>CM062816.1:1256698946-1257298946 GCA_031772625.1 Pinus tabuliformis | reverse complement strand
AGAACCCTTTACTATAGATTAGAAGGAAACTACCTAAACTAAGGAGCAATCAAGAATTCCTTAACTTAGATAACTAGTAGAAAACATTTAAATGCATAATAGTTAAACAGAGTGCAATGAAGCAAATTCTGAGATATTATTCCATATTATAACATTCAGATTTCAGATACATTAAAGATTATGGAATTTTTTTTAAAGAAAGACAACAACACAAGAGAAAATACTTGTCTATACTTCGCACTACACATGAATCCTGTGAAATGTCTTGACTTTATTCATTAATCCAGCTTGTTGGTCCAAACAGTGATACAAAATCTTACAGTCTTCGATCAAGAAAGTCTATAGAAATGTCTAAGAATCCACCCTACATACTTCGAATTGTGAAGTATTTATACAAAAAATCATTATAAAATATCTCAAACCAACTTGATATTTAATTTATGAAATACAAATATCTTCTTGCAAGAAGATAGAGACAGCTGATGAACTGTTTCATGCTATCCCCTTTTTATTTGGTGCTGCTGGCTTTTATGGTTGGATTTGTAGCCCTTTGTTCTGGCTTGTAGTTGTGATGTTTCACGTTGGAATCTTCTTCAAATTTTATCTTGTACCTGATACTCTTTGACCATGCAGCCCTGTTTTCATATGTTTACCTGGTTGCTCTCATTTTTACTGTGTAGTAACTTTTAGCTGTAAATTTATCACAGTAAATCAGTCATTGTCTCCCACCATTTTGTATAAGGTAATTTCACGTTCATCATCCTCCTGTAGATCTCATCAGCTTCAATATATTTGGCAAAATTAGGTTTGGTGAGGAATAAGTGTTTTATCTCATGCTTAAGAAAAAACAAGTTTTCAAATGTGTTGTACAACACTTTGCCTGTTGGCAGTGCTTTTATGGATGAAGAGCAAGCTTGTTCCTTAAATAATTGTCTGAGTCTGTTACCATATTCCAACTGCGTCATGAGTTTTTCATTGATAACCAAAGGACTGGGAAGACCTTTCTCCCTAAAAATCTGGAATTTAGCCATGAACCTATCAATGGCTACCTGAATATTGTTGCATTTTTCTTCTAAGTTAAGCATAAGGTTCCTTTTGGAAAGGACCTTCCTTATTTCCAAAAGGGTCTCAATTTTGTCTTCTATATTGAGTTCGTGGAGCTCATATCTATTCTTGTTGTTGAGGAAGTGGATGAGTCTATTGGCGTCCTCAGGCTTGTCTCCCAACTCCTCCTTAACTTTCTAGATGGCTTCTATAGCTATCTTTATTAACTCAGTTTGTTCAAAAATAACTTGGATTGATGGCCAAATATCATTGCCAAAGTCAATGATATTGGCCCACAAAATTTCCTTGGTTTGCCCAAGGGGTTTCTCTAATGATAAGTCTTTCTCTAAGACTTTTATTCTTTCACTCATTCTTTGGGCCTTTTGTGCTTCTTCCTTTTGCTTAAGCTGGGAAAGTTTGTAGTCAGTTTCCAAACTTGCCACCTTTTCTCTCAGCCTATTCATCTCTATAGCCTGGATAGACATCTCTTCCATGGATTTGACAAATTCTACTACTTTCTCTCCTGATGCACCTGTTGTTGTTGTAGATTCTGTTGTTACTGGCAATGTTGTGGCAGGTGGAGCTATTGGTGCCAGTGAAGCTACCAATGTAGAAGGGACTGTCGTGGATACTGTAGGGATGACATATTTTGAAGTTGTGGCCAAGTCGCTTTGCTTCAATTGAATTAAAGCATCCAACTCCTTTTCTGTCTCCTTTAATTGGTCATTGAGCTTTAGGACCAAGTCCATCAACTCCTCATGTCTGGTTTGGCTCTCTATGACTTCTAGAGTTTGAGGATGTTGCAGCTGTGGTATTTTCAATTTCCTCTTAAGTGCAATAATATCATCATTTTTCTTCATTATAAGCTGATCTGTAGCTTTTATATCCTTGGGATCATATCCCAATTCAATTACTAAGTCCTCTAAGGACTTGATCCTTGTATCCTTGGCCTATGAGGAGGCCTTCTCTAACTAAAATTGTGCAAAAATGTTGTTCAAAGAGTTTTGTAGCTGATGAGAAACTATGGCTTTACCTGTCACGGTGGAGTATATCATCTCTCCAGCCTGTTTGTGCAGTTCAATCTGGTCTATGGGATGAATATCCCTAGCCAACACTTTAAAGTCAACTTTTTTGAAATCAGATGTTGTCTTGGGCTGCTAAGATGCAGGTTTGATGAAAGACATCTTCAACTTCCCCTCTTTAATTTCAAAGAATGACATTAGCCTTTTTTTTATTGGTGGGAGTCAGCTTTAGGTACTGAGCATATGTTTGGGCCTTAAGCCTCTCATTTCTTGCTTTGATATCCTTGTATCTTTCCTTTATGTCCTAGTCTCTGTCAGTAGGCCTACTGAAGGATGATACTTCCACACTAATTTTCCTTTCCAACGTGTGAGTCTATGATGTGGAAGGCTCTTACATGCCTTCAGATGGAGTGGTAGGCCTGCTTCTGTTTACCTCTGTATTGGTTACCTATGCCGAATCTTCTGTGTATTCTTGTTCAGAGGCCGGATTGAGCCTTTGCCTCTTGCTTGTTTCTTGTTGCAAATTTGAGGTGTCCATCCCTGATGTGGAAGATCCCTCCCTGTTTCTTTTTGGAATTTTCTCCTCATTCTGAGGAGTCTGCATGACTGGAGGGGTACTGATGGTTCTTTCTTTCTCTTCTGGTACCTGCAGAAAAGAGTTGTCATCAAGCTACTTTTCTAAATCAATCAGAGCATTTTCTACATCTACTATGGTGCTATCTTGGTCTACTAGGGTACCTTCCACCCATTCTGTTTGATTGGCATATGCCTCTATCTCTGGTATGGAGTGGTGGATGACGAGTCCTAGCTTGACCTTTTGCCTTTTCTTGGTAATGAATTCCAATGCGTCATATCTCCATACAAAACTCCTTTGGAACTTCATTCTTTGCAGGATTAGGTCTGCCTCTCTGGAATTGCATATGAAGGGACCTAATTGATCTTTGATTTTGAAATAGGCCTTCTTCTTGGAATTGATGATGTTGACTTCATCTGCATTGATGATTTTTTTGTAATACTCTAAGGCAAACAACCACATGGGGAGGTATCTTGGCAACTTATATGGTGCAAAAAGACAACCATATATTCTAATTTCTGTGTGGTTCTGATAAAGGTACCAGTCACCCACTTTGGTCTGATTGGAAAGCTGGAGGACTCTCTTTATTTCCAGGCTTATCCTAGGAGGAGGATTCTCAGTGAGCATGGTCATGACTAGATGCACAAAAGAATCTATGAAGTTTGAGTAGGTGTATGGTGATCCAAACTCATGGAAAAGTGGGGTCCAAAAAATAACAAATCTGGGTTGGCCCCGGGTGTTAAGCTTTTGGAGGGTAAAAGGAAACTTCTCTGGCTGATAATACAGAAATAGATGGTATAATACATAGGAGTATTTGAACACCCTCTCATTTCCCATTCTTGTGAACTGCTCATGCATTCTATCAACTATGAATGTGGAAAAGTCATATATGGTTGCAGGAGGTTGTCCTGGGGTATAGATGGACATGAAAGCAAGAATAATTTCATCAATGTACTCACTTGTGGTGTAACCCAAAACACATGATATCATGGCTACAATGTTCTGGCCCCATGGAGAGAAAATGGCTGATACATATGGAGGGGAGTCCTTAGGGATGTGTTTCTCCTCCCTAATGAAGGTTTGGAACAACTGGGCCAATTTTGCAGGGCTAAGCTTGGGATACAAGTCTAGCAGGTCTCCAATTGAGAGGGGAGTTAGGTTTGGCCCTGTTTGGAGCTGCAACATTTCATTAATGGACTGAGTCGTGATAGTACCTTTTGGTCATGAGACATTATGGTTCTATGGCTGGGGACGTAGCATGCATAGCACATATGAACAATTTCTGGAAAGATGTGAACTTGGGGGAACTGGTATTTGGGAAAATTTGACTCCCAAAGGCCAATCTCATCAGCATGGTTAAGGTATCTGTCCCTACTTTGGAAATGCACTTTGAGCAGGGGCTCTAGGGCAGTGGTATCTTTTATTTGGAAGTCCCTGTCAGCCAGGGGAAGGTGGTCGAGGTCCAAATGGGGAGTGGTAATGGGTCTTACGTCCATAGCGATGGGGGCAACCATAATTCAGTTCTTGTGGATTTGAATTACGCTCTGGGGGTTTTAGCAAAGGTTCTTGGGAATTTTCAGAGTTTTTAGGGCAATGGAGGTCTAGCAGATGGTTATGGCTCAGAGTGTTAAAATTAAAGTAAATTTGATATTTTTTACTTAATTAACAGTGTTATGAGGGTGAATTTACTTGGAATTTGACAATGGAGTTGGTATTCCACGGTTAAATACCTGGAATTGGGTGAAATTGACTATAAATGGTGGTTGATGGCGGCTACAGAGGTTCGTACGGTTCTGGTACGGACTAATGAACGTGCTGGGCTATCTGCAGCGTCTATGGAGGAATGGCGAAGGTCTATGAGAAAATTCGTTATTTGCAGGGGTCACAACGACTTTCTGAGTTCTTAATAACAAATGTGCGAAAAGAGTGAAAATAGGGGTAATTGGGCTTATATAGAAAAAACGTTAATTTTGGCGAGTTGATGAATAGTGGGAAATTTTTTCAGTTATATTGGACGGTGGTTTAAGGGGGTCATCGCACTGCTTTTTAGAGGGAAGTGGTTTTGAGGGGGGCTCACTCGATCTAGTCAAGCGCGTGACATGTAGCATTCTAGGGGTTGAGGAAAACCGCCTTATCGGGGGGGTAAAGGACGTACATTAGGCCAGACCAATATGATTATAGGCCGTAGGATTTGGGGAAGGGATGATCAACGGGAGTCGGGCGATGGAGCTGCACGATGATTACACAAAAAATAATTCGGGGGGCCCATGGGTCTAATCACCGGTGGTATAGGATTAAATTAAAACTTAATCTCATCGGGACGCTTTAATATAGGATTAAGGACTAAGGGCAGGGTTTTAATATATTTTGTGGGATACGGGGTAGTCATATAGTCTATAACTAAACTAAAGGGTGGGATTACTTTATATAAAATAGTTAAACATATACAGACCAATGGGCTTTTTGGGAATTTTATATATTCAATTGAAAAGTTAATATGAGGTGAAATGAGAGGAAGGGGTATTGTACTTAGGTATAAAAATGTTATGCGCTTTCCATACACTTAGTACTTAGGATAAATGTATTTGGTGGGTTTTTGCATAAAATATGTTTATCATGGGGTTTCCCTAGGCTAAAAGAATTTAACCTTAGGATAAGGGGTTTTATGAGGGGGATGAATGAATTGAAGGGAATTTAACACCTTTCATTCTGAAGTAATCAAGCCAAGGGCCCAATCCCACCAAAAGTTAGAGAAATTCTTTAAGCCTCTTTGACTTAAAGAACTATAGGTATTAATATTTTTGAGTGTTATAGGGGTTGAAATGAATGATGGGGAATTAATCATTTTGAACTGGTGAACCATTGCTTTTGCCTTTGTAAAATGATTTTTGTACATAGAAACATATCATTTAAGCATAATGGATGTGCTTTTATCTAGCAATCTTTGTAATCATGCAACCTTTCTACTACTTACCCATTCACCTACCCTACCATTTTTTCTTCCTTTATTTGGGTGCATTTAGGCTAGCAAACCCTTATCAATCTTTTTCTTTTCTTTACAAAATAAACTATATAATTCTAACCTTATATCATTCAAGGGCTCAGATTAAACTGATGAGCTTCTTTTATTTTCTCTACCTATCTAATGATTTTCCAAGATTAAACTGCTTGGTCAAATTTTATCCTCTAACTATAAACATAAAATTGAAAAAATGACTAGCCAAGATTAAACAATTTGACTATCATGGATTGTGGCATGAATTTCAAGCTGCACACAATCATTATTATGCATAAAAGTAAATAGTAGTGGCATTTTGACTTGCTCACTTTCATGGTCTCTTTTTGTCTTTTGGGGTTCATATATTTTCATTTTTTTGTACCTTATTCTTATTCTTTTTGTCCTTTGTTTATTCTTTTAGGACATACCCTCTTTACATTTTTTTTTTTAATTTTTTAATATGGAAAACATTTGCAGAAAGCAAAGGTATGTACAATATTACAAGGCTTAATCTTAGTCATTCAAAATTATGACTCCTATTGGTATAGGAACCTAACAGTGGCTCCACTTGGGGATGGAATTTTCTAGTGAAATGTCAAGAACTTTGTAGATCAGTAGCCTTTGAATTTTTGTTGATGTTACCTTGCAAAATGTTCCTCTGTGCTTCTGCATTATTAATACTTATGACAGTGAATCTTTCAAAGCTTAGGGCCTTCTCTTCGGGCTTCAACTTCAAAAATCACCATCCAATCCAACCTAGACTTTTGAAAATAAAATATGCCCTAATACAAAGTGAAAATTAATAACCAGGCTCAACATAGTGTTTGAGCATTCGACCATTTACTGGCCCTCCTTCTGCTTCTGTACCATTGTTGTACCATTTCATTGCCATCCTTTTCTTCTAGAAATCCATAATTTGTCTATCTTTTTCTCCCATAAACCCCTCATATCCATCGAAATTGATTAATCAATAGCATTATAGTTGTTAGTTTACATTAAAGTTAATTTGTGAATTTTTGTGTTAAAAATTAGGAATTTTCAACGAAAAGATTACAGGATGTCATGACTTCCTGTAAATGGTTTATGATGTGACACGTGGCATGACAGGCAAGTCAAAGCAATGGATAGGAACGTGATCTGGAATGTACATGCATGGTGAAAAATTGATTCAACAGCAAATCTAACGCTCCTGGATATGCGTTAAATGCTGGTCAAACCCAGCCCTTTTGGTCACAAAGGCAGCAAAAAGCCATGGTTTCCCAAACTGATTTTGTTTTGCTTTTGGAAATCGGTTTGGATTAGAAAGGAAAAAAATCACTCTTTTGTAAAAGCAGAAACATCTGCTTAATGTATGTACATTCGATTTAGATAGGAAACAAGCAGATAAAGACTGCGTATTGTATGGTTTCAAAGACGATTATTATCTCTGTGTATTGTTCCAAAACGCTACTCTTGTATGTGGTTTCAATCTTTAGAACTTAATTACAGTCACCGATTTACTCCAACAGTGCTTATGCGTTAACATTCTCGTTGCTTGAGGTTTCTTCAGTGTGCCAGTGAAGCATGGACGGGCCCTACATGGAATTGGTATACTGTTAATTTCATTTCCATAGCGTTTTGAATTTGAATAGTGTGCATAGTGTTTAATGTTATTTCCATGTCTGTGAGTTTATTGATTTGATTAGAAATTCTTGCAAATGATATTCATGGTGATAGCTTGAAGATCTGATTGTTAGATCATTGAACAATATCTTGTAAAAGATTTGATCGATCATTAGATTTCAAAGCATCTCCGTAGACTCTGTTTCCATGCATTTAAATTCAGCATGCCTTTGATTTTCATGAATGCTTAGTGTGTTAGCTGGAAAGAGCTTTTGTGCATAACATCCTTGTAAGAGGGTTGAAAACTCAACCTAGCAATACGCTGTATCTTTAGGACAGTTAGATAAACTAGATGATCTGAGTGCTAAAGTGTGAGAGGAAACATATTTTAACCTCCTGTAAAGGAGTGTTGTAGCCTGTCACAGTAAACACTTAGTTAGGTAGACGAGATCCTTTTAGGTCTATAGACTTTAGACACGTGCCTCTAAGTTTACCTACCTTAGTTGATAATAAATCTAGTCTAATCTAGCACCCTAGATTGGCCACTACATTTTGGCGCCGTTGCCGGGGAGGCGCAGCTAGAGGATTTCTAAAAACAAAGTAAAAAAACAAAAAAAAACAAAAAACAAAAACAAGCAAAAACATAGATTTAATTTTAATTCATGATTTTAGAAGTCATGTTTACTTATGCCTAGATCTAGAGATAATAAAGGTAGATTCATAAAAACCCCCCATCCAAAAACTAACCTACCATCAGGAGCAGACCCTTTAGGAAAATTTGAACACACAACATCAGCTGAGGAAGTCACCATACAAAAATTAGAGGATAAACAGAAATCAGGGCAAGGACTCACACTCATTGAGAGGCAAATTCTATTAGCACACAAATCACAGAAGAAACATTTCCCTAAATCCTCTATAAAAGGAGAAAGTAGCACAGTAACTCAACAATCTTTCCTTGAACTTCTCTTTGAAACAAGTGACACTGAACAATAAATTAAATCAACAGAGGAACCTATCAAAATGGCTGAAGAAGGACATGGATCAGAAAGAGGACCACCAAATCAAGGTCAAGAGGAAGAGTCAACCTTTAAATTTCCTATTCAAGAACTAGAAGAGGATGACGAAATAAAAATGAAAAACATACCTCCATCTGTGCTACCAAACTTTTATGGCATGGCTTCAGAAGACCCAGATTCATTCTTGTTTGAGTTTGACATTGTATGTCGAACATATGGTTACACAGATGATGCCCATAGGCTTAGACTCTTCCCAGCAACATTAAAAGCATCAGCATTAAGATGGTTCATGGGGCTTGGTGAACATGCGATAACTGATTGGGATGGCATGAGAAGAATATTCCTAAAGAAATACCAACCTTATTGTATATCGAAAGATTCCAAAGATGATATCTTTAGGATGAACCAACAAGAGGATGAAAACTTAGAGGAGTACTTAGAGCGGTTTGTTTACAATTTACAAAAATCAAAACACAGAACCATGCCTCTTGATCTGATTCGAACAATATTTTTGAAGGGCATTCAAGAGGAATACTTAGATGATCTTAATTTGATGGGCAAAGGTGATATTTCCACTTTACCTTTTGAAGAAATTGCTGAGTTATGTGAAAATTATTCTAGGAGCAAAGCCAAAATTGGAAAAAGAACCATATCATCCAAAGCCACAAAATCTGCTTCAGCAAGTGTCACAAGAGCTGAAATAGGAAACCTGTTAGAGGAATTCAAAACAAATCTATTGAGTACCTTAGGAACTCAAATTGACACTCTCAAAGCTAAGAAAAGACAAGAAGAGGAAGATCAAATGATGGCTATCTTTTGTCCAAAATGCCGGAAGAAACATGCCTTAAAAGACTGCCCATTAGAAAACATTCAAGTTTGTGCCTTTTGTACTGAAAATCATGATATATTTCATTGCTCTAAAGTCAAGATTTTGCATAATTGTAATGTGGCAGCTAACAAAGATATGGAAAATGTGTATTTCATGGGCGCAAAGAGACCATGGCAGCCAAAACCTGCACCTCAAGGTATGTTCCCAAACCAGAATTTGCAATTTCCTGCACATGATCAGATGTATGCTCAGAATTCGTGGAATGTACCCATGCCATGGCAGCACCAAAATTACCCACAACAACAATGGAGACCATCTCAACAATACTCTCAACAATATCAATCATATCCTCAACCATACCAACCATATTCGCAGCCATATCAACAATATCATCAGCCATATTCGCCATATCCTCAACCATATCAGCAATATCCTCAGCAGCAAGTTGTTTACCCACATCAACCCCAACCCACTCAACAAGCATTACCTGCTCCTCCACCAATAAATCCACCACAATTACAACTTCCATCTAACCCACAACCTCCTAGACCTACTCAAATCCCTGCTCAACCTGTACCAAATCCAAATAACAGAGCAAAGAGACCAACTTACAATGTAGATGAGGGACCCTCATATCCCACATTACCCTTGCAAAATATCAATTTGAGGTCTGGTAAGATACTTCATAAAGAATCTCCAGCAGCTGATAAACAAGAAGAAAACGAAGAAAATGAAAATGAAACTCCAATTCAAAGGAAACAAAATGATGACATCAAAAATAAACAAATGCAACCGTTGCATCCACCACCTTTTCCAGACAGATTGGTCCAAACAAAACTTCCCATGTCTATACCACAGTTTGATGTTTTAGATGAGCTAAAGAATGTCTATATAAAAATTCCACTACTACAAGCCATAAAAGACATTCCCATATATACTAAAGCCATCAAAGAACTATGCCTTAAAAAGCCTACTAGGAAAAGAGTTGATCCACAAACCATTCATGTTATTGGACATTTAGCTGGCCTTATGACAAACACCATTTCAATGGAAAAGTATGTTGATCCTGGTATTCCCAGAGTCACTACAATCATTAACAACATACATATTCCAAACACCTTAATTGACCTTGGGGTTGCAATAAATGTGATGACTCTTGAAACAATGAAAACACTCTAGCTCACAAACTTGCAGCCCACAACAATTGTTCTAGAACTCACTGATAGGTCTAAAGTGATTCCTGAAGGGATTTTGGAGGACATAATTGTTTCACTGGACTCTTGGGAGTATCCAGTGGACTTCTTAGTTCTTCAGCCAAAATCCAATTTAGGAGGACTGCTGATGTATTCATAGGATGTCGATCGGGTAATATGATCATTTCACGAGGAACTGAAAGAAAACAACTCACTCTTTACCCATCAGCACAATCACTAGCAGTAGCACACAATTTATGGCTTGACGATAAATACAATGACAAGGAAGAAGTTCAATATGTTTTCAGCATCAACCAAATCTATGATTTTCAAGAACATAATAATGATGATCTGGGAGAATTGTTTCTTTCTCAACCTGATGTTTCTGAAGAATTGAGAAATGACCAATATCATGCTGCAGATGAACTTTTGGCACAAAATTTTCAGGAAACATGCACCATTCATTCCTTGCAAACAACATTTCAAAACATTTTTCCTATCCAATCTATCACAAACACACAGAGCAAGACCATAGAGATTAGTCCAGGAAAAACTTTGAATATTGGCACTCACCTAGACTCATCTCAGGAGGAAAAAATGATTCAATTATTGAGAAAATACCAGAAATCATTTGCTTGGGACTACACCGATATGCACGGAATTCACCTTGAAACATGCACTCACCATAATTATATGGATAGTAATATCAAACCAGTGAGGCAACCGCAGAGACGAATGAATCCCATGCTTCAGGATATTGTTAGAGAGGCACTACAAAAACTGTTGAAATTCAATTTATCTATCCTATCTCTGACAGTCAGTGGGTATCCCCATTGGTAGTAGTTCCCAAGAAAAATGGTAAGTGGCGGATTTGTGTTGATTACAGACAGTTGAACAAAGCAACCCTCAAAGATTATTTCCCACTACCATTTATTGACCAAGTGCTAGACACATTAGCTGGGAAATCATCATTCTCTTTTCTTGATGGTTTCAGTGGCTACAACCAGATCAGGATAGCCTTAGAGGACCAGGACAAAACCACTTTTACTTGTCCTTGGGGCACTTATGCTTATAATGTTTTACCATTTGGACTTTGCAATGCTCCAGCTACATTTCAGAGAGCTGTATTAGCTATTTTTGCTGATTTAGTTCATGATTGTGTTGAAGTTTACATGGATGATTTTTCAGTGTATGGTAATTCATTTGAGCATGCATTAGAGAATCTTGAAAAAGTTTTGAAGAGATGTATTGAAGCTAATCTGTCCTTGAGCAATGAAAAGTGTTTTATGATGTTAAATGAGGGGATAGTATTAGGCCACTATATTTCTTTTCAAGGCATTAAAGTTGATCCATCAAAAATCCAGATCATTGTCAATTTGCCAATTCTGAAGACTCAAAAAGAGGTAAGAAGTTTCCTTGGGTATGCAAGCTATTACAGAAGGTTTATTGAACATTTTAGTAAAATAGCTTCACCTCTATTTAAACTTCTAGCAAAAGATACACCTTTCAACTGGAATGAGAATTGTCAGCAAGCATTTGAAACACTCAAAGAAAAGTTATCAACCACACCAGTCTTAAAAGGACCTAACTGGAACCTATCAGTTCACATCTTTACAGATGCATATGATACTGCAGTAGGTGCCTCACTAGGCCAAAAAGAGGAGTCTTTTCATTATGCCATCTATTTCATTAGTAAAAATCTAACACCTGCAGAACTAAACTACACAGTCACTGAAAAAGAAATGCTTGCAATCATACATGCTGTGAATAAATTCCGACATTATATAACTGGTTATGAGGTTTTTGTACATACTGACCATTCTGCCATTAAGTATTTAATGAATAGACCAGTAACTAATGACAGAGTTACCAGATGGCTGTTATTATTATAGGAATTTAATATCACAGTGTTAGATAGACCAGGTAAAGAGAATCAGGTGGCAGATTTTCTTTCTAGACTTCAAAATCCAGGTGAGGCTGTTCCAGTTGAAGATTCTTTTTCAGATGAAAATTTATTTGCAATTTCAATAGTGAATCCTTGGTATGCTGACTTGGCCAACTATTTGTCCACAGGAAGAACACCTCCATATTTTACTCCAAAGGAAAAGAAGAGGCTAATCAAACGAAGTGCTCGATACTCATGGATTAATGGAGATTTATTTTACACTGGTTATGATATGATTATTAGACGATGTGTAAGAAATGATGAAATAATTGATATTTTAAAATCTTGCCATGATAAACTGTGTGGTGGGCATTTTGCAGCTAAAAGAACAACATTCAAGATTCTTAGTCTTGGATACTACTGGCCATCTATTTTTAAGGATTCCAAGAACTATGTGAAGAGTTGTGATAGCTGCCAAAGAATGGGTAGGCCAACAGCTACAGATGAAATGCCACTTCAGCCTCAAGTACACTTAGAGCCATTTGAAAAATGGGCTCTGGACTTCATAGGACCCATCAATCCAACTTCTAAAGGTAAAAAGTACATCTTAGTATGTATTGATTACGTAAAAAATTGGGCTGAAGCCAAAGCACTAGTCCGAGCAACTGAACAAACAGTGGTAAACTTCCTTTTTGAAGAGATTTTTGTAAGGTATGGAGTACCAAGGGAGATAGTGACTGATCAAGGTACTCAGTTTACTTCAAAGCTAGTTAAAGACATCACAGAAAAATATCAAATCAAGCACAGAAAAAGTACACCTTACCATCCACAGGCCAACGTCCAGGTGGAATCCATAAATAAAACTTTGGAAGGAATTATCACTAAAACCGTAGCAATGAACAAAAAGAATTGGGAAGAGAAGCTCAAAGATGCACTCTGGGCTTATAGAATCACGTGGAAGAACACTACAGGATTTACACCATATCAGTTGGTGTATGGCAAAGAAGTAATGCTTCCTATTGAATTTCAAATACACACTTATAAGATGGTTGCAGATTTAGGAATTGATCTCAATGAAGCCCAACAAGAGAGGATTCGGCACCTGAACTAGCTGGATGAAATGAGGCAGCAAGCAGAGGAGACAACACTCCTAATGCATAAACAAAGGAAGTAGTGGCATGATGCACACATCAAGAAGAAACAATTTAAAGAAGGAGACTGGGCTTTACTCTTTGACTCTAAATTTAGAGATCATAAAGCCAAATTTACCACACATTGGATGGGCCCATACGAAATAGTTCAAGTTTATGACAATGGATCAGTCAAGCTTATTACCATTGATGGAGAAGGCCACCCCTTTCTTGTCAATGGCCATCGGTTGAAACTTTACCATAAGCCCATCAACAAGGAAGATTTTCTTCAAACTGTATCTCAACAAAGGGAGGTTGAGATATTGCAGCCTTCAGCTGTGATATCTCTACCTTAGTTCATTTCATTTCAATTATATATATATATATATAGATAGAATATATAAAAAAAAAAATATAAAAAAATAATAATGGTTTAGATGTGAAAACCAGACTCTGGCACACTCTAACCCAGAATTCTTACTTGAAAACCAATTCTTTGGCGGGTAAGAATTCCTTGTTTTATTTATTTCTTGTTTGATTCATAGATTCAATAATGACTTGAGGACAAGTCAAAGCTTTAGTGGGGGAGAAGCATCAGCACATTTTTGTTTTCCTTATCTCATCTCCTCACTGTAAATTTCCAAAGAGTTTGTTTAAGCACTTCAGTATTTCAATAAAGAAGTTGTTTTTGTCTTTGTTCTAATCAGAGGGACCTGTTCAAAGTTGTAAATGTAGTGGGACTTGTTCAGAAGATTATGTTACCAACAATAATATTAGAGGGACCTGTTCAACAAACATCAAATGGACCTGTTAAATACTGCTATCTCAAGCTACTTCAACAAAGCTTCAACAAGGTTTCAACAGAATTTCAAAGGTTGCTCCATCAACACCAAAGATCAAGGAAGCTGCACACACATAGTTATTTTCCATATTTCAAAGAAGCTGCACAAACATTCTCCAGATCTCAGAGGGACCTGTTGTATCCAAATTCATCTCAGAAGGGACCTGTTATGGACAGTGAATATTAGTCATATCTGAACAATAAAGATCAGTCCTACCTATGCATGCCAACTCAACTCTTGATCAACCAATAAAGTGTAATGTATTGTTGTAATTTTTATTTTTAACATTTAAATTCTTGGATTATTTTAGTGTTAAATGTGATGACTATGATTGCTTATGATCAATTTCAAAAAACACCCCTATACCCATCACCCTTGTCATATTCCTAACTACTATCATTTCCCAACACACTAGCCTATCACCATACTCCTCCTACGATTTTTAAATCTTCTCCTACACCACCCTTCAAACCTTGTTATTAACTCCTTATTCTTGAATCGGCCATCCAACCTTATTATCGGTCCAACATTGTCCTAATCGGCCAAGTACTAATGAGCAAGGGACAGGTGGTGAATCATTGGAGGGCCAAGTGTTCAACGATTTCATTCATTGTTTTTTTTTTGAATCGGCCAAGTTATAACATGATCGTTCGACCCAAGTCGACTCATGCAAACAACTATCCGTTATCATCACTCCAGCATTCCATATATGCTTACAACGTTCTCATGATGGTACCTATATAACCCAGTACAGCTACTCCTCTGTCTTTGTAATATGAATACGCTCTGTCATTATCATTATAGTGAATCGCGTCAAGTCGGCTGTTAAAGTTCCATTTCATTCTCAGTTTGTAAAAAGGGCGTTCCATACTAGTAATTCAAACGCTGTGATTTCAAATAAGGTCGAGAACAACAGGTGCTATGAAGGGAGAGCATAGTAATTGGGCTCACGCATTTCCACCTCCGCCATAATCCAAGGACATTCATCCGGTCGCGGCCTAAGCCATTGAATAAGCTGACCCCAAGAACAGAGGGCGCTACCAGGTCAGTTGAGTGGAGCGAAAAATAGAGGTAATAAATCAAGAGAACCTTGTTGAATTATTAAGCATAAACGAGGAGGGTTAGAACAGGAGTTTCTTTTTCAAAATGACTAATAGAGCAGAGCCTAATACATTTGATAGTTCCCAGTATCATGATGACTGTATTACAATTTTAAGGGAAAAGCAATGGCTACCCTTCTTGGAGAAGTTTAATGGGAACAATGAACAAGTAACTAAGCAGTTTGCCTTTACATTTAATGGATAGAAATCATTGATAGGCAACTTCTCTTTTAGGATTTCAGAAGACACCATAGCACAATCCTTGGGGATCAGCTCAGAAGGAGAAAAATATTTTAAAACAAAACAATTCAAGGAAAAATCATGGACCCAATTCATGTCTAGGTCGAGGGTTTCATCTGTTAACTGGAAAAAGGGTGTCCCTAGGATCTGGCTGATGCACCCATGGGATGAAATGGTGTATATTATTCAGAAATTTGTTACGTGTGAGGGTCGTTAGAACATAGTCTATTCATATCACATCAAACTCCTGTTGCACCTAAAAGGGCAATGCACCATCAGTTTACCTTACTTCCTTTTACAGAGCTTGACTAAGATGTCAAAAACTATTCAAAAGAAAAAGGGTAATGAAGATAAAAGTTTATGTCATTTTGGGTTAATTAAAATTCTAATTGAATTTGAAGTGCAGAGGAGGGGAAAAACATGGAAGGAATTTCTGGTTGCCAATCAAATCAAAGATGGAGAAGATGAACAGGAATGGCAAGATCACTCAGGATTTATGCTTGACATTGATGAGGAAATCCCTGTGCACAAGATAAGTAATGTCCCTCCACCCAGCATTAGTGTAAGGACGAGAAAGATGAGGCAAGAAGCTGCCCAGAAAATTGAACAAGACAAGATTTTCACTACATATACAAGAAGATCAAGGAGAAGACAAAAGACCCAGACACAAGAAGATCAACCAGAGTCAAATGCACATGCACTGATGGACATTGAGAGCAGTGCTCATTCACAGCCTGGACCGGAAGCCGAAATGGAAGTTGAGAGCAACAACAGACAAGGGAAAGAGTCACCACCTGCAAACAAGAGACAAAGGAGGTTAGAAAAACAAATTGAAAAGCTAAAAGAAGAATTGATGGAGGCCAACATGCTAGAGAAGGTCATCAAGAAAGAGAATGAAATGTTGAGAGCTCAGAGCAAGGAGACTCAACAGAAAAATGAGAAGCTGAAGGAGCAAATCAAAGAACTCGAGGCTGAACAAACCGACATTTGCAAGTGGGCAACCAAATGGTATACTCAAAAGAAAGCTCTCAAAGAGAAATACAAGAATTTGAAACATAAGCTCCACATTCAGAAGAATATAGATGCATTGTTACAAGCAGCAGAGGCACAGGCAGGAACAGAGTATAAAGGAAGTACATCAGGATTAGCGTGAGGACAAGCTAAATCATTGAGCTTGGGGGAGATGTTGGTACCATTTCATTGCCATCCTTTTCTTCTAGAAATCTATCATTTGTCTATCTTTTTCTCCCATAAACCCCTCATATCCATTGAAATTGATTAATCAATAGCATTATAGTTGTTAGTTTACATTAAAGTTAATTTGTGAATTTTTATGTTAAAAATTAGGAATTTTCAAGAAAAAGATTACAGGATGTCATGACTTCCTGTAAATGGTTTATGATGTGACACGTGGCATGACAGGCAAGTCAAAGCAATGGATAGGAACGTGATCTGGAATGTACATGCATGGTGAAAAATCGATTCAACAGCAAATCTAACGCTCCTAGATATGCGTTCAATGCTGGTCAAACCCAGCGCTTTTGGTCACAAAGGCAACAAAAAGCCATGGTTTCCCAGACTGATTTCGTTTTGCTTTTGGAAATCGGTTTAGATTAGAAAGGACAAAAATCACTCTTTTGTAAAAGCAGAAACATTTGCTTAATGTATGTACATTCGATTTAAATAGGAAACAAGCAGATAAAGACTGCATATTGTATGGTTTCAAAGATGATTATTATCTCTATGTATTGTTCCAGAACGCTACTCTTGTATGTGATTTCAATCTTCAGAACTTAATTACAGTCATTGTTTTACTCCAACAATGCTTATGCGTTAACATTCTCATTGCTTGAGGTTTCTTCAGTGTGCCAGTGAAGCGTGGACGGGCCCTACGTGGAATTGGTATATTGTTAATTTCATTTCCATAGCGTTTTGAATTTGAATAGTGTGCATAGTGTTTAATGTTATTTCCATGTCTATGAGTTTATCGATTTGATTAGAAATTCTTGCAAATGATATTCATGGTGATAGCTTGAAGATCTAATTGTTAGATCATTGAACAATATCTTGTAAAAGATTTGATCAATCATTAGATTTCAAAGCATCTCCGTAGACTCTGTTTCCATGCATTTAAAATTCAGTATGCCTTTGATTTTCATGAATGCTTAGTGTGTTAGCTGGAAAGAGCTTTTGTGCATAACATCCTTGTAAGAGGGTTGAAAACTCAGCCTAGCAATACACTGTATCTTTAGGACAGTTAGATAAACTAGATGATCTGAGTGCTAAAGTGTGAGAGGAAACATATTTTAACCTCCTGTAAAGGAGTTTTGTAGCTTGTCACAGTAAACACTTAGTTAGGTAGACGAGATCCTTTTAGGTCTATAGACTTTAGACACGTGCCTCTAAGTTTACCTACCTTGGTTGATAATAAATATAGTCTAATCTAGCACCCTAGATTGGCCACTACAACCATCTATTTCTCTTAGGAAGAAATCATTATTACCTTTGAAAGAGTAAATGACATATGGGCCTTTCCATAGAAAATCAAATTTCCCATGTTTACCTTTGTCTTCCATCCTTGAATCCCACTTGAGTACTTTGTCACCAAGGTAGAAATCTTCAGCCTTGGTTCTCTTATCAAAAATCTTTTTAATCCTTTCCTGCACAACTTGAGATCTGATATATACTTCCTCCCTGGTTTGTTGAAGATGAATTGTTTGGTTGATTCTTCTTTGGATACTATTTGGTTCAACCTGCATTTCTTGAAGCAACTTCATCACTAGTGTTCCCAAGAAAGATGGAAAAACCGTTTCCATCCCATAAACTAGTTGATAGGGAGAAGTACCAATTGATTTTTTAGTGGTTAGTCTGTCTGCCCATAAGGCATTGACTATATTTTTATTCCATGTTTTCTTATTGTCCTCTAACAACTTTTTGATGATGTTTACCAGGCTTTTGTTTGAGGATTCTGCTAGTCCATTTCCTTAAGGATAATAGGCTATGGAATGGCCCAGGGTTATATGATACTTGTTGCAGAAATCTATCATTCTTTTGGATTTAAAAGCTGCTGCATTATCAGTAATGAGCTTAGTTGGACATCCAAATATTGATAGAATATTGGTTTCAAGGAAGGTTATGATAACAGTGTCAGTGGCTTGCCTTGAAGGTATGGCCTCTATCCATTTTGTGAAGTAGTCTGTGGCAGTAAGGATCCATTTGTGTTGGGCAGAGGAGGGTGGGTGAATTTCGCCAATGAAGTCTAAACCCCATTGTTGAAAAGGTATTTCAGCAGAGATTGGATTTAGGGGAAAAGGTAAGATCTTTTTCTTTCCCTCAAAAATTTGACATTTGTGATAGGAGGTCACATATTTCTTGACATCAGAAAATAAAGTAGGCTAGTAGAAACCAGCTCTAAGAATTTTATCTGCAATGGTTTTCCAATAAAGGTGTCCTCCACAGTCACCTGCATGAAACTCTTGCAACACCTTGTCAGCTTCATCTTTTAATAGGAAATTGAGAAGAATTCCTTCATGATCTCTCCAAAACAAAGCATTGTCTAATATACAAAATTTTAAGGATTTCATCTTTAAAAACCTGCTTTTAGTCCTAGATAATTCAAGAGGAGCTTGTAAATTTAGTAAAACATATATAACATCAGCATACCATGGTGATTCAATAAAGGCTTGGTTGATTAGTGGAGTCGCCATATCCTCCTCATCATATGTTGCTACAATGAAGTTTATATCTAAGACCTGACAATTTGATTCATCCATGAGCTTGGCTAAACCTTGGCCCTTGATTAACTTAGTTGGTTTGATTTCTATGTCATATTCTAAAATAGTAGCAATCCACTTTCCTCTCTTTCCATCTGGACCTTCTTGAGTTAGGATGTCTTTGACTACTGAATTAGGAACGTAGGCCACTATATGAGAATATAAAATGTATACCCTAAAATCCTTGATGGCTTTGACCAAAGCAAAGGCTTGTTTTTCCATTATGTTATATTTCAAGGGGGCATCTCTCAAGGCTTTGCTAAAGAAAGCAATAGGTTGTTCATAGCCCTGGTCATTTTTCTACAATAGGACTGCAACAATTGTGTGCTCAGAAGCAAAGGAAAATAAAATGAAATCTCTGTCAAATTTTGGGCTGATTAACACTGGTGTTTTAGTTAAGGCTAGTTTAATGTCTTCAAAGGATTTCTTAGCCTCAACAGTCCATTTTATGGTCGAATATTTTTTTAGCATATTATTTAGTGATCTAATTAATTCTGCTAAATTAGAAATAAATCTTCTAAGAAAGTTAATTTTCCCTAAGAAAGCTTGCAATTCTCTAATGTTCCTGGGATGTTGTATCTGTAAGATGGCTTCTATTCTTGCAGGGTCTATTCGGATACCATCTTTTGAAATTATATGACCTAATAACTTTCCTTATTCTAACCCAAACAAAGACTTCTTGGGGTTCAAAGAAATTCCATATTTCCTGCATTTAATAAAAACTTGCCTTAGATGATCCAAATGCTGGTTGTTAGATTTTAAAAATTCAGTAATGTCATCTAGATATATCACAAGGAAATCATGACTTTCTTTGGAAAAGGCTATATCCATAGCCCTCTGGAAAGTGGCTCTTGCATCCAATAATCCAAAAGGCATTTTCACATACATGAATGTGCCCCAAGGAGTAGTAAAGGCAGTTTTGGCTTGGTCATCAGGATGAACTAAGTTCTGACTATAACTAGAAAACCCATCCAATAATGATATTTTGGTTGCTCCAACTACTCTCGGTAAAATGTGGTCCATTTTGGGGAGAGGGTAATTATCTTTTAGTGACACTTTGTTGAGGTTTCTGAGATCCACACGGAGTCTGATCTCACCAGTTTTCTTCCTAGTTGGCACCAAGTTTGAGACCCAATCAGAAAACTTGATTGGTGCAATTATTTTGGCATCATACATCCTATGAATTTCCTTTTCAATTGCAGGTAATAAGGCAGGATTAATCCTTCTAAGCTTTTGTTTGAAAGGATTTTGATTTTTTTTTATAGGAATGGTGTGTTGTATGATGTTGGTGTCATAGGATTTGGGGTCCTCATAACTCCAAGCGAACACATATTGAAATTCTTTTAATAATTCAATGTATTTCACTTTTTCAGTTGGAGGTAATGATTTTGAAAGTTTGATCAATTTTGGATTTTCATCAGTGCCTATATTACACTCCTCTATATCAGATTTCAAAGGTTCCATTTTGGGTTTCCTAGGAACATCATTTGAATCAAACAAATCTTCCAAAGGGGTTAATCCCTTAGGTAAGAAATTATCTTTGAGATTAATTACTTCAGTGTCTTCGTTAATTATTTCATCAATCTCAACTTGCTCTAGGTTTTCTACATCTGACTTAGTAAATTTAGTAGGATGAAATCTGTCTACTTCTTCACCTTCTATCTGATTTAGTTCTATCTTATTTTTAATGTTAGGATCTATTGAGGTGTCAGTATCTATATTGCTATTTACAAATTCTTCTTCCGAGATTAAAAAGTTGTTTATCTGCTTGTCATCAGAAAATATTTTCCAGTTCTTCAAATTATTTGGAATTGCAGATCTGTGCCTAACTTCAAAAATGTACTGATGGTTAGGCTGGAAGGGTAACTTGCAGGTGCTAGCAAACATTGCTAAACTAGGAGCCTACATATTGTGTTTTCTAGGAATTACTGCAAGCTTGGTTTCTAAGAAAGTGTTGAGTATTTCTACAATGGTTCCTCTATAACAAATTAATCTAGGGTCCTTTGTCATATATATAGCATCAATCTATTTTATAACTAGTTCAGAGTCTCCCATGACTGAGACTCTTTTAGCCCCTAGATTTCTAACTAATTTAAGACCTAAAATTAGTGCTTCATACTCGGCCATATTGTTAGTACATTTAAAATTTAGTCTGTATGCATGGCCTTCTGAGTGATTATTCTCCAGATTGTATATCCATACTCCTGCTCCTGCTCCAAACTTATTGACTGACCCATCAAACTCAAGATGCCATAATATCTCATGCTCATAATTTTCATCATCTGGTGCAACAAACTTTTCCTCATTTATAGCAATTTGGCTACCTTGTTTATTGGAAAGTTCTAAAGTTTGGTTAGTTTCATTTTGAATAGAAACTGCAATTTCTTTTGGTTCTATATCAATACTGTCTAAAAGAGTTTCTTGTGTTTGATCAGCATTATACAGGATAAAGGAATCAATGTCTGAATGTACAGAGTAGATAGGAAATTTTTGAGGCCGATCCTGGCTACTTACCATGTATTTCATTAAAGTTTCTCGGTACAGCTTCTTAGCTTTTCCAAAAACAGAGATTATTGCATATGACATATCAAGTCGTAAAGATGCCTGAAGTTTGGCTCCCCATGATCTGGATAACAGCATGCCATACTTGGGTGGGATGTTAGCAACCACAATATCCATAAGGATGCTTTTGGCAGGATATTGAACTAAGGTAACACAAAGGTCTTTAATCAATCCTAGACACTTTACTTGACATGATTCAAATGAGAATAAGTCCTTGTAAGGCCTTGTAATGTCTAGGTTTAATTTCTCCATTACTGTTTTGGGCATTAAGTTGTGGGAGGCCCCAAAATCCAACATTGCATTGTGTATAATTTTGTCATGGATGCTAAGGCTAATGTAGAAAGGTGGTATTCCTCCTTTTAGTGGTTTTCCATTAACATCTGGACCAAATATAAGTCTTGGTTGGTCATCAAACAGATTGAATGAATCCTCATTTTCGACAATGTTTAAAGTCTGGTTTATCTGTGTCTTGTAGGTTTCTTTCTTGATTAATTCTGTCAAAGGGACTGAAATCTTTAGCTTAGCCGCCTCTACTCCCAGATTAAATGGTAAAGAGGCTTTCTCTGTTTGAAGGTTTTGAATTTTCACAGCAGGGATTTGAGTGGGATGGTCTTCTTTTCCTTTATTGGGGACCTCTTTTTGTTGGTTTTCAAATCTGGTGTTTTGAGGTGTGTCCACTAGTTTTTTAGGGGGAATTGAAGTGGATGGCTGCTCATCAGAAGTTGATTAGGGGTTATATCTACAATTGTGGGGCTAGAAGGATTCTAGTTTTGTCTCGGGAGAATCTGGAGGATTTTAGAAACCGGGGCTTCTTTGATTTTCTTGGGTTGATTTGACACTGTTTTCTTGGTTTGATCGGGGATATCAGAGTTCTTTTTACTCCTTAGGTTATACTATTTATGCACTTCAAAAATGGCAGAATCATATCCTTGTTTATAATCAAATGACTCTCCGGACTGGATTTGCAATTGCTGCAGCATATGCAGTTCCTGCTCATCTTGGGTTAGAAAAAAAATATCTTCATCATCTAATCCCATCAGGTTAATTTGTGTATCTTGTTCTGGATCATCTAGCTGGGATGTTTCTGCATAATTTTCTTGAAAAGGAGGCCTAATATTCTGATCAGGTCCATTTTTTCCAATGTTTTGGTTTTGGTTTTTCCTAAAATTTGGGTTTCTAACTGGAGGTGCTTGTTGGTTATCCCATTGAGGTTTCCTCTCCATATTGTCTATTCTATCCATTAGTTTCTCCATACTTTTGGCTAAACCATCTATTTTGAGGTCAGATGGTGAAGCTTCATCTTTTGAAGTTCCTCTCCTTTCATTCCTAACTCTGGCTCTTTTAGCTAACAAATTGGCTTCTACACTAACTGCTACACTTTGCATTTCCTCTAAGGTTGGGGGGTTTCATTCCCTGAGTTGGTATGCCATGTCCGTGTCAAAACCATCAGGAAAATTTATTAATGCTAAATCAGGTGGGGGTCTAAGGTTAACTGGAATTGCATTGTATATATTATTGAATCTAGTGCAGTAATCTTGTACAGTTTCATTGGGTCCTCTCCTAATATTTTCATACTCTGAAAGGATCTGTAAGGGGTTCTTTTTATTTTCCCATCTATTTAAAAATTGTTGATAAAACACATCTAAATTGTCAATACTATTAGCAGGTAATCCTCTAAACCATTTCCTAACATCACCAGCTAAAGTCTGAGCAAATAGTCTCATTTGAACATCACCTATATCAATTTCATGTAATTCAAAGTAATATGTCATCTTATTGACATGGTGTTGTGCAGTGTAGGGTCCTATGCCATCAAATTGAACAATTTTGCTTTGGTAGTCTACTGGCATAGCACTGAGTGGGGCAGGTAAGACAAGAGGAGCATATCTATTGGCCATGGTTGTAAGTTGGGAGTGGCTAAGATGTGGGGTTGAGGTACTGGAAGATGATACAGTAGTGGAGGATGAACCAGTACTAGTAGATGGTGAATGAGTAATGCTAGGTTGGTAAGCGAGTGAAGGTATAAGTGGTGGTGGAGAATGGACTTCAGAAGTTGAAGGGAACAATGATGAACTAAGAGTAGTGGAAAATTGTTCAGAAAGCTCAGGGATCTTAGCAGTACTAAGGGATGATTGTGGAGAATTCAGAATGTATTCATTAATCGACTGATTGGCCTTTTGGACTTCAAGGTCTGCAATGAAATCAGGGTCTAGGACAATATCATATATTTCACTTTCAAACTTTGATTTAAATAATGACAAATCAAACTGCTCATTAAAGGGAAGATCCTCTAACAACAACCACTCATCAGGACATGAATTAGCTTTAACTAAGGGTATGTGACTAGCTGAACTTTCTCCTTTTTTGGATTTTCTTGAAATCAGGTTGGGATTATCAACTACTGGGGCATGGTTTGGATATGGGTTGGCCCTAGTATAATGAGTTCTCCTTGAAGCCATAATTTCAATTTTTTTAAATTGTTTTCTTTTTGTGATATTTTTAAAAATAACTTCTAATAAATTACTTTAAGAGGCTCAAAATACAGATTTAAAAATTCCTTAAAGATTTATTAGGACTGGGGGTTTGAGTTCCCCAGTGGAGTTGCCACTATGTTATGACACAAAATTTTTCCCTAGAAGTTATCATAAGAAGGAAAAGATCGAGGTAACCACAAACCAATCTTTTAAGTATAGGCTCTAGCCAACCTATGACTCAGAGAGGGCTCTCTCTATATGAATTAGCTTTGTTTGATGGGATTTTAGGCTAGTTCTTAAAGTTCAGGGGGTTTTGATTTGTATTGAAGGTTGGATGGTGGAATCCTTAAATGGATGGATAGAATGGAGTCTTTGGACCATTGGGCTATGGAGTCAAATAAGGGCAGCAAAACTGGCATTAACTCATTAAAGGGAGTGTTCAAAGGGCAAGCTAGCAGAGTGAAGTACAGGTCTTTAGGTCGGATGGGTGAAATGATCTTAACCAGGGTGAGAGAGCACTCAAGAATTCTCAGACCAAGATTAAAATGAAGAACAGAGGATAATCATGAGCAAAGGGCAATTAAGAATCCTTTACTATAGATTAGAAGGAAACTACCTAAACTAAGGAGCAATCAAGAATTCCTTAACTTAGATAATTAGCAGAAAACATTTAAATGCATAATAGTTAAAACAGAGTGCAATGAAGCAAATTTTGAGATATCATTCCATATTATAGCATTCAGATTTCAGATACATTAAAGATTATGGAAATTTTTTTAAAGAAAGATAACAATACAAGAGAAAATACTTGTTTGTACTTCGCACTACACATGAATCTTGTGAAATGTCTTGACTTTATTCATAAATCCAGCTTGCTAGTCCAAACAGTGATACAAAAGCTTACAATCTTCGATCAAGAAAGTCTATAGAAATGTCTAAGAATCCGCCCTACATACTTCGAATTGTGAAGTATTTATACAAAAAATTATTACAAAATATCTCAAACTATCTTGAGATTTAATTTAGGAAATACAAATATCTTCTTACAAGAAGATAGAGACAACTAATGAACTGTGTCATGTTGTCCCCTTTTTATTTGGTGTTGTTGGCTTTTATGGTTGGATTTGTAGCCATTTGTGCTAGCCTGCAGTTGTGATGTTTCACGCTGTAATCTTCCTCAACTTTTATCTTTTTACTTGATACTCTTTGACCATGCTGCCCTGTTTTCATCTGTTTACTTGTTTGCTCTCATTTTTACTGTATAGTAACTTTTAGCTGTAAATTTATCACAGTAAATTAGTCATTGTCTCCCACCATTCTGCATCAGGTAATTTTACATTCATCATCCTCCTGTAGATCTCATCAGCTTCAATATATTTGGCAAAATTGGGTTTGGTGAGGAATAAGTGTTTTATCTCATGCTTAAGAAAAAACAAGTTTTCAAATGTGTTGTACAACACTTTGCCTGTTGTTACTGCTTTTATGGATGAAGAGCTAGCTTGTTCCTTAGCCAACTATCTAAGTCTGTTACCATAGTCCAACTGTGTCATGAGTTTTTCATTGATAACCAAAGGACTAGGCAGACCTTTCTCCCTCAAAATCTGGAATTTAGCCATGAACCTATCAATGGCTACCTACATATTGTGGCATTTTTCTTCTAAGTTAAGCATAAGGTTCCTTTTGGAAAGGACCTTCCTTATTTCCAAAAAGGTCTCAGTTTTGTCTTCTATATTGAGTTCGTGGAGCTCATATTTATTCTTGCTGTTGAGGAAGTGGATGAATCTATTGGCATCCTCAAGCTTGTCTCCCAACTCCTCCTTAACTTTCTGGATAACTTCTGTAGCTATCTTTATTAACTCAGTTTGTTCAAAAATAACTTGGATTTATGGCTAAATATCATTGACAGAGTCAATGATATTGGCCCACAAAATTTCCTTGGTTTGCCCAAGGGGTTTCTCTAATGATAAGTCTATCTCTAAGACTTTGATTCTTTCACTCATTCTTTGGGCCTTTTGTGCTTCTTCCTTTTGCTTAAGTTGGGCAAGTTTGTAGTCAGTTTCCAAACTTGCCACCTTTTCTCTCAACTTATTCATCTCTGTAGCCTGGATAGACATCTCTTCCATGGCTTTGACCAATTCTGCTGCTTTCTCTCCTGATGCACCTGCTGCTATTGTAGATTCTACTGTTACTGGAAATGTTGTGGCAGGTAGAGTTGTTGGTGCTAGTGAAGCTCCCAATGTAGAAGGGACTGCCATGGATACTATAGGGATGACATCTTTTGAAGTTGTGGCCAAGTCGCTTTGCTTCAATTGAATTAAAGCATCCAACTCCTTTTCTGTCTCCTTTAATTGGTCATTGAGCTTTAGGACCAAGTCCATCAACTCCTCATGTCTAGTTTGGCTCTCTACGACTTCTAGAGTTTGAGGATGTTGCAGCTGTGGTATTTTCAATTGCCTCTTAAGTGCAGCAATATCATCGTTTTTCTTCTTTATAAGATGCTCTGTAGCTTTTATATCCTTGGGATCGTGTCCCAATTCAATCACTAAGTCCTCTAAGGACTTGATCCTTGTATCCTTGGCCTGTGAGGAGGCCTTCTCTAACTGAAATTGTGTAGAAATGTTGTTCAAAGAGTTTTGTAGCTGATGAGCAGCTATGGCTTTACCTGTCAGGGTGGAGTATATCATCTCTCCAGCCTGTTTGTGCAGTTCAATCTAGTCTATGGGATGAATATCCCTGGCCAACACTTCAAAGTCAACCTTTTTGAAATCAGATGCTATCTTGGGCTGCTGAGCTACAGGTTTGATGAAAGACATCTGCATCTTCCCCTCTTTAATGTCAAAGGCTGACATTAGCCTTTTTTGATTGGTGGGAGTCAACTTTAGGTACTGAGCATATGTTTGGGCCTTAAGCCTCTCATTTCTTGCTTTGATTTCCTTGTATCTTTCCTTTATGTCCTGGTTTTTGTCAATAGGCCTACTGAAGGATGATACTTCCACACTAAGTTTCCTTTCCAACATCTGAGTTTGTGATGTGGAAGGCTCTTACATGCCTTCAGATGGAGTGGTAGGCCTGCTTCTGTTTACCTCTTTATTGGTTACCTATGACGAATCTTCTGTGTATTCTTATTCAGAGGCCAGATTGAGCCTTTGCCTCTTGTTTGTTTCCTGTTGCAAATTTGAGGTGTCCATCCCTGATGTGGAAGCTCCCTCCTTGTTTCTTTTTGGAATTTTCTCCTCATTCTAAGGAGTCTGCATGATTGGAGGGGTACTCATGGTTCTTTCTTGCTCTTTTGGTACCTGTAGAAAAGAGTTGTCATCAAGCTTCTTTTCTAAATCAATCAGAGCATTTTCTACATCTACTCTGGTGTTGTCTTGGTCTACTAAAGTACCTTCCACCCATTCTGTTTGATTGGCATATGCCTCTATCTCTGGTATGGGGTGGTGGATGAAGGGTCCTTGCTTTACCTTTTGCCTTTTCTTGGTAATGAATTCCAACGGGTCATATGTCCATACAAAAATCCTTTGGAACTTCATTCTTTGCAGGATTAGGTCTGCCTCTTTCCCTGCCTCTCTGGAATTGCATATGAAGGGACCTAATTGATCTTTGATTTTGAAATAGGCCTTCTTCTTGGAATTGATGAAGTTGACTTCATTTGCATTGATGATTTGTTTGTAATACTCTAAGGCAAACAACCTCATGGGGAGGTATCTTGGCAAATTATATGGTGCAAGTAGGTAACCATATATTCTGACTTTTGTGTGGTTCTGATAAAGGTACCAGTCACCCACTTTGGTCTTCTTGGAAAGCTAGAGGAGTCTCTTTATTTTTGAGCTTATCCTAGGAGGAGGATTCCCAGTGAGCATGGTCATGACTGGATGCACAAAAGAATCTATGAAGTCTAAGTAGGTGTATGGTGATCCAAACTCATGGAAAAGTGGGGTCCAAAAAGTAACAGATCTGGGCTGGCCCCGGGTGTCAAGCTTTTGGAGGTAAAAGGAAACTTCTATGACTGATAATACAAAAATAGATGGTATAATATAGAGGAGTATTTGAACACCCTCTCATTTCCCATTCTTGTGAACTTCTCATGCATTCTATCAGCTATGAATGTGGAAAATTCATATATGGTTGCAGGAGGCTATCCTAGGTTATAGATGGACATGAAAGCAAGAATAATTTCATCAATGTACTCACTTGTGGTGTAACCCAAAACACATGATATCATGGCTACAATGTTCTGGCCCCATGGAGAGAAAATGGCTGATACATATGGAGGGGAGTCCTTAGGGATGTGTTTCTCCTCCCTAATGAAGGTTTGGAACAACTGGGCCAATTTTGCAGGGCTAAGCTTGGGATACAGGTCCAGCAGGTCTCCAATTGAGAGGGGAGTTAGGTTTGGCCCTAGTTGGAGCTGCAACATTTCATTAATGGACTCAGTTGTGATAGTAAAAAGGACCTTCTGGTCATGAGACATTATGGTTCTATGGCTGGGGACGTAGCATGCATAGAACATATGAACAATTTCTGGAAAGATGTGAACTTGGGGGAACTGGTATTTGGGAAAATTTGACTCCCAAAGGCCAACCTCATCAGCATGGTTAAGGTATCTATCCCTACATTGGCAATGCACTTTTGAGTAGGGGCTCTAGGGTAGTGGTATCTTTTACTTGGAAGTCCCTGTCAGCCAAGGGAAGGTGGTCGAGGTCCAAATGAGGAGTGGAAATGGGTCTTACGTCCATAGCGATGGGGGCAACCATAATTCAGTTCTTGTGGATTTGAATTACGCTCTGGGGGTTTCAGCAAAGGTTCTTGGGAATTTTTGGAGTTTTTAGGGAAACGAAGGTCTAGCAGATGGTTATGGCTCAGAGTGTTAAAATTAAAGTAAATTTGATATTTTTTACTTAATTAATAGTGTTATGATGGTGAATTTACTTGGAATTTGACAATGGAGTTGTTATTCCACGGTTAAATACCTGGAATTGCGCAAAATTGAATATAAATGGTGGTTGATGGCAAATGCAGAGGTTCGTACGGTTCTGGTACGGACTGATGAATGAGTTGGGTTATCTGCAACGTCTATGGAGGTGTTATCATTGAAAATTCCGTTTCCAAACATTTGCTCAGATTAGCTTAAAGACCAAGTGTTTTCGCAGCGCAGCCTGTTTTAGTGATTTCGTAGCGTGCTACGAAATGGGGGATTTGTTCGAATCCATAGTAGCTGTCATGCAAAATAGTTCTGGGGCGGATACATTTTACAGGTGGCATGTTCTCAAGAAGTCATCATCAATGCTTGTCATTAAGTTGGGTCAGTGTGAGTTTCTTAGAAAGGGTGCAATAATTGGTTCATTGATGGATGCATGACCAATGCCTATCATACAGCCATTTGGGCAGCAATCTTTGTTCAATAGATATGTGGACAGCTATTACAATGATGCTAATGGATCTGTTAGTTCTTCATATCATACAAAGACACTTAAACTCATCCCAGCATGCAGAGGCATAATTTTGTACCTATGGAACCATCATGGACAAAGAATATTAACCTCAATGTACTTATTTTCTGTGTTTTGGTTTATAATGATGCGCATACATGAACCAGTTGCTTCTGTTTGTTTCAGTCCAGGAAATAATGATATTTTGTATGCAGCATATGCAAACACAGTTACTTGCTTGGATGTGTGCATGGCACCTTCCAGTGGACAAGTGCAAAAGTACACATTCAATACAGAGGACATAAATCAGATTACTATGAACTTTAAGTCATCTTTTCTTGCGGCTGCAGATGACAGAGGAGAAGTAAAGATTATTGACATTCGTCAACATTGCCTTTACAAAACAATCAGATCCGTACACACAAATATTTGCAGCTCTGTGTAGTTTCATCCTTGGCGGCCATGGGAAGTTATATCTGGGGGATTAGATTCAAAAATTGTAGCATGGGACTTTTCAAGAGGAAGTCAACAAATGGTTATAGACGCTGCAGTTCCCACCACAGAAAATGCAGAAAATGCCTCGAGTACAAATCAAATTTGTAATCCTCCTTTTGTTCATGCTTTGGCGGTTCCAGAGGAAAATATGGATGGAAAATGTTTTGTGTCAAATAATAATTCACCTGCTATAATGTATGCCAAATTTGGGAATCTGGAGTTCGCACGTCAATTGTTTGACTGAAGACATCAACGAGATGCCGTCTCATGGGGTAACACGATTGCTGCTTATGCTCAGAGTGAAGATGTCAAAGAAGCCTTGAGGCCGGAAGGAGTGAGCCATGATATTGTTATCATGGTTGGCGTATTGCCAGTGGGTGCGCACTTAAGGGTTCTACGATGTCGTGAATGGATCCATGCCCACATGATGAAGATTGAACTTGATTAAAATATTATCCCCAATCTTGTGATTATGTATGCCATGTGCACGTAAACTGTTTGACAACATTAGCATTAGAATTCTCTCTTACGGAATGCAACGATTAAATGCCATGTGTCAAGTGGTCTTTATGAGGACCCCCCTTGCCATATTACCAAATGTATGGAATGAGTGAAGAGGCCAAATGATGGTAAGGATTTGATTGCCACAGGGCCGCCGTTATTAGTGACACCGGGATAGAGATGTGGCACTTCTGATGGCCACCTGCATTAGTGAAATCACCAGAATCACAACACCAGAGGCTCCTTACAATGATGATGTGTTGAGCGATGTATTTCATTTGATTGTTATAGCTTTCCGCGGTTTAGATAATATAAATAGTCTCCTTGCAAACTGCCTACCATGCGATTATTTATGATATATATCAGTGTGCGCCCCGGATGCTGCAGGGTGTTATTCCAAATATGACACATGAGCTCCTGACAGATCAATTAGATGTGAGAAATGAAGAAGCACCGTTAGCGCTGGGAAGGAGGGAACTTATTAGACTTTGTACCAAATGGTATTGCAAATACAAGCACTTCTGGTGCTTGCTGGAAGAGCATCGGGTTCGCTTTGTTGTTGAAAAGTTTGTAAGTGATACTAGTGTACTTGATCAATCTCTCACAGGCCAAAGCAAATCAGAAGCTCGAAAAGATTTATGTGCAGTTGGTCCATCTGTTGGAGGTCAGTATGCTGATAATCACGCCAATGTTCATTTGGTACCTAAAACGTAAACTTAAAGTTGCTGGCATCACAGAATCTTTGAACATTGTTGGACAATGTGAAGGTTCATGTTACAGGGAATGTGATTCTGAATCTCAGCATAGCAAAGGTGAAACTGAAGAATGGCAACAGCAGCTATTCAATTTTGTGAGGAGTTTAGAGGAAGACTGTGTTTTTTAAGTCACACAGCAGTTTCGTAGCGCGCTACGAAACTGCTGTAGGTGATGTTTTCAATGCAGAATAAACAGTTTGACCGGGAATGTTAGAAGAGAGACACCTGTACATCAATACAGCCTACAGCTCATCTGGAGACATGGTGTTTGGTAGCAGCGTTCCATACTTTGAGTTATTAAAGAGTTAGGAACATGCTGCTACATTTTCGGAGGATGGTAGGAGACAGGGACCTTAAAAATAGGTGTTTTGATCCTGATGATAAATGATCCATCAGCGCTTACAGGTATCCAAAGTCAGCGTTCTTCGCATCTGTACCTCAATCATCTTGAGCCTAACCAACAAAAGACAGCTGTCAAAGATCAAGAAAGGAATCAGGCATACGAGGAGATGAAGTTAGAGTTTTAGTGTGATTAGGACTCTTTGTAATTACAGCTCAATACTTTATGTATTTAATGAGTTTGTTTAAAAATAGATAAGGGTAGTTAATGATAGGTCATCGAGCTCCCCTCATGCTTGAGGAGGAGACTCGAAGTAGTTAAGTAGGTTTTCCTATATATAGTGAAAACTCTGATGTAATTGGGGTTGGAGATTTATGAAAAAAACAGAGTTCTTATATCAGCTTATGTAAAAGACTTTTGACAGTAATAGAAAGATTACTTTTTCTTCCCAAGATTCATCTTGTGTTCAATGCTCAGAATATATGTGATTTTGTCATTATCCTTTATGTTTTACAGCTCACTAAATATGCAATCACTCTAAATTCACCTAGTGCTCAGACTTCCTGTGTATATTTATGGGTTGAGGTTCTTTTTGAGAAATGTTCTGAGTGTTTAAACATTATATGCCTTGGCTTCCATGATTGAGTAGTTATTAGTTTACTGCAGAAGTGTTTGACTCCATGAGCCCAATGGAAGAAGTGTTATTTTGTTGTTCCAACCAGCTTATTTTCATGTACTGTTTGAAGAGTTAGCCATCTTTTCTAGTTATTGATTCCTATCAAAAATCTGTGAGAGAGCCCTCTCTGACTAAGGAGGCTAAGCCTTAGTCTAAAGCCTGGTTTGAAATAGTTGCATGAGATCTTGCTAAGTAGCAGCCCTTAGTACACGATTTTGTGATAACAGGAGGAATGGCGAAGGTCTGTGAGCAAATTCATTGTTTTCAGGGGCCACAACGACTTTCTGAGTTCTCAATAGCAAATGCGCGAAAAGAGTGAAAAGAGGGGTAATTGGGCTTATATAGAAAAAACATTAATTATGGCGGGTTGATGAATAGTGGGCAGTTTTTTCAGTTATATTGGAAGGTGGTTTAAAGGGGTCATCACACCGCTTTTGAGAGGTAAGTGGTTTTGAGGGGTGCTCACCCGATCTAGTCAAGCACATGACACGTAACATTCTGGGGGTCGAGGAAAACCGCCTTATCGAGTGAGTAAAGGAAGGACATCGGGCCGGACCGATATGATTATGGGTCGTAGGATGTGGGGAAGGGATGATCAACAAGAGTCGGGTGATGGAGCTGCACGGTGATTTACACAAAAAAAAATTCGAGGGGCCCATGGGTCTAATCACCGGCGGTGTAGGATTAAATTAAAACTTAATCTCATCGGGGCGCTTTAATATAGGATTAAGGACTGAGGGCGGGGTTTTAATATATTTTGTGGGATACGGGGTAGTCATATAGTTTATAACTAAACTAAGGGGTGGGATTACTTTATATAAAGGAGTTAAACATATACGGGCCAACAGGTTTTTTGGAATTTTATATATTTAATTAAAAAGTTAAAATGAGGTGAAATGAGCGGAAGGGGTATTGTACTTAGGTATAAAAATGTTATGCGCTTTTCATACACTTAGTACTTAGGATAAATGTATTTGGTTGGTTTTTGCATAAAATATGTTTATCATGGGGTTTCCCTAGGCAAAAATAAGTTAACCTTAGGATAAGGGGTTTTGTGAGGGGGACGAATGGATTGAAGGGAATTTAACACCTTCCCTTCTGAAGTCATCAAGCCGAGGGTCCGGTCCCACCAGAAGTCAGAGAAATGCTCTGAGCCTCTTTGAATTAAAGAACTATAGGTATTGATATTTTTATTATGCAGGGGAAATTAGTGAGTGTTATAGGGGTTGAAATGAATGATGGGGAATTAATCATTTTGAACTAGTGAACCATTGCTTTTGCCTTTTCAAAATGTTTTTTGTACATAGAAACATATCATTTAAGCATAATGGATGTGTCTTTATCAAGTGATCTTTGTAATCATGCAACCTTTCTACTACTTACCTATTCACCTACTCTACCATTTTTTCTTCCTTTATTTGGGTTCATTTAGGCTAGCAAACCCTTATTAATCTTTTTCTTTTCTTTACAAAATAAACTATCTAATTCTAGCCTTATATCATCCAAGGGCTCAGATTAAATTGATGAGCTCCTTTTATTTTCTCTACCTATCTAATGATCTGCCAATATTAAACTGTTTAGTCAAATTTTATTTTCTAAATATAAACACAAAATTGAAAGAATGACTGGGCAAGATTAAACAATTTGACTATCATGGATTGTGGCATGAATTACAAGCTGCACACAATCATTATTATGCATAAAAGTAAATAGTAGTGGCATTTTGACTTGCTCACTTTCATGGTCTCTTTTTGTCTTTTGGGGTTCATATATTTTCATTTTTTTGGACCTTATTCTTATTCTTTTTGTCCTTTGTTTATTCTTTTAGGACATACCCTCTTTACATTTTTTAATTTTTTAATATGGAAAACATTTGCAGAAAGAAAAGGTATGTACAATATTACAAGGCTTAATCTTAGTCATTCAAAATTATGACTCCTATTGGTATAGGAACCTAACACCTTGAACTCCAATCTCAACTAGGTAACTTGAATTTCATGCATGCATGGGTTAATTATGGTTGATTTATCAGTTAACTAGTTGAACAAATGAAGTTGTACCCCACTAGTTCCTCCAACAGCTGGAACTAGTTTAACTGACATTAACTCAGTTTAACAGAATTAAATTATTACCACTCAAATTAAACTCAACCTAGGCACCTAAAATTTAGGAACCACTCTACTTGACTCAAGTTAGGCCCTCAACTCGAATTAATTGAGCCAACTAAGTGAAATTAACTTAGTTAACTCATTCTTGTTGTCTTGTGATGTGGAATTAATTTAGGATTTTCTTGTTTCCATTCTCAGCAATCTCTTTCTTATACTTAGGGATTTTCACATCAATGTGAGTTGTGGGAGGCCCTTTCATCACTAATCCTCACATATGACTCTCTCTTGCATACATACACTTAATTATTTTACTTGTATGTAGGTTGAATTCCTTTTCACATTACTTTACCTTCTTGCATAAGTCCCTCCCACATGATTCCATACTTATTTGTTTCAACACTTATTCTCTTTTCACATTTGGATATGGGAGGCATGCTTTGATAATATCCTATGCTCATTTCCCACATCATGCATCCCACATCCCATATCATTTTACTTTTTTTTCCCCGGTGGTTCACGGGCACCCTTGGTCATTGGGTAGCCGCTACGTCCACAGTAAATCTGGGCAGATCGACCCCGAAGGGGATCACATCCCCGCGGCCTATGTACTGACCTGACCCCAAGAGCTTTCAGGTAGATTCGACCCTGTGACCTCCCGTATGGCGAGGCACTGCTTTGACCAGTTGAGCTAACTCTTGGGGCTCCCATATCATTTTACTTGTATGTGGGTAGACTTCCTTTCTACATTACTGTACCTCCCACATAAGTCCCCCCACACGAGTTTGTACTTTCTCATTTCTACACTTGTTCTCTTTTCACATGTAGATGAAGGAGGCATGGTTTTACAATATCTTATATTCATTTCCCACATCCCATACTCATTATTTTTGTTTGTTTTTTCAAGGTGCATTATATTTTTAAGGCCAATGCATCCTTCACATGACTTAATGATCCAGGTGGATATTGGTGGCCACCTGCCTATGCCACTTGGACCCCCACCATTGTTGCTTTCAGTTTTTCATTTTCCTTATTTGTAGCACAATTTACTATTTTTGGCAGTTTTTCGGTTCCTAAACTTCTGGAGCCGTTTTGAGGCCCAAAATGATGTGTTTTGGGAAAATGGGGGACAACATTGGTCGTAGACTGATGTTTGCCGCTTGAAAGTTGTAGTCCTTGGATAAATATTTCTAGCGAGGTATTATGCGTGTCAAACAGAGATCTTATGCCAAAGTTACGACCTCGGGAAGTTGATGTACCAATTTACCCAAACAGGGCCCATAGTTTGGCGCTTCATCTCATAGGGTTAGGTTTTTGAATGTTTAGGGTTTTCCATTGTTTCTCAATAATAAATAGGCCTGTGAGCCTCATTGTAACACAGTTTAGAGGCATGTAGCCACCACATCTCTTCTCAAAGACAAGCTACGATCGCCCGAGCTAGTCTTATTTCCATTATGTTTGTAAGCATACTTCAACATTTGATATTAATGAAATGAAGTGTTAATTCTGCTGCATCTCTGTATTTATGGTTATATCTATAATTTTTTGGGTTCCTGTTTAAATCAAATCAGTGGTATCAGAGCGGTCTGCTCTTTCTCTGTTTTTCTTTGCATGTCCCCAACGAGGTCAAGATATAAGGAGCTAGGGCTCGATCTGGTTGAACCTATGCAAGATCAACCTCTCAAACCCCGACGACCACCCCTGGGGGAAGAAAAGAAAGACGAGGGAGCAGGAGATCCTATCAAAATCTTGCTTGAAGAAGCCCTCGAGCGACAAAGGAACGCAGTGATGGACAAATTTGCCCAGATCCTTCAACGACTACCCAGGGGCGACACATCTACTTCCAACAGCTACTATAGGAGCGCCACACCCTTTAAGGTACAAGTTAACTTTGACATTCCCATATTTGACGGTCAGATAGATGTGGATGTCGTAGATAAATGGTTAAATCTGCTAGAAGGATATTTTCCTGTTCATGATTTTTCGAGCCGAGAAAATATCAATTTTGCACTTCTCAAAGTCATCCCCCACGTTAAGGACTGGTGGGAAACCTACTATGAGCAGAAGGATGAAAGTACGACCTTACTATTTTCAACTGCACGCACTTCGAATCCATTCCAGGATGTCATAAAGGAGCAGTACTACCCTGTTAGGAGTTATGAGGATAAATGCATAAAGTGGACCATGTTGCGCAGGGAAGGGACCAAGATGTGCCGAAGTTTACCAATGTTTTTCATACCCTTCACACGAAGTTGGGTATCAAGGATTCTAAGAAACATTTGATACTCAAGTACGACAACTGCCTACAAAGGTACATCCAGGATGATATGGATTTCTTGGACATCTCCTCGTTCGACACGATGTACCGATACACTGTCAAGATCGAGCAGAAGTTTAAACAGAAGAAGCAAGACTTTGGATCCGTGAATCTAAAGTAAGGGAAAGGCTTCCCCAAACCGTAGAACCAGGGAAAAAGCCAAGACAACCCGCCGAAGCCACAGTAAAAGAACAACACCACGAAGTCAAAGAAGGACACAAGGAAGTGGTGTGAGTTCCATAAGAGCCCCACTCATAACACAAGTGACTGTCGGGCCAAGCAGTCGCTAGTGGCCGAGTTGAAGGCTTCAGAATCATAAGCATGTTCCGACTCTGAGTCAAAACCCAACAAGAGGAATGAGAAAGGGAAGCAAATTATTGATGCAGAGTCCAGTGCCACTGTTGCCACCACCAAGATCCAGAAGAATGAGCTCGAATATCTAGAGGAGGAAGAGCGTCTCTTCCACTCACAGATGTGGGTAAAGGGTTCACCGCTGCAATTCATTGTGGACAATGGGAGCCAAAAGAACCTCATTTTAGTATAGGTCGTGAAGCGGTTGGGCGGAACCACTACACCACACCCGCAGCCGTACAACATCGGGTGGCTTCACCAAGGATGAGATCTTCGAGTCTGCCAGCAATGCCGACTTCCCTACAACATCAAGCTCTTCATAGATGAGGTATTGTGTGATGTTGCTCCTCTTGACGTTTGTGATGTATTATTAGGACAACCATACTTGTGGAAGCGACATGTTGTATACGAGTCGAGACCTTACTCTATTATTATTTATTTGGGCAATACATTATACAGGATATTGGAGGTAGCTCCGCCTACTGCCACCTCTTTGATATGTGCGAAGCAATGCAGCAAGATCATCTCCCAGACTAGGAAATTTATTTTCTTTCTAGTTCACTCTCAAAGTAACTTGTAATGGGAAGATCATAGCCACATCCATGACCCCCGGGAAGGGTTCCTGCACGTAGTAGAAGAAGGTGGACACGATCATGAAAGAATACAAGGACATCTTCTCCTCACCCATAGGGGTACCATTGCACTATCATATCAAGCATTCATCCGATCTGACTCCAGAGGCACCTCTACCCAACGGGCTGATATATCGTCGTTCCATTGTGAAAAATACCACGTAGAAGCAAAAACATGATCAGCATTAGGTGCCACACAAATTTTAGGTGGGCGACAAAGTTTGGTTGCATTTGCAAAAGGAACACCTTACCAGAGCCCATCAAAAGCTTAGACCACTCTGATATGGTCCTTACACCATTACCACAACTGTGGGAGACAATGCTTTGGAGCAAAACATTCCCCCATTCGTTGGCTTACACCCAATGTTCAATGTGGACTGCCTTCGACCATGCTTCCCACAATTATTGGACACATCAGAGATTGCAAAACAACTCACTAGGGACCAAGTTTAGCAGAAGTTTCCCCATCTCAATGAGGAACTCAACGCAATGGGGACCATTGCTTCCTAAGGGGGGAGGAATGATTCAGGTGGATATTGGTGGCCACTCGCTTATGCCACTTAGACCCCCACCATTGTAGCACAATTTACTGTTTTTGATAGTTTTTTGGTTCCTAAACTTCCAAATCCGTTTTGAGGCCCTAAATGACGTTTTTGGGAAAACGAGGCCAACATGGGTCGTTGACCGATGTTGGCCACTCGAAAGTTGTAGGCCTTGGATATATATTTCTAACGAGGTGTTGTGCGCATCAAACAGAAATCGTATGCCAAAGTTACAACCCCTTTATTTTCAAATATAAAGTTGTAATTATTGTTCCTAAACCTTATCTCCCAAAAAATGGATATGTTCTTTCATTCCAACCACATGAAAACAGAAAACAAATAATTAGATTTTATGCATACCAAAAACTCTCTCCCAAAGAAGGGAACATTATTTCCTTCCAACCATATGGAGAAAGAATATATATAGCCATATTTCATGTATATAAGGCAATGTAGAATAAGTAAAAAAAAAACACCTATTATACCATAACGATTTTTCTCATTTCATATTTGCTTTCAACCAATCTCTCTTTATTTATTTAGAGCAACATTTTCATCCTCGCACATTAAGCTATTTATTTATGTTCCAATCTTGTTTCGGCATTATGCAATTTGAAACCATTAAAAAAAAAAACATTAGTGTATAGCGTTTATCCATGTTGTAATTCAGTTGAAACATTATTCAATCTTAAACCAACAATGTAATGAAATATTTACACGTCTTATATTTTTAGTTGAAACATGATTCAATCTTAAACCAACAATGTAATGAAATATTAACACGCCTTATATTTTTCTTGGCTAAGTTTTCTTGCACATATCAATATCTTAAGTGTAAATAATGTACAAACAACTCTCAAGTGATTAATGATTGCACAATAATAAACATTTATAATGTACAAACAACTCTCAAGTGATTAATGATTGCACAATAATAAACATTTTTTTTATCATTATGAGATTTATGATAAGTCAAAAACCACAAAATAAAATAGGTCTATGATACATAAGGACCTTATAAAATTTATGAAAGATTAAAAGTTATATGAAAAAATGTACATTATAGTAATGGGATTCATAATCCAAAAATAACCACTTTATTATTTTCCTTTTTCCTTTTTCTACATGTATACATTAACCAATAATGATGATCCACACATTAAAAACAATAACAAAAATATATGTAAAATATTATGCAATTCAAAGCATCATTCAAAATATTTTGTTAAAATTATTTTTCCTTCTATTTCGTAATATATCCACCCTCAATTCCTTCACATTCTCTTTCATGGTTTTGGGTAGATGCTAGTTACTTTGAGAACTTATTTTAATGGAGAAGAATCTTTTCAAAGCGTTGTCATTGAAATTCGTTTTCCAAATTTGATTGTATTGGAAAATCACAATCAATTATCCTCCTCTTATTTGGTCGCATTTATTTCTGGCCATTGTTTAAAAAAAACCAATCATTTGCATGCCCTTATTAATTCATCCATCTTATTTGATCAAAGGTCCTTTTTCTCTCCCATCCATTTTGATTTTTGTTATGGCAAGTGACATATAGTAATTGTACTGGAGTAATATTTCCAAGGTACAAAATAATTTAAGAAAACATTTAATATTTTTAGCAAGTTCATTTTAGCTTTCATGTACAAAAAAATTTGGCTGACATATTCCCGTCACCCCTATTAGGGCTATAAATATCGAGGGAAGACATGAGCCTCTATGTAAAGGGCTCGAGGGAAGACATGAGCCTCTATGTAAAGGGCTTTTTAGTCTTATGACCCGTTGTACTGCAATGCAAACGTCTTTCATGACCCGTCATACTACACTGCAAATGTCTTTCATGCAATTTAATTGAGGTTCAAGAAGCCAACGATTATCTTCCAACTAGATAGCATCAACGATATGATGTGATTATATAGATGTAGGGATTATATACGCGAAGAAATATCGAGGCCATTGTTGATCCAGTAATAAATGAAACCTGCAGCGATCAAACATAAGTCTTGAAATGCATTCATGTTGCGTTGTTATGTACACAATCCAACCTATTACTTCGTCCACCAATGTCTACACTCAACTTGATGCTTTCAACAGGGGCTATGTTGTGCGTTATGTAGCTGCTTCCAACAATCATGGCTCTTCACATACATCTGCTGCCACTATTTCATCTTCATCGCACACTCCTTTTATCATATACATTGAATATGAATGGATTATAAATTTACCTTCAACAATTTTTTTTACCACATTAAAATTCCAAATTAGGTAAAATTTTAAACATCTTTGCTCTTTCCTAAAGCCAATACCATTTCTTAAATCAAAGTAAAAGGGTTAGTTCATCACAAAGAATAAAATATATTGCTCCAAAATCTTTTCATATATTAAAATCTCTAAAAACAAATATATTCAACACCAAAGTTGTAATATTTGAAAATTTTTGTTATCATGCCATGTAAAAAACATCACTAAATCTAATTTTATTATAACTATACACATTATTATCAAAATATAATTATAATATACATAAAATTTTAAAAATATATTATTTTTTAATTAGAAAGAAAAAAAAAATTATTTAAAAAAAAAAAAAAAAAACTATGTCATGATAATATCCAAAAAGCAAATGCAGTGTGCAAAGGCAATGGTATTTCCACCACATGGCTCTTGTTATATATATGAATTGTTAATTTTTTAAAAACCCTAATGTTGGTTTACCATATCCCTGGAGACCTATACTTAGCTTTAATTAGTGGAAAGACAAAATCACTGGTAGTGTATTATGGCCAAATAGAAATGCTTTCCCCCCTCCCTTTGTATAGATAGAAGTGGGTGAACGAAAATTGATTCCAATTCCTCTACAAGAAAGAAAGGTATAATATCTCGAGGAGCTTATTCTAATTGAACACTATATATAATTATAAAAATATTATTGTTTTTCTTTTCTTTTTTCAATTTTAACTATATAATTTTTTTTAATTATTATTATTATTATTTGGTAGGTTGAATATCTATCGTGATATTTCTACATAGAACGCCTTAACGAAATACCTATTCATCATCAATCTAATCCCCTGTAAGCTAATTAATATGTTTAATAAAAAAAATGGAGAAATGAAATGAAATTTTAACGTCCACTAGACTAGATATAGTCTATGGGACCACTAGCTTCCCTGCTTTTTGCCTTTTTCAATTCAATCCTCTTATTGTTCAAATTAATGATGAGTCGACCCAACCTTCTAAGCGTCCCCTAACTAAAAAGAAAATGCCAAGGAACCAATGTTAACATACTGTTGTAACTGTCTCTGATGTCTCTAAAAGCATCACATTCCAAAATGAAATGTTTTTCCGATTCCACTGCCCCAGAAGTGCAAAAAGTACACACACATTCTTCCCAAGCTTCTTTAGGGCTTTTCCACCGACCCATTTCACACCGTAGTTGATGCGAGTTAGTTATTAATTGAGTGGTAAGAATCTTTGCTCTCCATGGAATGCTAGCTCCAATGTATTCTTTTTGTTGGAGACCACAAGTGGGGTTGAATTCTTGAACATAGCACTTCTTCTTTCTACCCAACTCTTTTCCCCATATATGCTTATAAAACTTCTCCATAAAAAACTCTTTAAATCCTTGCTATTTGTGGGACATGCATTTAGGTAAATATTCCATTTTGCATCCATTTGTTGTTTTGTCTCATCCGTGATTTCTTTCATTCACTCATTCCTTCATTGAATATAACTTTAGGCCATCTAACTTCTCCCATTTTCTCAATTCTTTGTAGATACCTTATGAGACACACCATAGAAATTGCTTTGATGGAAGCTACTCATGTTTCACTCAAAATTATCTCATAAGAAACCAAACTTTTTATTCTAAACTTGCTCATGATCAAGCATTTTTGGATTTTCTCAAATTGCTTCCATTTTGAGACAGGGATGTTGCTAGCCCACAATTCACACCCATATAATATCATTGGACCAACTAGGAGCCCAAAAAGCACTTTAATTGTTTTCCAATCCCATAAACTAGGAGACGAGAGGTGTGGGGAGGCAGGTGTCCCGAGACAACCTCCACCTAGTGAATGAATATTATAATGTCACGAGTGGCTAAAAACTACAATGAGTTAGGTTTAATGCAAGCGATGAATTAGGTTTAATGTAAGGTGGTGGAGAAGGTTTGATACCTTAGGCAGGTTGGGACAAGACTAGACCTCTTTTATGGCACCTCGTGGGAATAGTTTAGGTGGAGGATGCACATGAGGCAGGAAATATGTTAATATTCCACTTGGATTTTGGGAAATGGATTTTATGAGAGTTTATTTTGATAGCTAGGTAAACTCTAGTGATATTGTTTACTCCCTCTAATTCCACCTTATTATTTTTCTCTCTATACATGAGTTTCTTCCAAGGAAGGCATTTCACATTAAGCTTCTCTAGCACAATTCCACTCTTTGGTTCAATTCTTCATGACCTTTCAATTTAGTATAGCATTCAACCAATGAGGTCCACTCATTGAAAGGAACTATGCAGCTTGTCTTCAATGCTTTAGTGAATACGTTGATACTCTTTCCATTTCTCCTTTTCATCCAAATCACTCCTCTAGGTTTTTGCTTCGGTTCAATGGTGTTAGCATTGTTTATTGGGTGGAACACATTTCCTTTGTTGTTGTTTCTATTTACTCCATCTTAGATCTTCTTGCATTTTTGTTTTGGGAGATTCTTAAAATTCCTTTCTAAGCTTCCTCGGCGAGTTTAGGTAGAAACCTTTTTCTCCCTACTAGAAAAGGGATTAATCTTGGATGAATTAGACTTCTCTTATTCAAGGTTTATTCACTCTTCTATTCTTGGGTCTCCCTGGTTTGGAATTTCACATTCCACTCTTCCCGTCTCCTAGTACCCTATTTTTTCACCCCAAAAAGTTGACTCCCTCTTTTTGCTAGTTGTGAGCTTCCCTGCTTTTGGTTTCCTCATGGTTTCTCTTCCTTCTGAGCTCAACTTCTTATGAAACTGTCTACGACCGTCTACATTCACTCTATTCCACTTGTTGTCAAAGACGAAATTCAAGAGGTAGAACAAGAGGCGCCGTTGGTGCGTAGATTAATCAATGATACAAATGTGGAAGCTGAGATGGGAGGCTACGTCCCAGATACCGACAGAACCACAACTTGAAACACTAGATATATGAAAACTATCAACATTTACTCAAAATTGAAAATAATAATGGGGAAATTCTTGGTGGTGGAGCGCTTTGAGACTCACTAAGAAATTTTGTTATGCGTTGATGAACTGTAAAGCCAGACTAAAAAGCTCAATGACAAACTCTCCTCCATGGAAAAAAAAGATAGTTGAAATGAAGTTTACTACTTTATATGAAGAGGAGGATCATTCCAACAACATTTAAGTGGACTCACCATCCAAATAGATGATATTTCTTTTTATTTATGAGATGATATATATTAGTAGCAATGTTCCAAATATAGAAATCAAAGTTATTGTTAATTATATTAGGAAGATAAATAGATATATGTTTTATTACCAAGACAATTTTACTTTTAAGTTCAAATACTACATTAGGCCAAAAACTCTCTTGCTATTCTATTAGTGTTTTCCTTGTGGTAGACCACTAGTAACAATTATTTTTCCTTATGGTAAACCCGTAGCAACAATTATTTTTGTATATGATGCAATTTCTTAGTAATACAAATCTGCTTGTATATATATATATAATGTGGTGAAAATTATAATGGTAAAAGAATAAATGATATATAAAATTATATATATATATATATATTTTAAACAAATATTTTATTAATATTTTATAATTAAAACTTAGGGGTGTAGAATAGATGGTGATGTGGTACACTGTTAAGGCACTTTCTGATGTTCGACTCCGTGGGCACTGGGCACTTGAGTAATTTTGATGGCTTAGATGCCCCTAGGTTGCAGTTTCTCAACCTAAAAGTTAAATGTGCAGACTTAGCAAACAAAAAAGATAATTAAAAATATTGAAAATGTCAAAAGAAACATTAAAAAGAAAATAATGTTGCTAATAATACTATACTTATAATAAAAGAAAAGCACCATTAAATGTAATCTTTTAAAAATAATTATATTATAATTTTCTTTTTTAATTGTCAATTGGGTTTATGTTGGATGGCTTAAAAGAATAACTAGAATCGTCTTTACCTAGATTCAATATTTAAAATAATATAACTAGCACAACCACATTAATAAATGTAATTGATATATATCATAAAACCAACTTAATATAAAATTTAACATCCAAAACTTTGTTAATTTTTTATACCTTCAAACTTTTATAACATTTCAATATCACAATAATCATTAATTTATAAAAAAAATTACTCCAAACCAATATCCCAAAAAAATTTCTCACATTATTTAAAAAACAAATATATTTTTTCCAAAAAACAATAAACACTCAATTTGCAAATTCACAAACATAATCTCCGCAAAGAATATGTTCTAAAAATAATGAAATAAAAAAGTTTTGGTCTTGCCATGTTAAAACAACCCCAAGAAAACACAGATTTCCCTAACACAAATGCGCAACCTATTTGCAAAATCACGGACATGATCTCCACACATAATATTAATACCAAAAACATTGAAATAAGAAGATTCTTATCCACTATATTAAAAAAATACAGAAATACAGATTTAGGAATTTTCAGCGTTAACACAACATAGATTTAAAATGAGTTTAGAGAGATTTAGTTAAAATACAGAAATACAGATTTAAGAATTTTCAGCGTTAACACAACATAGATTTAACATGAGTTTAGAGAGATTTAGTTTTTTCATTTCGAAATTTTTGTAAGTTTATTTAATTTTTTTTATTCGTATAAACAAGATTTCGAACTTTGAAAGAAAAACAACGTTTACACATCATACCATAGGCTAGGCTGTAAAATAAACCTCTAAAATTAATAAAAAACAACAAAAATAAATATTATTGGAATAGATAAAACGAAAAAATGTTATAAACACTGCAAATGAAAAATTAGGAGGCGGTTAGTATCGATGGCCTCTTGTAACTTGGTACGCTTTGCAGCCGCGTCTCGGTTGTGTTGGAATATACATGCAGAAGACCATTTTGACAAAGGACGAAGGTCAGTGAACAGCCATAATTTAAAGAAGGCTTTCGACATAAAAATGTAAATAAAAAATTTAATTTAGGTTTCTTATTTTTCAAAAAGGAACCTAACCTAAAATCTAACCTCTAATTTAAACAAGCATCATGTAATAAATATCAACCATTATTATATATCAGTCCACGTGTGAAAAGATAGAGAGAGCAATTGAAACTTAGAGGAGAAATTTATATTAACCTTACAAACTACTAGATACTGGAGAATTCATAGACATTCGCTCTGCGGAGAAAGCAAAGTCCCAGCTACGCATTGCAGAGCACCACAGCTCATAAGCTTTCTTTAGCAACACGTTTCTGCGTGAAAACTAAAGGCTAGTGGCCCTATTGATCTTTCTCATCTGTCTCTCCATTTCCCATTCTCCTCCACGTTTTAGAGCTAATCAAAGAAATTGAAAATGATTCATAAATTTTTCATTATGGCTTTTACATTTATTAAATGGGGAATGTTCTCAAATTCTCAGATTTTAGTTATTTATAGTTAAAAAAAAAAAATTATTTAAAACCTTTTCAAATAATAACTTCAAATCTTATGATTAAAAATAAATAGTTATTCAAAAATTAAAATATATATTGAATAACTTCAAAATTAGCATAAGCCTTTATCTCAACAATATTTATTTTTGCGAAGATATAATATAGAAGATTAGTGGAAATCTAGTGGATTCAGGAGAAAAACCCTAGGACGAGGTCTAAGATTCGAAACATGGAAGCGGCCATGCTGAATTGCAATCCACAGAAGCCGACTGTTCTGGTGGCTGAGAAGCTCGGGGAGGCGGGACTGAAGGTGCTTCGCACCTTGGCCAACGCGGACTGCTCGCACGATCTCATGCACGAGGGGAGGCGGGACTGAAGGTGCTTCGCACCTTGGCCAACGTGGACTGCTCGCACGATCTCACGCACGAGGAGCTGTGCACCAAGATCTCGCTTTGCGACGCGCTCATTGTGAGGAGCAATACCAAGGTCACGCGCCAGGTCTTTGAATCCTCCCGCGAGCGGCTCAAGGTCGTCGGAAGGGCTGGAGTCGGGATTGACAATGTGGATCTTCATGCTGCTATTGAGTACTGTTGTTTGGTCGTCAATGCTCCCACTGCTAACACCGTGGCCGCTGCCGAGCATGTGATTGCTCTCTTGGCTGCCATGGCACGCAATGTGCCCCAGGCGGATGCTTCCATGAAACAAGCTCTGACACCCCGGATGGAAAATCGCCATGGCAGATCTGCTCTCAGAAGCACAAGAAGCCCTGGCACTGGGTCTAGGCACTTCATTGACTCTTTTCAGATCCAAATTACTCAGCCTACTGGCAGAACCATTCTGCAACAGGTCAGTTCTTCAGATCTGGTGCTAGATCTCAAACTAGATCTAGAACGACAAATAGGGATCCCTTCAGACCTTCAGAGACTTCTCTTTCAAGGTAAACAACTTGAAGACCTTCTTCCCCTCTCTTCTTACAACATTACTAGGAACAACTCTTTGGTGGTAACCCTTCGTCTGAGAGGAGGTGCAGCGGGACAGTCATCCTCTGCTCGTCCCTTCTCATACAAAGATGCAGTACACTCTGAGAACCCCAAACCCCCGGAGGCCCTTAAACCTAAGCCCTTTTTGGTTGATAAGATAGAAGAAGTTCCCTCTGTTGAACTCAACCATGAAGATCTTGCAACCCAACTTCAAGAATTTGCAGAAAGAGCCATCATTTGCAGATTTAACGGACTATGGCCGCGATCTCAGGATCTCTATGCATGGATCCATGCAAACTGGACTCATCATTGTAAGATCTGTTTCTGTTCAAAAGGTTACTTCATTGTTCTATTTGATAATAGTAAGCATTATGAAAAGGCCTTAGAAGAAGGTCCTTGGTTCATGGGAAAAGCGGGGCTCTTCTTGACTCCTTGGTTCCCAGATTTTGATCCAGCAACTACAGTCATTATTAGGACACCTGTATGGATTAGTCTTCCAAACTTACCTCCCCACCTATGGCATACTCGTGTTTACAGAGCTATAGGCAACAACTTGGGCAGTTTCATTATGGGAGATCTCTGGCAGGAAACCAAATGTCTCTACTCATATGCCAGAATATGTGTGGAGTTAGATTTGAGCAAAGGACTTCCAAACCAAATCAATCTCAAAATAAACGACTTTGTCTGGTCCCAGATGTTGGATTACGAAAATACTGCTTTCTGTTGCCACCATTGCCACCAATCAGGGCATTTGCAGAACGCCTGCCCATCTCGCTCGGCAAAAAAGAATAAGGATAACCTCTCCAAGCCCAAGTCCAAACAATGGGCTCCTTGCTCTCCACCTCCAGTCGTGGACTCTGATTCCTCCAGCTCTGAAGATGAAGGTAGCGATGCGGAAATGGATCAAGCCCCTCATTCTGTGGTCCCTTCCACTGTTGGTCCGACGCAGTCCTCCGATACAGCCACCGCTCAGAAACGCGTCCATTTGACCTCCTCCTCTGATTCAGAAAAGGAGGGCTCCCCTGTGGAGAACCCCAATCTTCAAGTTGTTATTGCTCATTCACCACACGATGGTTGGGTCGAAGTCAAAAAAAGGAAAGGGAAAAAGCTTCGTATTGAGGCTTCTACCCATTCTGGGTAGAAGTCAGTCTTTTCTTGCTTCGAGCCATATATTGTAGCTTCTTGCTTGTTTCACTTGCCGGTTTTCTGTCTCTCTTGAATGTATCTTCTTGTACCATATTTTTGATTAATAGATTTAGTCCAATTCAAAATATATATATATATATATATAAAGAATAAAATAAATAAATAAATAAATAAATAAATAATTATTTTTGCATCCTCTAAATAGTCAATAGGGAGAATGCAGTACTAGTTGGCCATACACAACTAGATTAGAGAGAATACTAATTTGGGTCTTCCCAATGCTTCTCAGGGCTTTTGCAATAGAATATTTACATCAAAACCTAGATCCAACATAGTGTCTTTAATCTAGAATCCAACAATCTAGGCATCAAATCGAAACTCCCTCCCAGTTCTATGCTTGTTGCAACGAATTCATTTGGAACGTCGCTCTGGCAAGTTGGTGGAAATGGGTCACTCTGAAAACTCTTCATTCTTCACAACACTCTTGAGCTTCTTGTGCAACTAACCAAACACCTACTGATCACTCATAATATGCAAAAACAACTTGAACCATTCCATGACATGCTAAGATGTCCCTAGTGGAAGTCAAGGACTCTTCACCTGTCTCTTTTCCTATTGTCCTACACTAGGGATATAAGAATAAATTAGCTACTTGCTATTGGAAAGAACTAGGAGAGAGCACGATGGAGCTACTGCATGTGACTCGAACCTGTATCAAGGCGGGTTAGGGTTTCTCCTTGGATTTCTTGCATACTGACCACCCTGATCTAGCATACTCCTTGCACACTGACGACACTTACGCCCTTTCCGTAGACTCTTTAGGGTTTTGCTTTGCACTATTCACTCTGACCCGGCCGCTGGTGTGGTTCCTATTATCCCTCACGGTTTGTGGGCAATCGACGGAATGGAGACGAACTTGGTAGATTACTCGGAAGACCCTTTCACATCGGTCCCCATTTGGACGACCACACCCCCTCCGATTGTGGAAGCGTCTCTGCCCTCGTCCTTTGTAGCCCTTAATGTTTACTCCTTGGTGGTTACTATGCTGTTTTTCTCGGACCCTAACTCCTCGTGTCCGGTAGATCAGCTGCCTAATGTCTACCTCCCCTGGCTGGTTTCAGATATCCCCCCTCCCTCTCCGACATCTCTACACTTCCTGGCATCTTGCATAGACCCAGATTCCCCATTTTACCCGTCGGGCTATACCCTCTCTCCCTCTACCGGTGATATACCCCTCCCCTCATCGTCTGTGCTGGTAACCCTCCCGCCGATTATATCCTCTGGACCACCCTATGAACAATTGCATAACCTTGTATTTGCTACACCCTCATCGGGGTTTTTTGAAGGGGCACCGACTTGCCCGGTGGAAGGAGACTCTGATCAGCGGGCAGAAGAGCAGGAACTTCCTCCAGAGCCCTCCTCGGGTTCTCGAGCCGGCAAGCATCCAAAGCAAGGGAAGAAATTGAAGTGTGTTAAGGCAAAGAATCAAGATGTCTCACTCTATTTTGGGGAAGGAATACAAATGGGGGAAGTTGTGGATATTGTGGACCGGGTTCTGGTAGGGCGAGTCCACAATCGTACCTATTCATCGGCCAGACTTCAACTATGGATCTCTGAGATTTGGGGGCATATTCTTTCGGAGCTATCGTCTGTTACTACCCTTGCGCGAGGCTGGTTTGCTTTGCACTTTCAACAGGTTGATTATACATCGTGGGTACTCTCTAAGTACTGGCATATTGAACTCACTCCAGTCTTGTTACCAGTTTTGTTAGAAAGATGGAGCCCTATGTTTGATCTGGAGCGGGAGAAATTGGGTGCAGGACCTCTTTGGGTGAGATTGGCCAGTTTTCCCTTACATTTATGGTTTGATGACATCTTCAAGCGCATTGGCAATGCGTTGGGGACCTATCTGGACCATGACAAATCCTACATTACTTCTGGCAATATGTCTCTGGCTCGAATACTGGTTCACTTGGACACAAGGGAAGGGTTGGAGGAACAAATAACCCTCTATTGGAAACACTTCACGCGTATTCAAATTCTGGATTATGAAGGAGTGCCCTTCCGGTGTCGACGTTGTCACAAGGTCAGGCATCTTTATAAGGAATGTCCCCTGGTTAAGAATTCCACCGCTCCTATGGATTAGTCAGAGGATCAGGAGATTGCTTCGGGCGCTCAAGTTCATAACACTCCTTCTGGCTCTGTTCCCTTGTCTACTACTAAGGCACAAGAGAAGAAGCATGACACTTCTCAAATCTGGCCTCCCTCACCTCCTCTTACTAGGGCTCAGGCGACAGCTGTTGCTGCGCTCTCTTCAGGTAGTTATCACATTTTCTCCATTTTCAATTCTAATTCTATTCCTGCATCTATGTTTTTTCCATGGCTTCTCATTGTAGCTCTGCATTTTCATCTGCACCCCCTCCTTGACCTGTCCATTGATTCAACCCTCCCCTATTTTTACTTGTACTCCCCCCTCCTTGCTGGATCCCCCCCTGTCGACTTCTCATTTAGAGGCTTCAGACTCCTCTCACCTCTCCCATTCCTACAACCTTCACTCCTTGAATCGTCCCCTGGTTCAGGACCCCTGTGGAATTGGCATCATTTCTCCCCACTTGCCCCCTAAGCCTTCTCAAGGGCGCCCATCCTCCATCTTGAGAGCTATTATTCAAGCTGGGATAGATGTGGTAGCTGGTCGACAACTTGCTATTGATTAGGTTCTTAGAGCACAAAATACCCATGTATCCTCCCCCCCATGAAGTGGCTCTCCCTTAACTGTCGAGGATTAGCTAGTCCTGCTAAAAAGCTAGCTTTTTTGAAGACTCATGGATTCAGAGAGGGTGGATGTCATTTTTCTACAAGAGACACTTGGGCTAATTGATCAGATTATACCTGCATTGGAATCTCTGGTACCTGGATGGCTTTTTCATGCTTTGGATGTGAGTGGGAGATCTGGGGGTATTGCTTTTGGATATAACCCTAGGTTGGTTAAACTGACAAATATCTGGGGTGGATATGGATACATTGGGCATACATATTTTCTTCTAACCTCTTTTTAGATATCCGTTTGATCAATGTTTATGGTCCTTGCCATAATAGGGCTACCTTCTGGGAACATCTCCTCAGATCCAGTCCTCTACAAGTAGATAACATCATCTTGGGGGGCGATCTTAATTTCTACATTGGAGGAGGCAATGTTGGGTCACATATTATACCATTACCTCATCAAGGAGAGATTTATTGGAAGCATCCGCAATTACACACAGTGGGTTGGATCAAGGGGGTTATCTGATCACTCACTCATTTATCTTGAAATCAACGGACTAGAACATAAACCAAAAGTACCTTTCAAATTCAATGCTACTTGGCTGAAGGATCCTGACTATCTTTGCCTTGTCTCTGACTATTGGAAGGCAAATCCCCCCAGCTTGGTCTGATCTATCTTAGAGGGATTCTCTAACAATCTCACAAATCTCGAACATATATCAATGAGATGGGCCCATAATAAGCGATTGAATGATGATAACTCCCTTCATACTATTGAGTCTGAGATAGCTAGCTTAGAGGATGAATATGGAAGAGGGTATCAGTCTGAGGATACAAAGTCACATCTCATATCCTTAGAAATTGATAGGGACAAAATCTTGAAGGACAGGGAGGAATCTTGGAGACTTCGGAGCAGAGCGATTTGGCTGAAAGAGGGTGATGATAATACTAAATTCTATCACAAATTTGCCAATGGTTGTCATGCCATCAATACCATTTGGTAGATGACTAATGACCGAGGACAAAGAGTTCACTCATTCCATCAATTGGCATCTCTAGGCTCATCTCACTTTAGGAATATTTATAGAGCTCCTCATGAAGCATTGCTGGCTGAAGTTATAAGAGTGGTTGGTCTATTTCCCCGCTATGTGGAACAGGAGGATGTCGAGGATCTTCTTAAGCCAGTCTCGATGGGGGAGCTGGAGAACACTCTTAAATGGTTTAAGAAGGACAAAAGTCTTGGTCCAGATGGTTGGCTTGTTGAGTTCTATCTTGCATTCTTTGATTTATTGGGGGAGGATCTTCTTAGTATTATTGAGGATTGTCGCACTTCTGGGTGCATGTATGAAGCCTTCAACTCCACCTTTATTGCCCTCATACCAAAGATTGACTGTCTTGAATCCTTCAATGATTTTCAACCTATATCCCTCTGCAACTGTATCTATAAAATCATGGCCAAAATCATAGCCAATTGCCTCAGACCCATTCTCTCGGCTCATATTTCACCTGAGCAATTTTCTTTTCTCAATAATCGCTAGATTCATGACGCTATTGGAATGGCCCAAGAAGTACTTCATTCTATCAAAACAAAGAAATTGAAAGGTATGATTCTTAAAATTGATCTCACAAAATCTTTTGATCATGCTAGCTAGCTTTATCTGAGGATGCTCTTAACTCACCTGGGATTTCCTCTGGAGTTTATCAATTGGATAATGTGCTGCATCACCAAGGTCTCCTTTAGTGTACTCATCAATGGCTCAACATCTCCTTTTTTTCATGCTGAAAGGGGACTCAAACAGGGATGTCCTCTCTCCCCTTTATTATTTTTTCTTATCATGGAAGGCCTTAGTCGCCTCATCTCAGAAGAGCGCAGATTAGGGCAATTACAGGGCATCAAGATTACTAATAACTGCATCTTAACACATTTATTATTTGTAGATGATGTCCTTATTTTTCTTAATGGAGGTATTGGGGATCTGACAAATTTACACTCTGTTATGCTTCTTTTTAGCACATTTACAGGAATGGAGTGCAATGCTAAAAAATCTACCATCACAGCTTCTGGATGTTCTCCCAATGAGATCCAATTTTCTCTCCATAGATTTCCCTTTACTCTTCAATCCTTGGATGATGGTCTTAAGTACCTCAGTTTCAGACTTAAGCCCTTACATTACAGGATCACAGATTGGACCTAGCTGGTTGCTAAGATTGAACGTAGACTCAATATCTGGCATCATAAATACCTCTCCAAGGCTGGTAGACTAGTACTCATCAAATCTGTTTTGGAAGCGACACCAGTTTACTGGATGTCCATGGCATGGATCCCAAGGGGCATCCTTATGAGAATTCAAAGACTGTGTTGCAGATTTTTATGGAAGGGAAGACAGGATGGTCATATCTATGCATGGGTTTGTTGGGAGTTGATTGCACTCCTGAAGAAATGGGGAGGGTGGGGTTTAAAAAACCTGGTTTTCTTCTCCACTACCCTGGCAGCCAAAATGGGCTGGAAAATCCTCACTGCACATAGCCTATGGACTGAGGTTGTAATTCACAAATACATTTGCCCCCTTCAAACACTTGATTGGATTCAGCTACCCACTTGGAACAGGACAAGCATTTCGGTGATATGGAAAGCGGTTCTCAATTCTATCTCATATATTCGTGACGGATTAACCTGGAGGATCAGGTCAGGCTCCTCAGTTAGGGTGGGATTGGACCCTTGGACTGGTAGTGGTAATGCCTATCGTCTTCCACATGATTTGATCACTTTTTTATCAAATGTAGGCATCACACATCTTGATCAAATCGCAGACCCTGGGAATACTAATTTATTTTCACAGGCTTGGAAATCAGCTATCCAAATTGGAATCCATGACATATGGCACCAAGATTGGCTCAACTATATAAATGCTCTCACTGAATCACATGTTAGGATCATTGACGGGGACGACGAATTGATATGGGCTCAGGCAAAGCATGGGATATACACCCCCAAGGATGGATATCTTGTCATATTCGCTGCACATTGACCACCAGTTATTGATTGGTGGTGGAGCATTCTGTGGAAGATGAAATCCCCCCCTCATACAAGACTATTCATGTGGACAGTCCTTCGTAATAAAGCTCCCACTAGTGACAACCTTATGAAACGTTCCTTTAATAGACCTATATGGTGTTGTTTTTGTTGCCAAGACTCTAAATCCATTGAACATCTCTTCCTACACTGTCCCATTACAAAGGATTTTTGGGCTATGATTTTATCTTCTCTCCCATTACCACTCAGATGGAAAGGCAATACCATCCATGAGGCTTGGAAATCATGGTGGTCATTGGTTCGGCCTCATAAGGCTAGGAATCTTCCTCTACTAGTTTATTGGGCCATCTGGCTAGCCTGGAACAAACTCATCTTCAGTAACACCCTACCTCTCTAGCATCTTGCATCTGCCCGTGTCCTGTCCATTTATTCCTTTATTCCTGATGAAGATAAACCTGCCCCCCAACGCACCATCACCCCTGAAGTGATTGATAAAAGTATCCCTTGGGCCTATTTTGATGGGTCTGCACAAGCTACGGGTTGTGGGGGGGGGGAGGCATATTATACCTATCCGAGACTCATTTCTTCAAAATTCAGATGGGGTTGGGTAATGGGACAAACAACTTTGCAGAATTGATCACCCTCAGACATCTTCTACAATTTGCTTTAGAAAAACAGTGTAGGCATCTACAAGTTTATGGTGACTCCAAGATCATTATAAATTGGTTCAACAATATATCTATCTGTCATGCATATACTCTGAGACACATATTGGATGATGCACTTCATTTAAGGGCCTAATTTGATACCATTGTATGTCATCATATTTATAGGGAACGCAATCAGGTTTCCAACCAACTTTCCAAGGAGGTTGCGGTCCGGCCTCAGGGTACATGGTTGATTCAGGAGTAGCTGGACAAGGAACACTATCAGTACTATCACAAGCCTTACATTGACATCAGAGCTATGGGGTCGTGAGAGCCTGTTTTTACTTGCATATTTTGATCTTTATCTTGTACATATTCTATTGAACACTATGTTGTCTATATTATATTTTGACATGTAATTATGCCCTCATTATCAGCGCTCCCTATGAGAGTTTTTTGTACTTGTATATCTGAAGGGCGAGTCGCCCCATCCTACAACATATGCTTCTTTAAGCATCTACAATATGTAATTTTCAATATTAATAAAAATTATGATTTTTCCTTAAGGAAAAAAAACATATATTACTTATATAAAATATTAAAATATTTATTAAAAGAATTCCATTTTCTTATCAATTAGACGAAAATATATTTTAGTAAATTTCTTCCCAAATCTATGCAATGAGTTATAAGGGACATAACACTTCATTATATACAAGATGCAAGTATTGGATTAATCTTGGCCGGTACATATGAGCAATAGTTACACTAGTAACAAAGTGAACAAGTGAATCTACGTGCGAAAACTTCGATTTCCCATGGAGTTTGAGTTTGAGCAACGTATCTAACCCTCCAAATGGAGAAGCAATTTGCTTTCATGCATTGGTTGTGAAAGAGGTGGGCTTCCCTTTAGACACCGTTAATATTTGGGTGCTACATTATTTTAATATTTAGCCTTGCACGTAATAATGGATAATGGCTTATTCTTTATTTATTAATTGATTTTTAGTTTAATGTTGACACTATTATTTATTAAAAAAATGGTCGTTATGTTCAGTTAAAAATATCACATATGTAATTTATTATTGGTTGATAAATATATTGTATGTTAAATTACGCAATTTATTATTGGTTGATAAATATATTTTATGTTAAATTAAGGTATAGGATATGTATTTAATAAAATTGAAAAGTGGATACTTTATTTATTTAGTTAACAACAATTTATATTACTTTTGTTTTTAAAATATTTGAATGGTTAGAAAATAAGGAATAATCTATGTATTTTATTTATGTTTACTGCATAAGAATTTTGGTTTTTCTCATTATCTTTTTTTCCTTTCTTTCACAACCAAGTCATTGTATATTTTTCAAAATTACAAAAATTTCTCCCACACCATGGTTGAGAAAATGATTAGGATAAGAAAGAGAAAATTAGTGATGATAGTTTATGTATTGATTTCCTTAGATATAGTGTTGCACTTGTTTGTGTATATATGGATATCTTAGTCTTTTAAAACAACTATAAGATGAGATCCATTCCCAACATTAATGAGAATGAATGTTGATGTTATACCAACAAGTTGCAAATTTACTTTAAATTTTCTAAGCCAATAGATATTGTCTAAGGTCAAATATTGTGTCTGTCCATGTTGGCCACCTACCTAGGTTTGGATCAAGTGTGGTAATCAAAGAATATATTTCATATTATAGTCAAGCTTAGTGAGTATAGATTAAGTAAGGAAATCATACAAAGATATGGGCTTGAATATCCTAGCTTATTCTTTGGACATGGAGAAAGAAAATGTTTCCTATTAGTATTCTATGGAGTTTCTCCAAGATACCATCCATCATCTCAACTTTTATTGAACAACATGCAAGTGATGTCCCAAAAAAATACATAGCCCATGAATCCCTTAATCATTTCATATATTACCAATGTGAACAATTATCTCAGTGCATCTCTCATGATTTAGGATACAAGCATGATGGGTTATCGATAATTGATTATTCCAACAAGTTGAATGCTTAACATTAACATTACCAAGGAATATATATATATATATATATATATATATATATATATATATATATATATATATATAAGATAGAACATGTATATATTTTCATCTCATAAAAATATATAGATATTTTTCTTATATATATATTCTCTATCCATGTTTTAAATCGTGTCCAGAATGTGAATTGGGATAGTAATGGCCTTCATGGTGCACAAAATAAGTGTTTTATAGTCTTCAAATATATTATACAAAATCCAATATGATCATTGAAAAGATAGATCAATTTTCTGTTATTACTTTAGATAAAAATTTCTATGATCAATACAAGTTAATTGATCAAAATGGTATTAAGGAATTCCCTATGTTGTTATCTACCAAAGATTTCCTACTATAGTTATATGTTGTGTATTTGGAAGTTGATGTTGATGTGGTTAAGGATAAAAGTGATAAGTATATGACCATATCAGATGTTGTAGAGGATGCACCTTCTAATTTGACAAATAAGAGACATATAAATTAATGTTAGAAAATAATTTGTAATTAAATCATTAAAATTCTAAAGAAGAGGATCGATTTCATATTTGTAGGGGATGAAATAGGAAATATTATTGCTATGTTAGGAAAAAATGTTAAATATATATCTGCTACATTTGATTATGCAACCTTCAATGCCTACTATTTCTGAAAAAATATATTTTAACTAACTCTGAGGACCTCCAATCAATTTAAACTCTATCTTTGTAGTTGGTTATTTGTGTTTCTCAAGATTGTTTCATAGCACATATGGAGCTTCAACTTTGGCTTGCCCATTAATAATATTTTAATGATGAATCAATGTAATGTAGTTGCATCTAGTGCAAGGCTTATTAAACACAACATGACATTCACAAAAAAGGTAGCCTCTATGAAACATCAAGCCATGGCTCTATGGGTGAGAGAATTTTTCAACCAGTTACTATTGTAGTATTGTTAGTTACAAGGACACACTTTATGTACATTATCTCCCCCAATTTTACAAAAAATGTGACATCTTTGGCATGATATATTTCATCCTTGGCAATTCGGCTATGGTTTTACAAATATGTGACATATACACCCAAAATGCAATGGTCAATTAGAGGAGCACAATTGTTGTTCAATTCAAGAAAGATTCCAAACAATGCAAGGGAATCTCCATCCATACTTGCACGCTGAAAATGATAGATGATATTGTAATAGTCCCACCTATCTACATCTTGTTTTTCTATATGTGGTCATAACTGTAAAGGCCAATGTGGCAACCACGACTTGTTGAGACAAATATTGTAAACAATTCAAGTATAAATTATTTTCTTGAAAATTATGAAAATATGAAATGTTGGCCTTAAGAGAGGGACACACAGACCCAAGTATGAAGGTGAGAAGAGAAGTGGGAGAGTGACATCTAGTAGCATAATTGATTGAACCACCACCTAACATTTGGGAAGACATGACTGGATGGAGGAAAGCACAAACATTTTGCTTTGTGACATGAAGGAAAGTAAAGCATGTAGTCTAATGGAGGATACGAAGAGACTCAAGGAAAAAAAAGAAGTGAGAAGGAAAAGCTAGCAAGGAAAGGAGATGATAGTAGAAAAAGAATGGTGGATGTTGGACATGGAGAGCAGGAGTAATGTTGGAGTTGAAAATGAGTTATGTACTTTGAAATTGGGGTATTTTCCCCTTGTATTGATGTGTAGAGGTTGTTGGATGATGTGTGTCCAACCCTAACTATCTAGTGGGAGGTTTGGAGGAGGACTGAACCATGAGGGCTTGTCGAGTAAGCTGATAGACCATTAAGTGTTTTTGAATAAGCTAATAAATCACTTAGTGCTTGTTGAATGGGTTGATAAACCACTCAAGTGCTTGTTGTAAGGTTGATAAACGAGTTGGCAAGGTGACTTGAGCCACTATGGTGCTTTCCATGAGGCTAATAAACCACTTGGATAGTGTACTAAAGGTTCCTGTAGTGCTTCCTTGAAAAACAATTGATAAACCATCTATATAGTGGATTCAGACTTCCGCAACTGAGAAATACACCATATGAGCCTTAGATGAATTCCCTAAGCAAACATCCCCTCAGAATTTGGATCCAACTCGGGGGCGGTTAATTGTAAGAAAGTTAAAGTGTAGCTGGCTTATGGTTGGGAGGAGAGTGGAAGTCCCTTCTTCAGTTTCCATCCATCTTTAAACACATTGATAAGTGTAAATTGATCATGTATATTTTCTTATGAATTGTGATGAATCTCGTATGTGTGAATGGTGCAATATATTGTGTGTTACAATTTTAAATGATACATGAATTGTAAGGCTCATTATTATGTTCACGATTGGGATCATACATTAAACATTCATGATTTTACCGCAGGCTTATACTATGTTATCCACTATTATATTCATTATTAATGTGAGAAATGGTGTATTTATGTGTAATCAAGTGACTCTCCAAGCTCGTAAATAAATATAGTTTAACCATGTTCTTGCCCTAGTTTTCATGAAAATTTGAAGAATTTGGGCATGAGGTTCTACAACCATAGCTCCCAGAATTAGGGGGTCTATGGTCATCCCTTTGTTACAACTTATACATAGAGCGAAGGGCGCGAGTTCCAGGCCTTGGTCCATAATTCATCTCAAGATGTTAGATATCCAAGTGCGGGAAAGGCAGTCACCATATGTATCACAAGCCTAGCTTTAGCGATCTTGGTTTATATGCTTATGTGACCTCGGGACCAACAAAAGCAAAGGTCAAAACTTAATGTATTTGTAGGTAGGACATGGGTGGAACCCAAAGAAATGGAACTCCACCCACCTCTTACCTCTTGCTATCCAGACCTTACATGTCATCACTTGTACCAAGCAATATCGACCAGTTGATCTAAGCATGGTTTTGCCCCTTCATAATCTTGGTATAATAGACCACCAAATAGTACAACCATTGTGTTTGTTGAACATTATAAAGAGGAATGTGATAAGGTGATGGTTAACATGATGTGACATGACATGTGGGCCTCATTAGGATCGTGACTTGGTCCAAAAACTTATAGTGGGAACAACTCCACAAAACATGAAACAACAGTAGTGGGGGGGGGGACCATGCATCAATATGGCATGGAAATGCCACATGGATGCCACATGGTAGAGGTGAGGTCAGGCGGAACCTTACCACCACCCATTGCGCATTGTCCTAACACATAGGAATTGTACCAAGGCATGGGAAGCGGTGGCACAACTGTTACGAAAAGGGTCGTTTGTTGGACCTGTCAACTAATGAGACTACATGTCATTCATCAACAAAATTTAATCATTGAGTGCTCCCCAATTGCGGTGGTGGGGATTGGTATTAGTCGACAAAGAGGCAATTTCCATGAAATATTCTCGTCTATCGAGGTCTTCAATTTACGGGATCGTCTGTTACTTGTCAAATCAACATCTCTAGGCCCTCATTCATGAGAGGTATTCTTTGGACAACATGATTGGGGCATGGTTAGGTCAATGGACCTTGTTCAATTTGGGTCCCCTCTGGTTTGTTCTAAGTTAATGATGGGGAGGTCCAAAACGGGAAACCACTCATGTTAAACGCACACCAATTTTTGGGAACCTGGAACTGGATATAACTTAGAATTGTTTCCTAACTCATAGAGTCATGACTCGGTGGGATCCATGTGATAGGATTGACATGGAAAGCACCGTGGGGAATTGGTATTGATCATATGGATTTCACGCTAGGGTCCATGTAATGTGGACCTAGTTTCAACATGGAACCAAAACACCACTCATTGCTGACCACCTAGTTGTGAAGACTTAACATTTATGGAGTGACAAATTAGTCTAGTATGACATGGGTCTACAAAACATAATTGGGAATTGAACTAAGATGCACATAATGAGGAAAGTCTTGCAAACACAACAAGGAGGACCCTATGGGCCCTATACCTAATATGAAATGGAAGTAGCCACATGGATTCCATGTAGGAACCTAGGGTGACATGGACTGGTGTAGTGATGATGTGGAAAGTGACACATGGATTCCACATGGCATCCTAACATGGCCTAATATGATTGGTTAAGCTTTAAATGGGAATAACTTTCAATCCATGAGTTAGATTTAGATATGTTGATTTTCTTAGTGCAATAGAGATTAGCACAATATTTCTAAAATTATGATAATTGATTTTGATGTAAATCTTTTTTTAACATATTTCAATACATCATTCAACAATTATAATTCAAAAATTCAACCATAAAGGATAGTAGAACAACGTTGGGAAAAATACTGAGAGGGGGATGGGTGAATTATTATTTTAAACTCACTTCAACTTTTCTTTTCTTATTTTGATTTCCATACGCTATTGTTATTTAGGTAACCCGCATATGTACACGACTATGATGAATACAAACATAGTATGCCCAGTTAAATACTTTTCTTATATTTCATCATTTGTTCATCTTCTAATCAATGTGCTATTACTTCATTATTCATTAATTAAATAGTAATCATGAGCAAAAATAAGCATATAGATCATCAACACACAAGAAACATATCAACACACATGAACACTAGGATTTTAGGGAAACCCAATGTGGGAGAAAACCACAGTTTTCGTCATCTTTGTCTTCTTTTTATTATAAAGAAAAACTTCTTACAATATTGTACTGACATAGACTCATACCAGTATGCAGACACCCACCTGTAGAAGGCTTCAACCTTCTCTGTTTCTCCAACACCCACTAGAAGGGAGCTCCTACCCCCTGCACAAATTCTCCAGCTACTACTGGAAAGAAGCTTCGACTCCCTCTCTGAAGGCACCAACCCTGAACATCTCTTGTGGACCATGTTTCATAATGTTTCATATTGGATCCACCTGACTCAAAACATCAAACATGTAGGCCACCTTACATCATATTTTCAGACTTGACCCACTTCAATCATTAATCTCAAACCAAGTAACAATTCTAAAACCAAACACTAAATCAAATCATCCAATCATTAAACCAACTGAATCATCAAATCAATCACTAAATCTTAGTCAACTAAGGCAACTAAATTGAATCAATTCATATCATATCATATCAATGCACCACTCATAAGTATACCAGACCATCTATTGTTCATCATAGAAACCAATTTTTATCGCTGCAAACCCTGATCAAACACATGTCAGAATGTATATGCTACTTCTATGAAGAAGACCCGTGTACAGATCTCAGAATACTGACAACTGAATCTGAATCATTGTAATACTGAAACAACCACTGAACCAAATATTCAATCAATCATAGATCACTGAGCCAATTATAGATAGTAGCATCATCACTAATCAACATTTAATTCCATAGCCAACTCAACCCAACCAGTACTATCAAACATAGATTATCATGATAGAGACGTCATTGACAAACAATAGCAGACATAACAAAACTAATCAAATGTCATCAACAACCCATACTGTAAAACCCTAGTATGTATACACGACTTTCACAAAGCATATCAACATATGTACGTGCTTATCATACACAACACATGTGTACAGATTCTAAACGTACTGAAATCCTTTTGCATAATATATACGTGATTATCCAGAAGATGATTTGTGTATATACACGACCTTTCAGAGGCAAACCAACGTACAAATCTGAAATCACAAAATCATACTTTCGCTGCAACTCCAACACATACTTCACAAAACTATATTGTCACACATTCATATTAGAGTATCATTATCACCACACATCTATCATTGTTAACTATAATCATAAACATATCAACCAAGTATATTCATTACTATTCTTTCATATCTATTTGATGTGAGCCTCTTCCATGCTACTTGGTGCACACTTGTTTCAAATCAGACTACACATTAATAACCCATAACTTTCAATTATAACACTTTGATCTCCATCTCCTTATATAGCTTTTGCCTTAGCCAATACCTTAGGAAAATCCCTTAGTAATCTCGTTGGTATTATTTGATATGGTCAAATAATTGTTGGCACACCTAATATTATGGGCCAATCACATGGTAAAGACCTTTGGTATTCAAATTACCATGGTGTGGATTATGTACACGATTTTGCTTCTTAATACCTGTGTATGTACGCGATCTTGCTTCATAGGACCCATGTATACTTTCTCAAATTTTTTCTTTTCCATCCATTTGTCACTTGAACTGTCATTTCTTTGTTCATACCAGCTGTGACATCTGTATCACTTTGTATATACATCCAGTTATCACAATTTTGACATCTTTATCAAAGAGGTTGCCATCAAGGACAACACATTAGCCATAATGCCAACAATCTCCCCCTTTGGACTTGATGGCAACCATTTTGGTGTTTGGTCACCACTTGTAAAACCTACAAATACATCTGAAAACACACCAAGCTTCTCTTTCAAGAGTTATCGCCAAGCATTATACTCCAAACACCAAGCTTCTCTCCCCCTTTTACGTCAAGGGAAAAAATTTGACCAAAGTTGAAAGAAGGCATCTCTAAAGATATACTCATGGAAAAATATTTCCATTACTAATCTTTAACCAAGTCAAACTAAAAATACAAATTTTAATTTCTTTAAATCATACTAATTTCTTTAACCTATCCAATCAATATTTTCATAAAAATCTAAAAAAAAACATTTTTTTCATTATTAATCTCCAACCAAGTCATTTTAGTAATGAAAATACTCATGTCTTTAAAATTCACCTTTTAAAATATCGGGTTAAAAATAGATAGCTTTTTATTCATTTATTTTTTAAAAACTAATTAAAAATGAGAATACTAATGTCTTTAAAATCCACTTTTTAAAAGATCCCGGTAAAACTAGATAGCTTTTTATTCATTTATTTTTCTTAAAACTAAAGAAGTTAATTAAAAATGAAAATACTGATGTCTTTAAAATTCACTTTTTAAAAGATCCCGTTAAAACTAGATAGCTTTTTATTCATTTATTTTTATTAAAATTAAAAAAGTTATTAAGTTTATTTATGAGGACTTTTATTTTTATTTTGTGAGAATATAATTTATTTTTATTTATTGCATTAAGAGGTCTTAGTGTATGAGAGATGTTGTTATGTAACATTACATTTAAAAAATTAAATATGTAAATGAGAGATGTTGTTAATAATATTACATTTAAAAAATTATATATATTTATGTCGTTAATATATGTATATGTATGTTGTGTATAATTTTAAATCAATTTCGGTCACAAATAAAATACTTCAATTTTCATTTTTATTTTGCATCAGACTTTATGTAGTGACATAAAGTAATTGAAATTAAAAAAAAAAGGCTTTTTAGCATGTGAAATATATGTAATTCCTTCATTGGCCCCAGATGTAATGCCTATAGTATGCTTGAAATGTGTAACATAACTTAATGTAAATATTTTAACTCATGAAAAAAAAACTATAAATAATAAATAAATAAAAAAAATAAAATGACCCATGGTTTCAAGAATCAATGGTATTGACCCATGGTATTCATGTGGAATATAGTCTAGTTAAGGGGAAATTAAACTAGCGTAGATCCATCTTAGTCGTAGAAAATGACATTGAATCCATGTAGCCTGTAAAGGTAGAACTTTTTTATGGATATGTTCGTGCTGGGCATTTGTAGGGGAAATATTAGGAAAAATGTATTACTATATTTTATCTAATATTTCAGCCTACCTCCATCCAATTTTTACTAAGTTATATTGGGTAAATATAATAATATAATATTACATTTTACCCAATATTTCCTCTCAACAAGTCCACTTCCTATTGTAATTTTTATTTTTATTTTTTATATTTGATATTTAAAAGTAAATAAACTCAACTATAAAATTAGTCGGAGTGAAGGGGAATATTGAGTAAAACCTAATATTTAGGCTTGAGAAATGTTAGGTAAAATATAATAATATTACATTTTAATTGGTATTTCCCTACACGTGGCCACTTTTTATTGGGTGGGGGTGGTAATAAATATTGTGTAACATATAATATTGTAATATTATATTTTATCCAAAATTTCCCCTCACCCCATTCACTTTTTATTAAAAAAATTCTTTATATTCGAGATTCATAAGTAAACTTAACCCCAATGAAAACATTTGATCCGAATATGGTAGAGATGTTGTAATCTTTAACATTTTGACTCGATAAAAATAAAATTAATAAAATGAAAAACATAAAATTAATAATTATATTTAAGATGTAAGTCGTTTCTTATGGGAACCAACTGCCACTCTGTAATCTTGTGCACTATTAGATCCAATGTTAGACCAACTACCACTCTGGAATCTTGTGCACTGTCAAATCCAATGTTAGACGATAGTGCCACTACCAACTGCTACTCTGTAATCTTTTACACTACCAACTGCTACTCTGTAATCTTTTACACTACCAACTGCTACTCTGTAATCTTGTACACTGTCACATACAATCTTAGACGATTTTTTTTATTTTGTTTTTTAATTCCCACTACTTTAACCATCAACTGAATCTTGATTTGTGCAACTCTTCACCTTATTCATCTTTTTTCAATTATTAAATCTCACTACTTTAACCATCAACTGAACCTTGATTTGTGCAACCCTTCACCTTATACAACTTTATTACAACAAATAAACATATTATAAATAATTGGCTGAACTTTCTTTCATTCAAATGCAGGACCATTCACTTTATTCATCTTTATTACAACCGATGAACATATGGTAAGTAATTGGCTGGGCTTTCCCTCATTCGAATCCATGACCAACATACTTCTGTATTGTTGGTAATCTTCCCTGTATTGTTCACTGCAGTGTTCCTTCATGTAAGAAGTGCTTACGCAACTACAAAAGCAATACATTAGGTTCTCATATTGTCAGTTTTCTGGTAAGCCATTTCTTCTTCTTTTATGGGTCACTCTTTACTCAAAGCAAAGTCTTTATGTAAGAATCTGTGAAGTGTACAATCCTTTTTACTATACATATCTATTAAACCCTAACTCATAAAATATACAGTTTTAAATCTGTCGGTTCTGCAAAAGCGATTTAGAATAAATATAGTTTTAAAATTGGAGAAAGTATAAATCTGAGCCAGTGCACATTTTGAAATCCGTAGTACATTATCAAATTTGAAGAATTGGAAAAAAATTCCAAATACATATTTTGAAATATTTCACAAATTTAAAAATTCTCTCTATATATATTCTTTGTTGAATTACAGTCTATGAAGTTGGAAGTTTAGCTTTTCTTCATTTTAGGAGGGGTTTTGAGTTTTCTCGTCCCGTGTAGGGGTGGGGATTCATGAAAGTTGCATTGAATGGATATGTATTCCGCTCGGAAGCAACGTTGTTTGCTTTTTTTGTCCGGCCATAGAACTAGATCTCTATTGGCTTTTTAAATAGATAATAAATCAAGCTTTCGCTGGGTTCTAATTTGTAATCTTTTGGCACACGAAGTGCCATATTTATACTCTGCTACGGTTGATATGGAATTTTAATATAATACATGATTCATTCATTTTAGTCATGTTTGTTTTTTTATATCATGCTGTTATGTTCAGTGTTGAATTTTATTAATTATCAATTTGATTGAGGAGGTTTTTTTGCTGGGAACTTGGTTATAGGGTTTGGATTTTTAGTTTTTAAAATGTTTTTAGCAGATTTTTATAGTGTTTTGGAATTTCCGTAAAATATGTTTTATATTAACAGATTTGAGTTGCACTTCTCTTTTATGTTGAATATATGTCAGTTGTACTTCTCTTTTATGTTGAAGATATTCTTCTTCTTGCAAGGAGCCATGATGACTTATACAAACAACTTAAGACTTTATGTTGAAGATATTCTTTTTCTTGCAAGGAGCCATGATGACCTAGACAAGCAACTTAAGACTCTTCATGTCTATTGCTCTACGAGGGGATGACAATTAATATTGACAAGACTAAAGTCATGATCATTAAATCCAAAAAGATCACCCATGGTAGTTTCGTCTATGATAACCATTGTCCATTGTCTTCAACAGGTTTCTTTTTATAAATATTTGGGTATTGACTTTCCTCATCAGCTCAACATTATCAGAGGTTGGAAAGCTTATTATGAGCTTGAAAACAATTGTAAGTCAGCTGATCTTTACATTTGAAGTAAAAAAATGTTCCTTTACATTTGAAGTAAAAAAAATGTTCATTTTTTAGACTCTCGTCACCCCTGAAGTTGGAGTGCAGTATATCTAGGGAGTTGTGGGGAAAGATTGAGATGATCCAAAATAAATTCATAACCTATAACCTCAAGATTGAGGGAAATACTCCCTATCCTATATCGAAGTTGAGTTGTTCTCCATTGAAAGTGCAATTATGTTTAGATAATTGATGTATAAGAAGAAGCTTCACAATATGGAATCCAAGAGGCTCCCAAAAATTGCTTCTAACTTTAGTCAAAACCCCCACCTGTGCCTCAAACGCGAGTGGCATCATGATGCTCATAAGGAAGTGATCAACCCCACCCTTGATAACCATAATTATTTCTCTATGTTGACTAGCACTAAGAAGAAAATGAACATCGCTAGGATTAGAACTAACTCTCACGAGCTAAAGCGCAACTATGTTTAGATATTTGATGTATAAGAAGAAGCTTCACAATATGGAACCAAGAGGCTCCCAAAAATTGTTTAACTTTAGTCAAAACCCCCACTTGCGCCTCAAACGTAGTGGCATCATGATGCTCATAAGGAGGTGATCAACCCCACCCTCTATAACCATAATTATTTCTCTGGGGAAAGATTGAGATGATCCAAAAGAAATTCATAACCTATAACCTCAAGATCGAGGGAAATACTCCCTATCCTATATCGAAGTTGGGAGTCGTGGGGAAAGATTGAGATGATCCAAAAGAAATTCATAACCTATAACCTCAAGATCAAGGGAAATAGTCCATATCCTATATTGATGTTGGGTTGTTCCCAATTGAAAGTGCAACTATGTTTAGATATTTGATGTATAAGAAGAAGCTTCACAATATGGAATCCAAGAGGCTCCCAAAAATTGTTTCTAACTTTAGTCAAAACCCCCTAACTTTAGTCAAAACCCCCACCTGCGCCTCAAACGCAAGTGGCATCATGATGCTCATAAGGAAGTGATCAACCCCACCCTCGATAACCATAATTACTTCTCTATGTTGACAAGCACTAAGAAGAAAATGAACATCGCTAGGATTAGAACTAACTCTCACGAGCTAAAGTGCAACTATGTTTAGATGTTTGATGTATAAGAAGAAGCTTCACAATATGGAATCCAAGAGGCTCCCAAAAATTGTTTAACTTTAGTCAAAACCCCCACTTGCGCCTCAAACGCGAGTGGCATCATGATGCTCATAAGGAGGTGATCAACCCCACCCTCAATAACCATAATTATTTCTCTATGTTGACTAGCACTAAAAAGAAAATGAGCATCGCTAGGATTAGAACTAACTCTCATGAGCTTTAGAGTGAGACTGGGCGATGGTCTACTCCTAAGAATCCATGGGACGATAGAATTTGTTAGATTTGTGATACTAAGAAGGTGGAAGATGAAAAGCACTTCCTATTAGACTGCTTGACTCTTGTCCACATCCACTCTCAATTCCCTATCATCAGGCACACCTCCAATCTTCGTGCCTCCAATCTTCTTGACTTATTAAGCCAACCCAACTATCCCGACTCATATCCACTCTTAGTTGCCTATTATAAGCCACACCTCCAATCTTCTTGACTTATTTAGCCAACTCAACTATCCCGACCCTTGCCCACATCCGCTTTCAATTCTCTATCATTAACCACACCTCCAATCTTCTTGACTTATTAAGCCAACCGAACTATAGCACTCTTGCCCACATCCACTCTCAGTTCTCTATCATTAGCCACACCTCCAATCTTGCCCACATCCGCTCTCAATTCTCTATCATTAGCCACACCTCCAATCTTCTTGACTTATTAATCCAACTGAACTATAGCGCTCTTGCCCACATCCACTCTCAATTCTCTATCATTAGCCACACCTCCAATCTTCTTGAATTATTAAGCCAACCCAACTATAGCGATCTTGGAACGCTTCTTTCCCTGCTCTTTGATGATAGAAACAAGATTTTGAAGAATGACAATTAAGCTCTCTTTTCTTGAGGTCCGATAAACCACATTGGTCTTAGTGGACTTTAATCATCATCATCATCATCAATTATTAGAGTTATTTAAATTAAATTATTGGTAAATATTAATAGATAATTGTTGATTTATAGTTAAGGTAATTATTATTTCTTATGACGAAATTATTTGTATATTCTATATTTCATATATATATATATAGATAATTGAAAACTCCCTTGGTTACTTTTATTGTGTAAACCACAACTTAAACATGTAATACCAATAAATCTTTGTTGAGAGAAATTTCATCGAAAAAAGACTTACATGTTGAATAATATGACTACTTGAAAAGCTTTAACTATAATATTTTTTTCCATGATATATATAGGCACAATTTGACTAATAGACATAATGATTTTTTTTGCAATACAATTTCTAGGGAGATTGGGATTTCTTGTTGTTTAAAGTGCACTTTTTGAATGCATAAATGTATTTAACACTCTGAAAAACCCTTGAGGCACTTGAACTTTGCAAATTAAATAATTTAAACTTTTGATTCTTAAAGTTTTTACCTCAATTTGAACAAAATTGACTAGAAAAAATATCTTAAAAGGGGAGGATATAATATATACATAGTTGACATTACATTATTTTACTTGGCATTGAAATATTTTATTTCTAGACCACATTATACACATTAAAATATTTTTTTTTGTTATAAATATATTTTTCAACACACAACAATACTACTTAAACCTACATATTGAAATATTTTACTTGTAACTCACATTGAATTTTGTTTTTGATTACTATTAATATTTTCATATTTTCATATATTAATTTTATATTGTTCTTATTATAAGACAATTGATTTTTTTTTGCTTTCAACTATTTTTTTTCTTTGGGCATTGAAATATTTTATTATGGTAAACATTAAAATATTTTAAGAGGGAACTATTTTTACCACATCTCTTTTATACTGATTTGTACTATAAACAATAATGGATCACACACAATGAGAGTAGAATTATTGATATTTTATAATGCTTTTAATTAAAACTACAAAACATGTACATTTTTGTTTTTTTATAATCCCTAGAGGTGCAAAACTTTCCTCAACTTTTGCACTCTAGAGATTTGCACCTATAAATGTAAATTTAAAATGGATCTAGGCTGGTTAAAATTATATAAAATATTACTTGGATATAATTTACGAGACACAAAATATTTTAACTATCATATCAATTTAAATGTTTTATACTTTAGAAATACTTATTGCTTTTTACTTTAAAAATATTTAACTCACTTAAATTATTGATTATTTTTTGCTTTTGGTAAAATTTACGCACACAAACACATTTAGCTATGATCTCAATTTACTTAATTTTTATAGGAAATATTTTAATTATGCAAGAATTCAAATTTCATACAATATTTCACACTAAGTTAATTGTATTTATTCATGTTTTGACAAATAATATTATATGATTTTTTACATTACATATAAGATCTAATCTAATATTTTTTGGGTAGTCTAACTAGGCAGAAGAATTGCCCTGCTTGGGAACTTTTCCGGCTTCGGCCAACATTCCTCCAACCCTTCTGACCCGCTCCGTTTCTGATTTGATTGTCAGAATCTGTCATAATCAAAATCTTTTGGATCTGATTGGTCACATCCTCCGTCCGTCCAGCCAGGTGCCCCCGAATCGACTCGTTAATGCAATGAAGGTGGCCGGTAGGCAACTTGAATTCCAAACCAAACACAAAACTGCTCCCGGCTAGAACTCCTCGATGTCTCACTGTGCCAAAGCTTCTTGACCTCCCTACCTCCTACTTCTCCAAAACTCGTCGACCTCCCTGCGCTTGGGTAAGTAAGGTTCCGTTGCATCTGTTCCTTTTCTGAAAACGTTTTTGTTGCATTGGTGATTGCTCTGTCAACATGACTGCTCCCAAAATTCAATCCTTTGAAACCTGGAGCTGCTGCTTGGATTCGTATAAAGGGAATCCACTCCCTAAAGCAGCTTTCCTTTGAAACCTGGAGCTGCTGCTTGGATTCGTATAAAGGGAATCCACTCCCTAAGGCAGCTTTCAATAGCAAACAATGTAGGTTTATAGATTAGTTTTCATGGTTAGAATTTTAGAAATTGATTGAAACCATTTATCTTCAGTCATAGACATTCTCCTCTCAACTAGATGTAATTTCCTTCCTTATGATAAATATATGAATTCTGGGATTCATAAACAGCAATAAAGTAGTCGGTTGTAGCATGCTTATTACTGTTGTAAACAACCCTACATTCAGATTAATAATCTCACTTTGATTGTGCTTCTTTAAGACCCCGTAAGCCCAATTGTAAACAACCCTACATTCAGATTAATAAGCCTGCTTTGATCGTGCATTTAAGACACCATAATTCCAATGATATACAGGCACTAGTCTTCCTTTCCAACCATTGATGAAACTCATCAACCTTATTTTTTCTTTGTTGGATGAAATCTAGAATAACATACACATAAATCAGAGTTCTTATTCCACTCTTTAGGCCACAACTCTGCCACTTGTTGGTTGTTTGAGATCTGAAATGAAGTTAAATCAAAATTCCAGTTCTACCCTTTAGGCCATAAATTTTCCACTTGTTGGTTGTTTGAGATCTGCAATTTTATATAAGAAAACTAACCATTTTAGATCTCTTGACTACAACCAAAGAATCTTTCTTTTGGTTATTCCAAAAATCTGCATTTCATTATTATTTCTTTGCAAAATCAAAACTACTCCTAAGCTTGAAAATCTGTCCATTTGAGTGGTTTTTGTTAGATTATGTTTTAAGATGCTCTTACATATTTGCTTTCGGTTTTGCTTTTTCATTTCGTTTTCCTTTAAATGCGCATTTCTATTCTGATTTATCGTTAGATTATGATTTAAGATGTTCTTACATATTTTCTTTCGGTTCTGCTTTTTCATTTCGTTTTCCTTTAAATGCATATTTCTATTCTGATTTCTCACTTATTTTGTTTTTGTAATATTTCAAATTGTTTTATTTTCTAGGCAAAGTAAATAAGGTTGGAGTATTTAGAGTGTCTATCCATTCGGGGAGTGTAGTGGTGTTGGGATGTTATGAACACAGTTTTGCAATCTGCAACTGATGTGAAGCATTTGGTAATGAAAATTGAGTTTAGCGAAGATGCAGAAAGACTGCAATGTTTTCCTGAGATAGACTTTGTTGATTTTTTCAATAGCCATCCAATATTAACCAATTTTGAAGTACATGGTTCCATGTTTGTTGCATTGTCACAAAGAAACAACTCGAAAACAAGTAATCTTGTTCATCTCTAAATTATAACATATTGTTTGGGATGTTGGTTGTTATCTTTGAATTTTATTTTTTTGGTTAGTGTTTCTGTTGAAAAAATGGAAAGCTCAATGAAAGAATTGTATTAATTTTTTCTTCTAAAGTTGTATTTTTTTATCTTGCAGTTGGACTCCTTGTTCACGATATCTTACCTGGAAAAGGTTTTGATTACTATGAGGTTACCTTTGAATGTTGAACAGAAAATGATGACATTAATGTCCTTAGTCAAATACAACCCAAAACTAAAAGAATTGATTATAAGAGTTTCCCAAATGAAGAACTGTGAAGAAACTGCAGACAAATTCAAAGACTACCAAGAAACTTCAGACAAATTCTTTGAGCAGGTTATGAGGTTCAAGCTTAGGAATCAGGTTGTCACAATTGAGAAAATGAATTTAGGGCTTCGATGGTTGATGCTTTTGGCTTAACTCTTATGGGAGGTCCGGGAAGCAACACAATCCTGGTTTAAAGAGTTATGATTTTTGTACTTGGGGCATCAAAGATTAAGGTGCTTACCATATTTTTGGGAAATATAGCTGATGTGTTTTATTTTGTAAATCTCAAATTGGCAAATTATTTAAGAATCAGACTTGAGTTTCATCTTACTTACTTTTATTGTTGAAGTAGAGTTAAAATGTGCTCTTATAATTATTGTCACATTTCAGTTTGAGATGGATATGGTAATATACCGAAGATATACATTTTGGCACTTCTAAGGTGTCATTTTGCCTTCTCTTTGATATAGAGCTTAGAGATATCAGGAAATGATGTTTAGGTTTCATTTTTAGTTTCTATCCTCTATAGAGTTATAAAGAGTGCACCTTTGTAAAAGGTTTGATCACCATTAGATGGATTTTTGTTGGAGGCAGAATCACTTCTATTTGGAAAATATTGGATAGCAACATATTTGGTGATACTATTTTTGCCTGTAATGTAATCACAACCTCTGTATCACAAATGCTATCCTTATTGCATATGATCTCTCCACTGCTTTTATTATTCTTGATCATAAACCTAGCAATGGCAGGTTTTGGAATGATTGGTTGTTTTATTGAAAAAAAATGTTGTATAATTTCATGAATTTTGTCTTTGATTTATGCGAGACAGTTTTACAAAATTTATGGCTCTATAAATTTTTTCAGATGGTTATGGCCTACTGGAAAATATGTTTGATCATTTGTTTAAGTCTTTTTGGGTGTTATGCCTTATGGATCTTCTCTATTTGATATCCATAATAATTACAAATCTTGCTACTAACTACATATCCCTAATTGGTATTTAATCTAAATCTATACTCCTGCTTTCTTCCACTTTCCTTATGTGTTTTACTGGATTTTTATTTTGAACCATATTGAATTATTAAGGTGCTAAACTTGGAAAATATGTTTGATCATTTGTTTTAAGCAGTTTTGGGTGTTATCCGTTATGGATCTTTTCTATTTGATATCCATAATAATTACAAATCTTGCTACTAACTACATATCCCTAATTGGTATTTATCTAAATCTATACTCCTACTTTCTTCCACTTTCCTTATGTGTTTTATTGGATTTTTATTTTGAACCATATTGAATCATGAAGGTGCTAAACCTAAAAAACTGAACCATATTGAATTTGATAGTGATAAACCTAAAAAACATTGCATATCATTAAATGATCATCTTTTATATATTTGTTCTTTCAGAGTTTTGATGTAGCTTTTGGTCTTTAGCCAAAAATATTATTTACAATGCACTCTCAAATGGACATCTTTTACATGTTTGTCGACCATTCCCTTAATACTCATCAGTTGCAATATTTATGCTTTTGATGTAGCTTTTGGTCTTTAGCCAAAAATATTATTTACAATGCACTCTCAAATGGACATCTTTTACATGTTTGTCGACCATTCCCTTAATAATCATCAGTTGCAATATTTATGCTTCAGAGTATATAGGTGTAGCATTTAGTTAGAGAAATAGATGGTTTACAATACCCTCTTTTACACATCTGTCCACTGTTCACCTAATAATCATCAATTATGTTAAATGCTAAACTATGATAGAGCTCTTACACGTAAGGAATTTCAATTGAGCACTTTTTAGAACCTAACCTCTAATGTACTAAAGTTGAGTTTAGAAATCAAGAATTTTCATTGTTTGAACTTAAAAAAGTAATTTAATTATAGATTTGAAGATATAGTATATTCTCACAATTTGAGATGGCTAAGCTTTTCTCTACTTTACTTGAGATTATGCTTGTCAAATTGGTGAATTATTGATTTCACATGAATTTATTTGATATAGCAGGGCCTATATGGATGAAAATTTGATTGAATAAGTCTACACTAAAGATTTTAATTGATTTGGTTGCATATGTTCTTGAAGAAATCCTTGAAACCCTGTCATATATCTCCTTCTCCTTGTTTTCTTTTTATGTCTTTAAATTTTAATTTTAAATTCAAATGTACAATAGAGAATCAACAATGTTTGGCTATTTTTTTATCATTGTAAATTATAACTAACCTCATAGGCTAACATGAGACTCTTTGGCCTTATTAAGTCAAGTTCATGGCTTCACCAAACATGTAGATATTTTGTTCTCCAAATTTAACTACCAAGAATTTTATATTTGTTAAGTTCATGAATGCACAATATGATGTGGTTTGCAACTTATTTTTATATATTTTTGAAAGTAAGCCTACTACTAGGTATTTTAATTTTTTAGTTCAGTTTATTACTAGTTAGAATAATTTTGAAACAACATTTAAAATTAAATTTGGTGATAAATGAATTATCTTAACAATCTAAGCATTAGAATCATCTAAAACTAAAATGGAAAACAAGTAGGGTTTGAATCAATATAAATTGCATAAGTACAATTCAACATCACTATCTTATCACTTTTCATTGTCATATTGATGAAACTACCTTGGATGAAACATTTGGGATTCAAAAGGTGAAAACAGAGATAGTGAACATAAAAGTAAATATTGGTCTTGAAGATAATAATAATTCATTTATAATGAACTTAGGGACGATAATACCGGGGTGCTTAGGAAAGTACTTGTTACTGCAAAATCTAGCAAGCCTAGTGCAAAGGCTCATTAGACAACTTATCTCTTATAACAATAAATATAATAGCCACCATTGTCGCCTCAATGATGTCTCTCTTGCTATTTTGTGATTGGGTGTTATTCTCACAAGGGAGGTTTCCTTGGCAAAGCTTAGAGGTTAGATGACTAGGGCTTCAAGCTAAATGGCTCTCGAAGGATCTTGTACATAAATCATCTAGAAAATCCATCAATAAAAGAGGGCTCAAGGGTGATTGGAGTCTAATGGTTATGGGAGAAGGTAATGACAAAGCCTTGGATAATAAGATGAGAGTTACAAATGTTCAAGCATACTTTCCACCAAACCCATAAACTAGTGTTTTTACGATATGCAAATTTGCAATGTGTAATAACATATAACAAGAAAGAAATAACCTATAAATGATAAAATCAACAGAGGATTAAAATGATCAAAGAGGTAAGTAAGGAACATGTCAACTTTAAGTTTTTAATGGCTGAAAATGCATGTAATGATAATAAATATCTAGACTTCAACCCTATTTTTATGTGTAAAACATGCAGTTAATGCTAGATTTTGCGTTTATAATTTTATTAAATGTAGTTCCTACCAATAAAATAATAACATATAGATGTTAAATTGTTATAAAATGCATATTTAGACCAAATCCTAACCCTAGTTAGTTACCAAAAAATAAGAAAAGAAATTTTGTACAAGGTGATCTCACAACTAGATTAGTGCTTCTATTCAATTAGGTTATTGAATCAAAGAGGACGAGGTCAATCCAGTGAAACACATAAGGAAAGTGGAAGAAAGCAGGAGTATAGATTTAGATTAAATACCAATTAGGGATATGTAGTTAGTAGCAAGATTTGTAATTATTATGGATATCAAATAGAGAAGATCCATAAGGCATAACACCCAAAACATCTTAAAACAACCAATCATTCCAAAACCTGCCATTGCTAGGTTTATGATCAGGAAATAATAAAAGCGGCGGAGAGATCATATGCAATAAGGATAGCATTTGTGATATAGAGGTTGTGATTACAGGCAAAAATAGTATCTCCAAATATGTTTCTATCCAATATTTTCCAAATAGAAGTGATAGAGAAATCCATCCAATGGTGATCAAACCTTTTACAAAGGTGCACTCTTTATAACTCTATAGAAGATAGAAACTAAAAATGAAACCTAAACATCATTTCCTGATATCCCAAAGCTCTATATCAAAGAGAAGGAAAAATGACACCTTAGAAGTGCCAAAATGTATACCTTCTGTATATTACCATATCCATCTCAAACTCAAATGTGACAATAATTATAAGAGCACATTTTAACTCTACTTCAACAACAAAAGTAAATAAGATACAACTCAAGTCTGATTCTTAAATAATTTGCCAATTTGAGATTTACAGAATAGAACACATCAAGTATATTTCCCAAAAATATGGTAGGCACCTTAATCTCTGATGCCCCAAGTACAAAAATCATAACTCTTTAAACCATAGGATTGTGTTGCTTCCCAGACCTCCCATAAGAGGTAAGCCAAAAGCATCAAGCATCGAAGCCCTGAATTCATTTTCTCAATTGTGACAACCTGATTCCTAAGCTTGAACCTCATAACCTGCTCAAAGAATTTGTCTGAATTTTCTTGGCAGTCTTTGAATTTGTCTGCAGTTTCTTGGCAGTTCTTCATTTGGGAAACTCTTATAATCAATTCTTTTAGTTTTGGGTTGTATTTGACTAAGGACATTAATGTCATCATTTTCTGTTCAGCATTCAAAGGTGACCTCACTGTAATCAAAATCTTTTCTAGGCAAGATATCGTGAACAAGGAGTCCAACTGCAAGATAAAAAAATACAACTTTAGAAGAAAAAATTAATACAAATCTTTCATTGAGCTTTCCATTTTTCCAACAGAAACACTAACAAAAAAATAAAATGCAAAGATAACAACCAACATCCTAAACAATATGTTATACTTGTTTCCGAGCTCTTTCTTTGTGAAAGTGCAACCAACATGGCACCATGTACTTCAAAATTGGTTAATCTTGGATGGCTATTGAAAAAATCAACGAAGTCTATCTCAGGAAAACATTGCAGTCTTTCTGCATCTTTGCTAAACTCAATTTTCATTACCAAATGCTTCACATCAGTTGCATATCGCAAAACTGTGTTCATAACATCCCAACACCACTGCACTCCCCGAATGGATAGACACTCTAAATACTCCAACCTTATTTACTTTGCCTGGGAAATAAAACAATTTGAAATATTACAAAAACAAAATAAGTGAGAAATCAGAATAGAAATATGCATTTAAAGGAAAACGAAATGAAAAAGCAGAACCGAAAGAAAATATGTAAGAGCATCTTAAAACATAATCTAACAAAAACTACTCAAATGGACATATTTTCAAGCTTAGGAGTAGTTTTGATTTTGCAAAGAAATAATAATGAAACGCAGATTTTTGGAACAACGAAAAGAAAGATTCGACATATTTTCAAGCTTAGGAGTAGTTTTGATTTTGCAAAGAAATAATAATGAAATGCAGATTTTTGGAACAACGAAAAGAAAGATTCTTTGGTTGTAGTCAAGAGATCTAAAATGGTTAGTTTTCTTATATAAAATTGCAGATCTCAAACAACCAACATGTGGAAAATTTATGGCCTAAAGGGTAGAATTGGAATTTTGATTTAACTTCATTTCAGATCTCAAACAGCCAACAAGTGGCAGAGTTATGGCCTAAAGAGTGGAATAAGAACTCTGATTTATGCGTATATTATTCTAGATTTCATCCCAACAAAGAAAAAATAAGGTTGATGAGTTTCATCAATGGTTGGAAAGAAAGACTAGTGCCTGTATATCATTGGAATTATGGTGTCTTAAATGCACAATCAAAGCGGGCTTATTAATCTGAATTTAGGGTTGTTTACAATTAGGCTTACGGGATCTTAAAGAAGCACAATCAAAGTGAGATTATTAATCTGAATGTAGGGTTGTTTACAACAGTAAGAAGCATGCTACAACCGATTACTTTATTGCTGTTTATGAATCCCAGAATTCATATATTTATCACGAGGAAGGAAATTACATCTAGTTGAGAGGCGAATGTCTATGACTGAAGATAAATGGTTTCAAGCAATTTCTAAAATTCTAACCATGAAAACTAATCTATAAACCTACATTGTTTTCTATTGAAAGCCGCCTTAGGGAGTGGATTCCCTTTATACGAATCCCAGCAGCAGCTCCAGGTTTCAAAGGAAAGCCTCTTTAGGGAGTGTATTACCTTCATACGAATCTAAGCAGCAGCTCTAGGTTTCAAAGGATTGAACTTTGGGAGCAATCATGTTGACATAGCAATCACCAATGCAACAAAAACGTTAATCACCAATGCAACAAAAACGTTTTCAGAAAAGGAACAGATGCAAATGAACCTTACTTACCCAGGCGCAGGGAGGTCGACGAGTTTTGGAGAAGCAGGAGGTAGGGAGGTCGAGAGCGGTTTTGTGTCTGGTTTGGAATTCAAGTTGCCCACCGGCTACTTTTATTGCATTAACAAGCCGAGTTGGGGCGCCTGGCTGGATGGACGGAGGATGTGATTTTGATTATGACAGATTCTAACAATCAAATCAGAGACGGAGCACGTCGGAAGGGTTGGAGGAATGCTGACAGGAGCTGGAAAATTTTCCGGGCGGGAACAGAATCCGGGTAATTCCTCTGCCTAGTTAGTTAGACCTGTTTTCTCAATATAAAGACAAAAAAATTTACGCTCTCAATTATAAATAATATAATTTATTTTTTTGAAAAACAAACCTACCTTACCTTAATACTACATTAACTTTATATTCTTTTTGTTTTTCTTTGAATTTCCTTTACATGATCGATACTACTATTGTGTAGACCTGTTTGATAGATATATCTCGTAAATGTTTTTTACACTTCACCTCTTACATAAGCTACATTAAACGGTATAAAAAAAAGAATTTAAGCTCAGATGCTTACCATCTAGAAGCACTGGAAGGTAAAGGGGCAGGAACAGGTGCATTGCTGGAAGGCACTGGAACAGAAACAGTTGCAGGGTCATGTGAAAGACCAGGGATGGGCAGAAGAACGATAATGATCACCGCTAACAGTGCAAAAAGAAAACCTTCAAACTTCTCAAATCTTTGAAGTCTGTCAATAAAACCAAAACCAACTAAAACAGCAGAATCGTCGAGGCTTTGATGTGAGAAGAAAAGGGGAGGGAGAAGAATTTATAGGCAGAGACGAGATGAAGGAATTCGTGCCGTCAATAAACCCTTAAGAAAAAGCCGTAGCTGTTATATTCGTTAGTATTCAGCTGTCCCGTTGCAAGTTTAGTATCTGTTCTTTAATATAAATGAGAAAATTTGTGTATGTTAAAAAAGGCACAAAGAGAAATCTTGTTAATAATAATAATAATATTTTTTTTTTAAATATAATTTTGTGTCGTTATGTAATGTACGTTTAGTGTGAGCTTTATCATGATGTATCATTATGAGTGGGGTGAATGTTGTTTTTCCCCTCGTTGAATGGATGTTAATGGTTCATAATTTTGGTTATCACTACAGAGACTATTACGTATGGGCAATGATGCTTCATGAGTATGAGATAGAGATATAGATGTTTTTAGGAAGGAAATTGGAACAATATGATATGTATTCACAATTAGTATTCTATGTAAAAGATTTATGGAAATAATTTACAAGTTTTTTTTGTTAATGAGATGTTATTTTGGATTATGCAGATTTCAAAAAAATGAAGGCCAAGGCATGTCCGTTTAATTAAACTGCAGGAAATTATAACTAAATCAACCTCCAATAAAAAAAAAATGCAAGAAATTATAGCCAAATCAACCTCCAGCCAAAAATACAGGAAATTATAACCAAATCAACCTCCAGTCAAAAGCTCTCTTGAGCATTCATAAGAGTTTGGATGGAACACTAGTTGACCATGCCTCACAGACAAGCCCATATCAAACCATTCATATGTTTTTGGTTAAAATCCCATATCAAACCATTCATATGTTTCTGGTTAAAAGAAAATTATGAACGTTTTTACCATTGTATCAGCCTTATTCATATTTTTCTTTGCTACACCTGCGATCACAGTCCTATGTGCTATGATATTATTAAAATATCATAAACCCCAATCACCTTAACATCATGGTACAGAGAGAGAGGGGTACAGAGAGGTTTAGTGAGAGGTTTAGTGAGGTCACAATTTCATCTGGACAATGGATTTCTGAGTGATTTTTTTCTTAAGGAATTCAATTGTGGAAGTGTTTGAATCATTTTATTATAGTAGAAATGGATTTAACACCATTAAGAACGTGTAAAGCACCTAAAATTCTGATAACTTGAATTTCCAAAAAATTCTTCCATATTTCATCAAAATCCTACCCATTTTTCTCGAGTGATTCTTTTCTCAAGGAATTTGAGCGTGGAAGTGTTTGAATCGTTTTTTTATAGTGGAAATGGATTCAACACCATCAATCAAGAACCTCTAAAGCACCCAAAATTCTAATAACCTGGATTTCCAACAAAATCTACCCTGAATTTCCAAAAAATTCTTCCATACTTCATCAAAATCCTACTCATTTTTCTCTAGTGTTTTTTTTCAATTTCCAAAAAATTCTTCCATATTTCATCAAAATCCTACCCATTTTTTTTGAGTGATTTTTTTTTTCTCAAAGAATTCGAGTGCAGAAGTGTTTCAATCATTTTTTTTATAGTGGAAATGGATCCAACACCATCAAAAATCTCTAAAACAACCAAAATTCTAATAACCTGAATTTCCAACAAAATCTTACCCATTTTCTATTCACAAAAACTTTCTCTCAAATTCTTTAAAACAATAATCTTTTCATTTTAATTTATTGTAACCTTATAACCTGAAAATTTCACTTGATTGTAATTCTTTTGTTGTTGAGATCATTTCTCGAATCACTCTCTACTAACTTCCTTTATATATTCTCTCAACCAAATCTCACTCTCTCTTTTCATAATACATACAAGTTTAAGCCAATATCTTTAACTGGGTCTTCTTACTTTACTTTACTATCAATATTACCATGTTTGTGTGATCTCTTAATCTCTCTTTATTATCATGTTTTCCCTAATTAAATAATTCCTTTATGTTTTACTTAACATGTGTCAAGTTGCCTAATATATTTTAGTCTACTTTAGTATGGGTTATTATGTTGTTACTCTATTTGGTTTGTGACGTGAGAGTAATCTTTCTAATGATGTCATCTCTTTCCTCCTTTTGATGAGAAACTTCACGGTTCCCCTCCAAATTCTTTAATTTTGATTGTTGTGACTTTGGTTTCAGCCACATTAAATTTTTAAATCAATATCGAATTTAGGCTGCCAAATGCAGTATAAGGACTTACAAATTATAACAAAACAGTCACAGTCAGAAACACCAACAAAAGTGAGACAAAGCTCACACAATTTTCATTAATTAATTTACTCAATTACATCACATTTATATAGGAAACTCAATTTTGTTCAACCACTCATAACTAATTATTCTGTTCAATCACTTATAACTAACTATTCTGTTCAACCACTCATAATTAACTAATTCTATTTCTGCATTATTCTCACATCCTCCCTTAATGGAGAAATGGATTCTCTACAATACCTAACTGACTTCTAAAAACTTCAAATTTGATTTTACCAAGGGGCTTAGTAAATATATCAGCCACATTATCCTTGGTGTTACAAAATATCAACCCAATTTCTTTGGACTCAATTTTCTCACGTACAAAGTGGTACTGTAACTCAACGTGTTTTGTTCTAGCATGGTAAACTGGATTATGTGCTAATTTGATAGCACTCTGATTATCACAATTGATACATGTAGCACCACTTTGCGCTTCTTCAAGATCAGCAAGAACTCTCCGCAACCAAATAGCTTCACAGGTGGCATTGGTTAAAGCTTTGTACTCTGATTCTGTTGATGATAAAGAAACAGTTGGCTGTTTCTTACTGCTCCAAGATACGACTCCTGATCCAATATGAAATGCATAGCCAGAGGTAGATCGTCTGTCATCTGGATTTCCTGCCCAATCTGAATCAGAAAAACCTGTCAGTACAACATCAGATACATCGGTATACATAATACCAAGATTCACTGTTCCCTTTAAGTATCGGAGAACTTTCTTTGTAGCATTCCAGTGATTTCCTGAAGGCTTAGCCATGAATTGACTAAGAATACTGACTGAGTATGCAATGTCTGGCCTGGTAGTGGTGAGATAGTTCAAACTTCCCACTAACTGACGATATAATGTTCCATCTGCCTCTTTCGAACCATCTTCTTTGTACAACTTTGCATTCTGTTCTAAGGGAGTTGACATAGCTTTACAATCTAGCATATTGAACTTATTAAGAATCTCCTTTGTATATTTGCTTTGAGTGATCAATGTTTTACCAGTTTCTCTCCATACCTCAATGCCTAAACAGTAATGCATTTCACCCAAATCTTTCATTTCAAAAACCTGTGACAACTGAACTTTAATTTCTTCAATTAACTTGTGAGCACTGCCTGTTATAATGAGATCATCCACATATAAAGATATTAAAGCAACACGTCCTTTTTCATCTTTCTTAACATACAAGTTAGGATCATTTTTGCTTTTCACAAACCCATTCTGAAGAAAGAAAGTATCGATCTTTACATACCATGATCTTGGTGCCTGTTTCAAACCATACAATGCCTTTCTTAACCTGCAAACCAGATGCTCCTGTCCCTGTTTGACAAACCCTTCAGGTTGAACCAAATAAACTTCTTCCTGTAAATCACCATTTAGAAAAGCAGATTTGACATCCATTTGATGTATATTCCAATTATGTTTTGTGGCTAAGGCAATCAGTAATCTAATTGTATTCAATTTAGCTACTGGTGCAAAAGTGTCTTCATAATCAATGCCCTCCTGTTGAGCATATCCTTTTGCTACTAATCTTGCCTTAAATTTATCAATTGTACCATCTGCTTTAAATTTTGTTTTATACAACCATTTGCTTCCAATTGGAACTTTATTTTCAGGAAGTTCCACTAATTCCCATGTTTGATTTTTCATAATAGAAGCATACTCATCATTCATAGCATTAATCCATGGTTCATGTTGTTTAGCCTGCTCATAATCAATTGGTTCTTCAACATTCATTATATTAGACATTAAGGCATAGTCTCTATACCTTGCAGGAAGCCGAGTCTGTCGGGACGACCTTCTTGGTGTGGGTGTTTCTTCCATGATTCGTCGGCTTTGAGGTGTATCACCCCCTTGTGATGACTCACTGCTGCTAGATGTGCTCGTACTGCTGCTATCATCCTGATCCTGTACCTGTACCTGGACCTGTTCCTGTTCCTGCTTAATCAACGTATCAAGCTTGATATGCGCATCATTAGAAATATGCCATGTATCATTCTTTGTATTACTTTTATTAGTCTGCTCATGAAACAATACATCACGACTTGCAAATAGTTTATGGGAACTTGGATCAAACAATTTATAGGCTTTCTGATCCGTACAATATCCAATGAAAATACACTTGATGGACTTGGCATCAAGTTTTCTTCTGTTAGCTTCAGGAATATGAGCAAAAGCAGTACATCCAAAGACTTTGAAATGACTCACATCAGGTTTATAACCATAAAGAACCTCAAAAGGAGTTTGAAAAACTAATTTCTTAGTGGGACATCGATTCTTCAGATAAACAGCAGTGTTAATGGCTTCTGCCAAGAAACCATTAGAGATGTTCTTACCTTGCAGCATACTACGAGCAGATTCCACCAAGGTTCTATTCCATCGCTCAGCAACACCATTTTGCTGAGGGGTATGTGGCACTGTGAACTGTTGTTGAATTCCATTAGATTTACAATAGGTGTTAAATGCTTTTGATTTATATTCACCCCCTTGATCAGATCTGAGTATTTTAATGCACTTTCCTGTTTGTTTTTCAACCATATTTCGAAACTCTTTAAAATACTCAAATATATCACTTTTCCTTCTAATGAAATAGACCCAGGTATATCTAGATCTATCATCAATAAAAATAACAAAGTATGAAGCACCACCAAGAGACCTAGTTTGCATAGGTCCGCATACATCAGTGTGAATTAATTCAAGAATATCATACTTCCGTTTCTCAGTATGAACAGGAAACTCTTCTCTATGCTGCTTACCAAGTGCACAAGCTTCACATGGTAAATGTTCACACTTCATAACAGGAAGACCTTCAACCATTGATTTCCTTTGTAACAACGATAAATCATTGTAATTGAGGTGCCCATACCTGTGATGCCATAATTCTGCTGTCGATGTCTCTTGTGATGTCAATGCACCTGGCGTCGTTTCTGCAGCCGCAAAGTGACAGAGAATTCCCCAGCACCATTTCGATGATTGGTCAGTTTGGTGTGGGTTTCTACTCTGCGTTTTCGTAAGCCTTGAAGGCTAGCGTCAGTTTGGTGTGAGTTTGCCTTTGTGGGTCATTTTTTTTTGGTGGAAATTTGGGCATTATAGCTTTGCAAAACCCTACCTCATTCAGCCTCGCCTCCTGCGTGGTTGATTATCTTTTCTCAACTACAGTTCTGTAATGAAGTAACCATCACTGTCGTTACCTTCTACAGCTTGCATGTATTTTGAAGTATGTTTCCACGGTTTGCAGATAGGATTTGGTTCTTGTAATTGAAGTGTATACGCAGAGTTTTCTATGAAGTATATACGCAGAGTTTTCTGCTCAGCCAATTGAAGAGTATTTGCAGAGTTGTATTTATTAAATTTCTCAGGCAGTGAGGCCTGCGATATTCTCATAATTTGCAGAGTTTTTTTTTTTTATTAACCAGTTTTCAACTTTAAGAAGCTTGCGGTTTTTTGTTTGAATTTGGTCATTGGTGGAGAGATGGCTAATCCTCTTGCAGATTCTTATTTAAATGAGTCTTCAAGACTTGATGGCGAAAATTATGTCAATTGGAAATTTAAGATCACAACGGTATTGGAGGCATACAATCTCTGGGCGGTTGTCAAAGGTGACGAGACCAAGCCTCAACCTCCTACTAATACTCAAGATTGGGAGAAGCGTGAAATGAAAGCAAGGGCGCTGCTACGCATGTCAGTAAAGGACAATATTATTCCTCACATTCGGGATTGTGAAACTTCGAAGGCGACATGGGACACTCTTAAAAGTTTGTATGAGACTACTAATGCAAATCGTATTTTATTTTTAAAAACAAAGCTGCTATCTATCAAAATGGATGCCAATGAAAGCATTAGTAACTTTCTTTCTCGAATTAAAGATTTCAGTGATAAGCTTGGTGATATTGGTGAAAAGGTTTCTAGTACAGATTTGGTAACTGTTGCGTTAAAGGGGTTAGTCCCCGACTATAAAGTCTTTATTTCAGCTCTCTCCGCTAGACCGACACCTCCTACATTTGAAGAATTGGCTGGAATTCTTCTTCAAGAAGAAGAGCGCATGAAAACTTTTGAACTGGAGTCAAATAGTTCTGATTTGGCTTTGACTGCAAGAGGCCAAAAACCATTCCGAGGGAGACCATGGGACAGAAACAGAGGCCGTTTTCAAGCAAAGCAGAAAGGTATGGCACCTCCTGATTCTTATGTTAAAAGGAACATTGTATGTCATTATTGTGGAAAACCTGGACATCTGGCAAAAGATTGCTATAGGAGAAAGAGTAATGAATCAAATCAAAGACATAACAGGCATAATGAAAATTGTGTGAGCTTTGTCTCACTTTTGTTGGTGTTTCTGACTGTGATTGTTTTGTTATAATTTGTAAGTTGGTATCAGAGCACAGAGCTCTTTTGTTTGCGCCTCTCTTCTCTTCGTGGGCAGGGAGTGACTCTGCCATTAGAGTGTGCGTGAAGTGTGTGCTGTCGACCTCAAGACGGCTGCGTGGAGTGCTGTGTGTCATTGCTGTGTGCTGTCCAGAACCGTCCGCGTGCTGCCAGAACAGTGGAGTGCTGTGTGGAGTGCGTCGAGTCTGGAAGTGAAGGAGCCAAGTCTGGAACGGTGAAGAGCCACAAAACCTGCAACTTACAAATTATAACAAAACAGTCACAGTCAGAAACACCAACAAAAGTGAGACAAAGCTCACACAATTTTCATTAATTAATTTACTCAATTACATCACACTTATATAGGAAACTCAATTCTGTTCAACCACTCATAACTAATTATTCTGTTCAATCACTCATAACTAACTATTCTGTTCAACCACTCATAACTAACTAATTCTATTTCTGCATTATTCTCACATAAGGTGTCTTCAAAGGGAAGTGACCTTGAAATAGTTGACGATTGAAATTATCATGGATGGTACGTGCTTGCTTTGGAAATATTTGATGGTTTACATTATCGTGAATGGTAAATGCATAAATAACGTAAGACAACCAGTTAAGCTATGTGATGTATTATGATTACCATAAGAATTCGTAATCTTGAAATCTCGTTTTTAAGAGAAATTGGAAAACGCTCTTCTTTGTTATTTTGAAGTGAATTTGGAAACTTGTAAAGCCATTCTTATTGTCCAGAGTAGTTTCTTTGAGGAGAATTTGCGAAGTTTGGGAGGCACTTTCTTCTCTGTTATTGTGGAACTTTCATGTGCTATGCATGCATGTAATATTCCTTACACACCAATTTCGACTGAAAGATTTTGAAATTTGGATATGACAATTGTTCATCAACCTAGATACCTAGCTAAAAGACTAAGCAATAAATGAGTGTGTGAGGAGTGGAAGGGGATCTATGGGATTCTGAACATCAAGTGTTAACTTCTCTTGGAAAGGGAAAAGAGTTTGTTAATCTCCCATAGGCTCATAGTTGTATCTCTCTCACCCCCTTAGCTAAGTTGTGTATTTGATAGTTGGTCTATAGGAGCCCAATGCATTAAATTCTACTAATATTGTTTGATATCAAATACTATTTTGTGATAACATAGTATTCGTGAGGAATTTGATAGATATTGTCTATAGGATCTCAATGTTCATAGAAGAAATGTACCAAAGGAGCATTCAAGTTTATTTAAATCACAATGAGAAAAAAAATATTGCAATGTAAATACTAAAATGATGCCCAATACCACTAATACTAATGAAAATGGGGATGAAACACAAGAGTTTTCATGGTTGGTGTGTATTTCTATCATCTAATTTGGGTCTGAAAATGAATGAGTCAGAAATGGAATGAGATCACTATGTACCATCTTACAACATTTGATAACACAAAAGGCCTTAACTTTTGGAAAAAGATCTTGATGTAAGAAACTTTAAGAAGAACAAGAACCAAATTTTGTGGTCTCAACTATTGCGGATACTTATAATTCATAGGTCCAAATCTTTTTTGCAAAAATCTGCTCAATAAATCAACATGTGTAATAAAGGAGGAACCTAAAGAAGGATCAAAACCAATGAATATGTATAACCAAGAACTATGATCGACTCTTCCAAAAAAAACAATTTTTGAATTTGTATTTCTTTAATGACCACATCATAAAGAGAAAAGTTAAAACTCTATTGTCTTCCCATCAGCAAAGTGACCAATCTAATAAATAAAGAGTATATTGTTAGAAAGTTTAAGAGTGAGGAGAACATTATTAATGTAGCCGTGACAAATCTAATAAATAGAGAGTATATTGTTAGAAAGTTTAAGAGTGAGGAGAACATTATTAATGTAGCCATTACCTAACTGCACAATTCCTAAGCCTAAAACATCATGTCAAGAAGAATATCTGAGTATAAACCTATAGCATTCACCAAATAACAATAAAAATTTGTTTGATGGGACTAATCCATACCTCATGCATGAACTTTGCATAGTTTTTGAGCAGAAGCCAATATGTTCTTGAATTTAAAATTTTGAATGAATATGTTAATCTTGTGTGCAATAGAAACATGAACAAAGTCAGTGGGGTTTATATTTAGGTTTTGATTAGCTGTAGTCAATTTTACCAGTGAGGATGAGGTCCAAACTTCATAGATATTAATCTAATATTTCAAGCAACATATTGGGATTATTTTAATTTTATATGTAGTGTGGAGTTTATTATTTTGGCCACAAAGAATTCCCTTCATGATCAAAATTAACTTAGAGATGCTTCTCTCTCTCTCTTTCTCTCTCTCTATATATGTGTGTGTGTGTGTGTGAATAAGTTGAATTCAATGTTTGTTAGCTTTCCATTCTTGTCCTTGTACTGAATTATTAGGTCTTGATTTCACTTTTAAAATGTTGTAATCAGATCTCAACATGGCTATGAGAGCTTGGAAGCATATATTTTTGAACGGTGTGTATCCATGAATGAAAACCTACTATGCTCAGGCATGAAAATTTACTATGCTCTTATAAAAGGGCTCTTGCAGAAAATTCATTAGGAAGAAGCCTATGCTTAGTTTGAGACAGTCGTGACGATCACTTTCTATGGTTTTGCACAAACTTATCTATGGTTTGCACAAAATTATCATAGGAGAATTACTGACTTTAATCGGATCTGGGTTCCCAAAATAAGAAAATAGAAAACAAATGAAACTTCAGAACATGACCTTTATTCTCTTTTGTTTAGATGGAAACAAAAATTATTTGAAAAAATTTAAAAACGATCATAAACAAACTATATGATACCACACAGGGGTAACCCTTGAGTTAGAAGTATAATGTGTTATTAAAAAATGATGGGTTGGGATGTATTTGTTTCAAAGATCTGCAAAAGGTACATGACATTTGGAATAGGCAAAAAAATAGAATACTGGATTCTTGACATTTGTGAGGATCAATTTCTATGGTTTCGCATAAATTTCTCATAAGAGAATGACCGAGTTTAACTAAATATGGATTCCCAAAAGAAGAAATTAGGAAACAATTTAAGCTTCACAACATGACCTTTATTCTATTTTGCTTAGATGAAAACAAAAATTATTTGAAAAAATTTAAAAATGATCATAAACAAACTATGTGACGCCAGGCAAGGGTAACCCTTGAGTTAGGAGTGTATTGTGTTGTTATGGGTTGGGATGTTTTTGTTTCAAAGATACAATCCTTAGAATTATAAGGACTGACATTCAAGAGAAAATGCTTACTAAGGAGGCCGTGTCTCCACAACAAGAAAATCGTTTTGTATCATCTGCTCAATAAATTGTTGAAAATAGCAACAAGAAATGCTAAAAATAGAAGTGCTAAAATTAGCACTGCTATAAATAGCATTTCGGGATACATTCCAATTTTAGTTAGTCCCTAAACTAAAATTGAGAATTAAAATTCGAATTTGATCTTAGCAGTTGTTTGTAAAATAATTAATTAATTCATCTTGAGTTAATTAGTTGTAGAAAATCAAACATGAAGTCTATGTGAAGACATGCAACAGTTATCCCATTGATTGAGGAACTTATCCCTTAGTTAAAGAGATAAGGATGAGTTGTAATTTGAGTTGTAATTATTTAGCTCAGTTAACTGAGTTAAGTCCAGTTAGATTAGTTCAAATAGTTTGTTGAACTAATTGTGAGTTTAGTTAGTTAATGCATGCATGCATGTAATTGCTGCACTTCAGATAACTGAATATTCTCTCATAAATAACTCATGCATGTCAGTTCAGACAGAGACCCAGCTGAGATTAGATGATGGGACAGTGTACTATCAGTTGCAGGAATATTCCATGGAGGATATCTCTTGCATGCAGAAGGAATTCATTCCTTGGAGATTGCGCAGTTACTTTTGGGTTTGGTGAGTGTGTGATGAGGCCAATTCACACAGGTGGCAGCATTGGACCCCAAGGAAAACCGTGCAAGGAAATAGGAGGCTTGGAGGGCTGAGGGAAGGCATATATTGTGTATATTCACTCTGTAAGCTGTATTGTTGGATTGTACTGAGAACATGATAGCTTGTGAGCTGATTCTTTATGTAATCTTAACATATTTCCACTTGTATGATAATATAGAGATCGAGGTTTTTAGCAGAGGCTTTCCCTAGAGTATTCTTCTGTGTTCATGTGTGATTGCTTTCTCATTCTCAGTTATATATGTTTTATTTGATCTTGCTCATATTTGATTAAGCTTCCACAAGTTTGTTGTAGAAGTAGATCTTGTATTTTGCTTTAGTATATTGCATAATTTGTTGACCTACAGTGGGAAATTCTACATGGTATTAGAGCAAAGGTGATCAAAGCGAAGAACAATATACAAAGAAGGGAGAAGTTTGAAGTTTGAAGTTCCTGATTATAGAAATCGAGTTCTTATCACATCTCAATTTCACCAATGGCGTTCAGTGGTTTAAGACTTGAGTATGCCCTTGATGGCGGCTCGAATTATATAGCCTGGAAAGATCACGTGGAAGCAGTATTAGAGAACAACGGTCTAAAGGACTTCATTGATTAATAAGCCCTAAGCTGGCAGCAGCTAATGCTACAGAATTGGCAGAATGGAAGAAATGTGTGGCTAAAGCAAGGAGAATCCTCCTGGAGGGAGTTCGAGACTACATTGTCTCGAGCCTGAATGGGAAGGAGACATCATTTTCAATGTGGAAAACATTGAAAGATCTATATCAAAACAAAAACGATCAAAGGAAGTTGGCGCTGAAAGACAAGCTTTGGAAAATCAAGTGTGAAAAGGGTGACACGATCTCTACATATCTGAATAAGCTCAACACCTGCAAGGATGAGTTTCGAAGTGTAGGGATCATGAAAGCTGATGATGACATGGTGAGTCTTGCACTCCTCAATCTTCCTAAGAGCTGGCATATCTACCAAGACTCGGTTAATGGAAGAGAGAAACTGCCAGATTGGGAACGACTTTGGTCGGATTTGATGTAAGAGGAGATAAGAAGAAGCACTCGAGATTGATCTTCCTCAAAAGAACATGATGAGGAAAATCTAGCCTTAACGAGTAAGGAGAGGAAAGGGAAAGGGGAGGCGTCCCATCCCAAATCCAGTTCTTCCCATGGTGGGAAGAAGTTTGACAAATCAAAAGTGCGATGCTTTCATTGTCATGAAGTGGGCCATTATGCTACAAATTGTCCATAGAAGAAATCCAAGAAGGGATCCTCGGAGGGATCAGATGGTGAGGCACTGGCCTCACAGTTCAAGTTGGATTTCTCTCTCATCGCATGCATGGTTTCATCCATGGTGGGATGTGTTTGGTACCTGGACAATGGAGCCTCTTTCCACATGTTCGACGACAAGAATCTTTTTAGTACTCTGGAGGAGAAGGATCTCCAGATGCGGATCGAGATGGGCGATGATGGAAAGTATTGTGTTTTAGGTGAAGGTACTATTGTGTTTCAGAGGGAGCATGGAGCTCCTCTGACCCTGACTGACATAAAGTATGTACCAGGTTTGAAGAAGAATCTTGTGTCTGTCGCTATGCTAGAAGATAAAGGCTATGATGTAGTCTTTAGTAAAGGAAAGGTATTCCTGAGGCTTATTGGTATTGGACAGACAAAGAGAATTGGGATTCGAGTAAAGAATCTCTACAAGCTGGAGGTAGACGACTGTGCTGCACTGAGTTCCAAAGCAGAGGTGGTGCAAAGCCAAGATGTTGGCGAGCTATGGCATAGAATATTGGGCCACTTGCACCATGGGGCCTTGAATATCATGCAGCAGATTTCTACTGGACTTCCCAAGGGAAAACTGGAGTAGACATATACATGCAAAGGTTGTACCTTGGGTAAGTATGCGAAATCTTCCTTTCAGGATCGAGATAGTAGCGCTGGAGCAATCCTGGAGCGAGTTCACACAGATGTTTGTGGACCATTCTCTACAGCCTCCACCGCTAAACAAAGGCACTATGTTATTTTTATTGATGATTTTTATCGTAAATGCTGGATCTACTTTATGCAAAAGAAGGATCAGACCTTCTTGAGGTTTTGTGAGTTTAAAGCCTTGGCAGAGAAAGAATCTAGAAAGAAAATAAAAGCCTTGCATAGCGACAATGGTGGAGAGTATGTCTCCCAATAGTTTAAGGACTTCTGCACTACAGAAAGAATTAAACGGGAGTTGACGGCACCCCATAACCCACAATAGAATGAAGGTGCCGAAAGGAAGAACATATCGATTGTGGGAGTAGCTCGAGTGATGTTGCATGACCAAAGCCTACCACTTCATTTGTGGGCTGAGGCATGAAATACAACAATATACTTGCAGAACAGAAGCCCGCACCGTATACTGGGGATGAAGACACCTATGGAGGCCTTTTCCGGGAAGTGACCAGATGTGAGTCACTTCAGGATCTTTGGATCATCAATTTATTTCCATGTGACCAAAGATGCCCGGAGGAAGCTAGATCCACCAACTAAGTTGGGGATACTTGTGGGGTACACTGATACACCCCACAACTATCAAGTGTACATGCCTACCAGTCAGAGGACAATGGTACGCAGAGATCTGAAGTTCGATGAGCAGAAAGCCATGCGAGTATCACTTGAGAGGGAGCTCAAGTTGCATGCAGAGGAGGAACTTTCACTTCCTAAGGAGGAGGAGCCTTAGATTGATGCAGAGCATCCACATGTAGAGGATCCGAGAGTGGAGACATCCACTCATGCTGAGTCCTCTAGAGATGGGCGGAAATTCTCAAGGGAAGCTGACAGGTTGATGCTGGATGCGCGAGAGAATGTGGGACAACCATCTTCTCAGCGCAGACAGAGGAGGTCACTCGAGCGGTACACTGGTTACATGGCCTTGGTTGGGGAATGTGTAGAGTTCAAACCTTCTTCATTCGAGGAAGCATTGTAGCAACTAGTTTGGGTTGATGCAATGGTAGAGAAGTATGACTCTATCATTTAGAACAGTGTGTGGGATGTTGTCCCAAAATCTCAGGACAAGTTAGTGGTGAGTTCCAGATGGCTTTACAAGGTAAAGCAGGCAGCTGATGGCAGTGTTGAGAAACATAAGGCAAGGTTTGTTGCCCATGGTTTCTCACAGGTTGAGGGGATCGACTACGATGAGACCTTTGCTCCTATAGCAAGGTACTCATCTATCATATCGATGTTGGCACTATCAGCTCATATGGGTTGGCACTAAGGCATTGTCAAAATGCAAGTTCGATTTCCATAGAGACATGATTGGGGTTACTGATAATCCCTTTCTTGTTGAGAGGGAGTGTTGAAAATAGAAACAAGAAATGCTAAAAGTAGAAGTGCTAAAATTAGCATTGCTATAAATAGCATTTCGGGATACATTCCAATTTTAGTTAGTCCCTGAACTAAAATTGAGAATTAAAATTCGAATTTGATCTTAGTAGCTGTTTGTAAAATAATTAATTAATTCATCTTGAGTTAATTAGTTGTAGAAAATCAAACATGAAGTTTATGTGAAGACATGCAACAATTATCCCATTGATTGAGGAATTCATCCCTTAGTTAAAGAGATAAGGATGAGTTGTAATTAGTTAGCTCAGTTAACTGAGTTAAGTCCAGTTAGATTAGTTCAAATAGTTTTTTGAACTAATTGTGAGTTCAGTTAGTTAATGCATGCATGCATGTAACTGCTGCACTTCAGATAACTGAATATTCTCTCATAAATAACTCATGCATGTTAGTTCAGACAGAGACTCAGTTGAGATCAGATGATGGGACAATGTACTATCAGTTGCATGAATATTCCATGGAGGATATCTCTTGCATGTAGAAGGAATTCATTCCCTGGAGATTGCGCAGTTACTTTTGGGTTTGGTGAGTGTGTAATGAGGCCAATTCACACAGGTGGCAGCATTGGACCCCAAGGAAAACTGCGCAAGGAAATAAGAGGCTTGGAGGGCTGAGGGAAGGCATATCTTGTGTCTATTCAGTCTGTGAGCTGTATTGTTGGATTGTACTGAGAAAATGATATCTTGTGAGCTGATTCTTTGTGTAATCTAAACATATTTCCACTTGTATGATAATATAGAGATCAGGGTTTTTAGCTGAGGCTCTCCCCAGAGTATTCTTCTGTGTTCATGTGTGATTGCTTTCTCATTCTCAGTTATATGTGTTCTATTTGATCTTGCTCATATTCGATTAAGCTTCTGCAAGTTTGTTGTAGAAGTAGATCTTGTATTTTTCTTTAGTATATTGCATAATCTGTTGATCTACAGTGGGAAATTCTACATAAATGTATTCTTCCACTTTGCAGGCACTCTAAAACCGCATTGAATAAAGCTCATTGAGCGGACTGGAAGAAATGAAGAAAATATAATAGGAGTTAAGTTCACTAGCCGGACATCACAACTCTTGAGCCTTGCAGAGGATGACAAATAGGTCGAGGTCCTTGTAAATGAAATATTCTTTGATGGGTTGCTTGCTTGCAATATATTTTTATGACTTGCAACATTGTCGAGGTCTATTGGGCACTTGCCATTATGTGATATTGAATTGCTTTATCCAACTTCTTTATTCTGATGAATGAAGGGCCATAGGACGAACTTGGTATGTCATCACATAAAATATCACATCTTCTTTCTTCTCTGTTACTCATACCTATGTTACCGCCTTATGGCATTCCCTTTGCAACATCAAGTGCAATTGCTAGTTATATTTATAATTATAAATAATAATTAAATCGGTCTAGATCCATCTTAACTCTCGATCTACCAAGCCTCGAGCAAGGTCAAATTTCTTGAGATGCAAAGCTCTTTTAAAGTGAAAAGAGATTTGATCCCTCTCTTGATAGATTTGGAGTTAAGATGGTTTAGGCTGGTGTAGGAAAAGTGGAGTAAGAGTTGTAAGTAACATAATTCAAATGCAATAAGTGATTTACTAATAATGGTTTAAATTATATTTTTTATATGATAGAATTTCAAAAATATAAACTTGAATTAATTTTTTTAATTCAAATATAATTAGGTGATTTACTAATGATAATTTAAATAGTATTTTTCATATGATGGAATTTCAAAAATATAAATATGAATTAAGTTCTACTTTGAAGGCAACATTATGGAAGAAGTTGCGGATTACAAATATCTCAGAATTGACTTCAACAAAAGTCTAAGCTGGAATAGTTGTAGAAAGAAAAGAACTTTGGGGGGTTGGAAAACATTTTATGCTTTTCAAAATAGGTGTAGAGGCAGAGTTATGGGACGGGAAAACCACTCAACTCTTTCTGGGCTTCTAGTGATTCCGGTGTTTCTCTATGGTTGTGAACTATGGGCCAGCAGTACATTCGACAAGCAGTGGAGACAAATTGAGAAAATTAAGAAGCGTTTGATTACGAACAAATTCAAGATTAAAAGTGCGGTTCCTTATGCTATATTTTTAAGTGAAATAGGGACTGCTCCTATTGAAGCAATTGCTATTGTGCGATTCATAAGGTATTTAAAAAAAATTGAGCAAATAGAAGAGGGTAGATGACCCAAGGTTGTCTTTAATGATAGATTGTGCAAGAGAAAAAAATACTTGGATGCAGCGAAATAACAATTGGTTTAGTAAATGGGGTATTTGCTTGAATGTGTGTCCCATAAACAACAAAGAGATAAAAGCTTTTGTTATGGAAAATTTCCACAAACGTACTTAGGATAAGGAGCTAGGAAGAAAGAAAAAATATTATATTGAAGTGCTTAATCCCACTCATAGTCATAAATCAAAAGCATACATAGAGGCCAATATCTCTTGGAGAGCCAAAATTCTTATTGCTCAGTTAAGGACTAATTCTCATCAACTCCGTTGTGAAATAGGGCGCTGGAAAAGGCCAAAAGAAGTGTGGGAGGAAAGAGTATGCATTTTTTGTTCTTCCGAAAAAGTGGAAACATAAAAACATTTCATTTTAGAATGTGAGGCCTTCAAAGACAACATGGAAAATTATGCAGATATGCTAGCAGCTAGCTCTTGGGATAATCTATTTAGCGAGGGGTTTGTTGAGAAGCTGGGAGCATTTATTTTGAAGCTTCACAGAAAAAAGGCCGAATACATCAACTAGATGAAGAAACAATCTGTCCCATAGGCTATCTTTAGCCTCATGAACGTTAAAATAATTTCTTTTTTTCTTCTTTCTAAATTAATATTCTTAATTGTTGATTAAGTTACATGTAAATTTACAACTATTTTCAAATTTTAAATTAATAAGAGCATACTTGCATTAGAATTTTGATAATCTCTATCACAATAATAAATATGAAAACTTATATGAAAGAATTATATATATGTTAAATTTAGGTATCATGGTATATGAAAAAATTATATATATTAAATTTAGGTATCATGGTTAAGGCAATAGTTAGAAACTAAAACATAATGTGATTTTAGATATATATAGTTGTACATAACAGAAATTTCAAAAAGCAATAGGCCAATGGAAATAGTAACAATAATTTAGATATCATGGTTAAATAGGAAAACTTATATGAAAGAATTATATATCATAAATTTAGGTATCATGGTATATGAAAAAATTATATATATTAAATTTAGGTATCATGGTATATGGAAAAATTATATATATTAAATTTAGGTATCATGGTTAAGGCAATAGTTAGAAACTAAAACATTATGTGATTTTAGATATATATAGTTGTACATAACAAAAATTTCGAAAAGCAATACATGCAACTTATTATACACAGCGAATGGAAATAGTAACAATAACTTAGATATCATGGTTAAATAAGAAAACTTATATGAAAGAATTATATATATTAAATTTAGGTATCATGGTATACGAAAAAATTATATATATTAAATTTAGGTATCATGGTTAAGGCAATAGTTAGAAACTAAAACATTATGTGATTTTAGATATATATAGTTGTACATAACAGAAATTTCAAAAAGCAATACATGCAACTTATTATACATGGCGAATGGAAATAGTAACAATAATTTAGATATCATGGTTAAATAAGAAAACTTATATATATATATATATATATATATATATATATATATATATATATATATATATATATATAATTTAGGTATCATGGTATATGAAAAAATTATATATATTAAATTTAGGTATCATGGTTAAGGCAATAGTTAGAAAACATTATGTGATTTAGATATATATAGTTGTACATAACAAAAATTTCAAAAATCAATACATGCAACTTATTATACATGGCGAATTGAAATAGTAACAATAATTTAGATATCATGGTTAAATAAGAAAACTTATATGAAAGAATTATATATATTAAATTTAGGTATCATGATATATGAAAAAACTATATATATTAAATTTAGGTATCATGGTTAAGGCAATAGTTAGAAACTAAAACATTAACAATAATTTAGATATCATGGTTAAATAAGAAAACTTATATGAAACAATTATATATATTAAATTTAGGTATCATGATATATGAAAAAATTATATATATTAAATTTAGGTATCATGGTTAAGGCAATAGTTAGAAACTAAAACATTATATGATTTTAGATATATATAGTTGTACATAACAAAAATTTCAAAAGCAATACATGCAACTTATTATACATGGCGAATGGAAATAATAACAATAGTCCTTCATAGATTGAAGATTCTTCAACCTCATAGTGTTGGTCTAGAACCGAAACTAACCTAAATTGTATATTTAACATGTTTTGATTCAAGAGTCACATCTGATGTCTAACATACATGCAATAATTTTTGTGACACTCTACAATATCCACTCCTTATACTTTCCTAAAAGTTCTTATTCATGACTTGACATTCTTAATACCTTAAAATTGCTTTTAAGGTATATATACCTCTTACAATTTTTTTTTTTTTTTTTTTAATATTTCATTAGCAACACATTAGACCCTATCTTCATTTGCATTTTCTTGCGTGTCTACTAACATCCTAATATGGTATCATCTCTCTTTTAAACTAAAAAAAATAAAAATAATTTTCACATTTATTTATTATGAAGGTTTACTTATTATTCCAATATTTTCCTCTCTTATCTGGCTTTACATTGGTCTCTCAAAACTTATCGGGAGAATATCTTAAAAAAAAAATAGATAATATAAAATTATATTATTAAATAAATAATATACAAATATCAATACAAAAAAATAGATTTTCCAATTATATTTATCTCTCTCTCTCTCTATATATAATTAAATAAATTATATATATATATATATATATATTTAAAATATCAAAACATTTCTGGGATGCAATTTAGTTGGTGATTATCATTATGTAAACTACGATGTAAATTAAAGTTCCAATATTCAAATCTCTTGAAATTAACCTACTCTAAGAAGAGGAGGATCGGTCACAAGCCTAGAGGTATAATGGTATTGATCATAATCAACCTTGTGTCACGTCTGACCCACTTGGTCGATTCCTTTTGTTACAAAAAAAAATAAAAAATTATTAAAATAAAAATCAAAACTGTAAAATAAATTATTAAAAATTAAATATATATTATATTTTTTTATTCAATTTAAAATATCAAAATCATAAAATAAATTATTAATTATTCATCAGCTATGATTTAAAACATTATACTAAATTATGAATAAAAATTGTAAACTTTATCAACGATTTTTTGTTTGTTTGTAATGTGAATTGTATTACTTCAAAACAAAGGATTACATCATAAAAGTATCATAAAACATTTCGATCTTTGGCTTTGGAGATTGGACCATACCTAAAAATTAACCCTTTGAAGGGCCATGATAGATAAACACAAGCTAACAATTGTACTCTAACGAGCCTACACTGTAATGTTGTCCTATTTGAGTATATGCAAAGTGATCACAAAAAGAAATCTAAGATCATAATTCATCACATAATCAAGGAAGTGGCTCTGAGTTTGAGCCTGGTGCTGGAATTGGAGTAGTCAAGTTAGTCAGAGGTTTATGAGTGACTGGTGGAATATTCAGGTGTTGTTCAACCCTTACTATAACAATTGTACTCTAACAAACCTACACTATAATGTTTTCCTATCTGAGTATATGAAAAGTGATCACAAAAGAAATCTAAGATCATAATTCATCGCATAATCAAGGAAGTGGCTCTGAGTTTGAGCTTGGTACTGGAATTGGAGTAGTCAAGTTAGTAAGAGGTTTACGAGTGACTAGTGGAATATTCGGGTGTTGTTCAACCCTTGCTAGTCTTTTGTCTAACATATCTAGTATCCAGTCATTATAATTCAAATGGCCATGCATATGGTCCAAAGTTTGAGTCATGTCCCTCTTGTCCCTCCCCGAATATTGGCTACCCATTAGTGCTCATCCCAACATAAACTTCATCTTCTAATACAGATATATGACCTACATATATTGGTTTTTTCTAAGCTGCATCTGCCCCATGTTTGGAATCTAATATGTCCATTCTACCCTCACCTATGAGTCCAAAAGGGAAGTTAATTGAGATGAAGCTTCCCTTTTTTACCTTGCTAGCTCTTCTTACCTGTAAAGGAGTCTGTTTACAATATCTTGCTTCGAAACTTACAACTTTATTCTAGAGACAGGAAGTTCCCCTTCAGGCCCTCTCTTCATAGTATTACTAGATCCTCTCCTTGCTCGTCCCCTCTCCCTTGGTAGGGTGGATTTCACCTCACTGGTTTGAATTGTAGTATATGGTTTATAAAGTTTTAACAAAAATCCTAATGTCAACAAAGTCCTCTAAGGAGGATGGTTAGTGTCAACTCCTTTAGTTGTCCAACTGCGAATTCTACCAACTATCACACTCCAATGAGTTACAAATATTTCCAATTGTCTATTTCCTTGACCCGTAAAAAAAATCATATTGAAAACATGACTAGATTCCCACCACACTACACTTGCAGTTAACCAAAAGAAAGGATTTCCTTTTCGATCAACCCTCTCTTCGGAATGGATTTTGATATACCAAACAAACTAGTGGGTGATCCTTACTACCCAACTTCTCTTTTCATCTAGTATGCATCCTTGTCAGGCCCATCCTCACCAAAACTCAACTAAATTAACTTCCTCAAACAAATCTTCCTAAGGCTCAAGGTCACCATGTCCCCCAGAACACCATGGACACCATCCACTAAGCTATTCTCCATACCTTTGTGCACCACCAAGTAAATACCACTATGAATATCCTTCACCCCCCACTCTCTACTCCACTTCTCCCTCAATGGCAAAGAAACAACATTGTAAAGATTGACATTACCAAGTTTACCCTAGAGACTAGCTAAGAGGGGGTTGGATTCTAGAGTATGATTATAAAAAAGTAGGCTGGAATTAGAAACTATAAAATAAGATCAATTCCTAGAGTGATAATTACCTGATACATACACCTAGGGTCTTCGCCCCCTTTCCTTTTGTTGCGTTGAGCCTTGCCACTTTGTCATTTGCACTATCAGACTTCTATGTCAAGTTCCCACCAGTTGTGCCTCACCATATTTCACATGCGCCTCTCTTTCTCTAGGAATGCAACTTACTGACCTAGCTTCTCCTCATAAGTGACCAGCTTTAGCTTTCCTAGGCACAATCTTCACCTGAAGAATAACTCTCTATAGGTTTTGATTCATTTTAGGTTTTCCATCTCCTTTTCCTCCTACCAACTCCTTTCCTTTACCTTGTTTTGAAAACCTTTTAAGTTTCATTGTTCTCCAACCTACGTCTTGCCCAAGAAGAGTAATTGTCATTAAACTCAACATGACTGATATCCTCCTCACAAGTTCACAACCACTCATCTGTTCCTTTTGATGTTGTCTTAGATGGCATATAGATGACACAATTATTTCCAGTAGCAAGTGAAAACCTATGCTGAGGATGGATCCCCTATCCATAGAGTCCTTCACAATCATAATTACTTGCATGTTCCCCATGTAATTCAGTGTTTTCTCACGTGCGCAATCGCCCACCTTAACCATGTTGTTGTGCTTCATCAATCCCAAAATTGAAGTGTTGTACTCACCCTCAGTACTACTAGCTACAGGGGGTGTGTTGCCACGTCCCCTGCCTATTGGACAAGTGGGGCGATGGTTTCACACTCCCTGCCTCTCCCCCTCTCCCCATCTTTTACTCCCACTATTCATCCCATCCAAGGAACTATCAACAATATGTTAACAAAATTATTTAATTAGAAAAAAAATGTATACATCAATATCTTTATGATTAACAAATTTATTTAATTTTAAAAATATGCATCACTTATGTATTTCCACTATCAAATTTTAACCTAACAATATTAATATCTTTATATATTTCATATCAAATTTTAATCCAATCATATTAATACTATAATTATTTCTTACATGTCCTAGTTCTCATATTCACATAGTAATATATTAACCCATTTTTTAAATTTAAAGTCATCTCAAGAAAATTCACCCATTTTATGTATTTCAGCTTATTCCTTTTTTACCAATAGGGGTCTTAAATGAAAGTGTGGAGGTAGTTGATAGTCAGCTATGCCAATCAAACTACCCCATGGAATCTCATATGTTGAAGTTTTGGAAGAAGCATTTTCCACCTTATATAACAAATAACACTAACTCCATATGTGTCAGCCGAGTCTCCATACCTGTCGCCACAAATTTCATTGTTGCATTCTTGGGTGGCTTGCTCCATACATTCAGTCAACCTTGTTGTTTATCCATGGACTTTCCCTTCATTGCCCCTTTGTTCATGTTGAGTTCTATCGTCTTACTCCATCCCCATCTCTCACCCTTCATAGATTTCAAAGGCCATTCTTATCCTTTTTTGCTTAATGTAAACACCCTACTAGGCATTGTTGAAGGTTCCTCCTGCAAGACAACAAATTGGAAACCAAACTCAACTATATTAATAATTGATCTCAATGAATGATGTACATAATGTACATATTAATACAACAAGAAAATTGTTGATTCAGTTTCCAGGTTTTCTGGGACTCTAACAACTGATGACCATAACACACACTAACCCAAAATTAATATCGAGGATTAGGTTTCTAACACTCCCCACTTAATTCGAAGGGATGTATCAAAGTCCAAGAATGAGAGCTAAAAATTCATCTTAGCCAAGAGTTTAATGTCTCTCAGAAATGGTTTTCAAGGGTGCCCATAAACCAAGGAGGGTGATTTTTGAGAGAAAACCACAAATGATACCAAAATATGGGAGAACTCAAGGTCTAAACCAACACCAACTCTGGAACCTTCATAGTAGTTCTTTGAACAACCAAAAATGTGGTTTTAAGGTGACCACTAAATCTAGAACTATCAATGTAATTCCTTGAACAATTCTAAATATGGAAGTGCTCGTTCACAAACAACTCATTCAACAGAACCTGAAGTCTCTCTGGCTTCAATTCTAGCTCTAATTGGTACAAGTTGTGGCTCAAACTCACTTGTGGATCTCTATCTCAGGGTCGCTTGTCAAATACTCGAACATGTAGCATACCATCACAACTTTATCAACTCCCCCCTTGTCAGATACAGGGTGAGAAGATGAAGTATTTGTTATCACTGAAGGTTGTTCAATACTCTAGAACATATCCTTTGGTATGACTTGTAAAACTTCTTGGTTGTTTTGGACCAATCCCAAAAATAAATCCATCCAAAATTTTGTTTCTCTCTTGCAGTTGTCTTATTTCTAGAACATTTGTTTGAATGGTGAATTTGCTTTCCACAATGCTCACACGGGTGAAGATCAAAACACTGATCTTTCACATGTCCAACGTTGTCACACTGTTGGCATCGATCAATTTGTTCCAGAACAACACTGTCTAGAAATCCAACACTACAAAATTGTATAGGTTTAGAAAAGTCAAGAATATGAAAAGATACATCCAAGACATCCTTGTTATAAGCCAAACCAATTTTGTTTTTGTTGTTTACAATTTCTTTCCATGGTCTTATAAAGGCTTTGGGAACGACATGTTTCACATCTATATGCAAACAAATCTTGCATACCCTTGCATGAACATGGATTTCCGTTGCATCCAAATTTTCTCCTGAAGTAGCTTCATTAATCTTCGACTATTGTTTGGAATTAAGATTGTCTCATTGTAATTGAAACCCAATCTGGAGAAATTCAATTGTCTCCAATGCATAATGTAAACATAATTTAATATCAACAAGTCTTACTTTGTTGTATTTATAGTTTCATCAGCAATAGAACTAATGAGATTGTTTAATATATCTAATACATTTTTAATTTCAGCCATTTTCTCTAGCTTCCTATTAATTAACTTTGAAAAGGGTGTCGACTACTACCGAGAATGTGCCCAATTGCAATGGAATATATCAAATAAAAGAGACATAAAACCAAATTTGTTCTAGTAATGATTTAGGGAACATTTGATGCCTCTCCACAAACACCCATAAAGATGATTCATAACATTACTTAGCTTTTGAAATGACTACCTTCAAAAAAAAAAATCACCAAAAAATACAACAGCAATTTTGCCACCAACCCAAAAATTTGAATGACACAATACCTCTAACAGGTCTAATTGAAAAATGGCAAAGGGTATGACACTTATTAATTGCAACAAGATACTTGTATTGTAGTGTTACCAAAAAACTATCCTTCAAAATTTTCATGTGGTCTTCACCTTAACTTTCTGATACCTTCAAGCAGGTTGCATGCCAAAGATAATGCACAGGGACATGATTAAGTCTCCTAATATCCTTTTTGGCTGTAAGTTGAGTGGAAAACTGGTTGATTTTGGTATTTGAAGACCCTGCCTCATCTGGTAAAAACATTGTATGTTAGCGTTATTTTTATTACAGTGCTCGAGCAATTTGGTGATATCAACAACTATCGAGCCCACATAAGGAATAACATAAGTAATAAATGTGCATTTTCTCTCTTGTATCTTGCATGATCATGGAACACATGGATACTAGCGTTTAAACAACACCATGTTCATAGTTGAGAACCAAGCCTTCTCTCGTTGAATTACGACACTATCTCATGACTCTCAACTTTTCAGCGATTCCATTCCACCTTATTTTCTCATTTACTGGAGGGCAGAAGATTCTTCAGATTCAAATAGTAATCTAGCTTATCCAATACCACAATATTATAATATGGGTATTTTCTCAGCAATTCTTATTTTTCATTCAAAATTTCATGACAAAAATGACCACCGTGTAAATGAAATTTCCTTCCTTTGAAACTAAGCTTTGTTGTTTCTTTCATTTTCAAGGATTCTAGCGCAGTAAATGACTTAGAAGAACTATAGTCAACATTGTCACCTCATTACATCTAGCTAGATACAGTTATGCTCTGGATCACGCTTCCAATGAAGATGACTACATCGACTCGAAGGGGGCAACAGAGATTGGGAACAGACCAACACTACTCCAACAAATCTGACTTCAACAACCATAGTCTTGCTTAATCATCTTTCCAATGGAAAAGAGGGTGCACAATATTGGCCTAGACACTTGACTGTGGATCACAAGAAAATCATGTGACTTTTATCACCTTTTTTTGGATAACTAACCACCATACACACCAGAATTTCTGCCTTTGAACCTGGCGAGGGTGGATGAAAAAGGAGCAGTTGGCCTCCACCATGCTCAACTTTGTAACTATGATTTGTACTTTTCCCACTCTAACTTGTTCAATTTGAATACTCTAGTTTCCAACACACACATCAAGGAATCAAAGATAGAACCGTTCTGGCGCAATATGTCGGTCGATAATCTCCTCCAAGCTCTCCTTCCCAATGCTCTGGATGGCCACAAAACTAGTCATGGCACAATTCAATCAATAGGGAAGATGAACTACTTGCTCTGATACCACTGTAAGATGATAAATTGGAAACCAAACTCAACTATATTGAGAATTGATCTCAATGAATGATGTAGATATTGAATTTCAAGAAACCTGGAAACTAAATCCAACGATTTCATGATTGTATTTATACATGTACATTTTCATCATTCTTTGAATTGAGTTGAATTCATTTTCCACCAATTTGTGTCTAACACCTCCATCCTCCCCCGACTACATGTGGTTCATCCTTTCGATTTAGAAGTGTAAAACCTGATGAAACTCTCTTTTCTTTCCCTGACCATGACCCGCCTATGGGCTGATATTCACAAAGGAGGAGGAGGGAGGAGGAGGAGGTCGATGAGATATCAATGGTCGGAGAGCCCGATTTCGAGCAAAGGCATCTGCTCGCCACTTAATGAGATAAAGATGAATTTTTGACATGATTGTCAATATAATTCTAATGAAAATGTTATGGACAATATTGCAGCATATATTCCTAACCTAGGGAACACACGAGGAAAACAAAATCATTATCTCTTTATTGTGAACATGCGAGGAAAACAAAATCATTCTCTTTATTTTGCATTTGCATTGACATTTAAAGACTCTATTAGGCAAGGAGATGCTGGACCATAGTGATGCAAGAAATCAAATCTTGAACAAGCTAGAGAATCTAAAGCTTATGCTTATGGATACTGAAGGTCATCTTACTCAACTCAAGTTGAGTTTGCCCCCAAGCCCATGAAACATTCTTCTTGATATTTTATTCTAGTTATTTTTTGTAAGGTGCAAAATTGTGTTTACTTTTCTTGGTATTTTCCTAACTAGGGTTCTCTCTTAAAAACAACTTTCAAACTTCGTAAATAGTTAACTTTCAACTCAAATTTCTTGATAACTAATAATTTGTTATTTTATGTTTAATTTTGTTTCCTAAATAACAAATAAAAAATAAATAAAATTTTATATATATTTTGTATAATTTTGATTAATAGTAATAATAATAATTAAATAATATTTTTTTTTACAAACAACCTTCCACATATATCACTTCAAATACATAAATCAATTTAAAAATTAAATCATCAACTCACGTTAGTTCAAACAATATTCAATCACTGAGTAGAATTTGGATATGATACATATTTTATATGATGAAGCTAAATAGTGAATTAAACATTTTCTTCCACAATAATTTTTATTTAAAAAAAAAAACTCAGAAATTTTATGTGTATTGATTAAAGTAAATTTATATTTATTAATTAAAATGAATTTAATTATAAAAGATATTATAATAATTTAAATGAGAGAAAAAAATAAATATAATATTAAAATTAATAAATTAAATATTTCTAATATTTATTTATTTTGAAATGATTTATGTGATAAATAATATATTTTTCACCAATTATGGGTTGAAATATGTGTAAGGAGGGGGTTTGACACCCACCACCTCTCATCACATTTAATAAGGGGATGGTGTGGCTAGCCCACCCCATGTAGCCACACATGTTAATCGTCATGCATTCCCTTCACATTAAGATGGCAACCTGTATTTCATCTGCAAGCTCTCAGCCTAGTAGTTGTGACTCCATGTTCTTCTACAACCTCTGTACAAATTTCCCCACTACATGTGGGATATTTCCCCACAGCGTTGGATTTATGGAGACCATACATGTCTTTCACGACCCCGTGTTCCTCTGTAATCTTTATGGCATGACTCCGTTATAGGATGAATATCCTTCTCATGGTGTTGGTTCTGTGATAATTCAATTGCAAGATGGTTTTGGCTCCTAGGAAGTTAGCTCCAGTACATGCACCTGGTACTAACCTTTCATGCATGGAGTAGGGTGATAGCGATTGAGGAGGAAACCTTTGGTACATTGGCAACATCGACAACAAAAGACATAACAAGTGTGGGAGGGGACTGGTAGGCACTCAAACTTTATCTAAAGCAATTCCATGCCTAGTGGGCTAGAAATTCTAGGGTAACTTGTTCAAATTCCAATCTCTATAGCTCTTCCAATTTTCTAGTATTTGCATGGTGGACTCTAGTGTTTGGTTTTAAGAGTTTCTTAGTGGTGTGCACTACCATTATTGTGTACGGGTTTCTATGGTTGTTGGAACCTGCACAGAACTCTTCTTTGTTTGTTTATCACTTGTCACAACTTGCTAAACTATGCTCTTGACCTTTCTGGAAGTTGAGTGCTAAATTTTGCTAATTCTATTAAGAATCCTATCAACTTGTTTCATCATTTTTCCATCTACCAGGGTTCATCCTTAATCAGGCCTCTCTTATCTTTTGGTACCATGATCCACTAGCAGATGTGTTGTCTTTGGGGTTCTAGAGGAAAAGGCCCCCAGGGCTAGCCTCAGGCTCAATACCAAGCTCAAAAAACTGCAACCATATTCCATTCTTCTACCCCTCTGTAAATCTAAGAGGAAATTTTCCAACTCGAAGATTTGACTATAAATGACCACCAAGAATACTCTAATTTTGAAATCCAAAACAACATTTCCAATTGGGTTTCTAACCCTAGGCATACCAAGGCACAATTGAGTCAATACCTTAATTGCATTATCCTTCATTAGAAAGTGAAGACGCTCCTAGCAAGGTCCTAAAGGAAATGCATGAGCACCACAATGATATTATCTCTGGTGTGAATAGAATTCAATGAGTCCAATGCCACCAACGCTCATGCCTCATCAACTTGGATGATCGTTTGGCTCACATAGAGGACCATCTACAATGTGGCATTAAGCTTTCAGCCCCAGTACGTACAAGTGCCTAGGATCCGGTCCCATTCACTTCATTATATACTTGATGTTTCATCCAACTTCTTGGCTTATGTTTTTTACTTTCAGTACAATAGATTCTTTTAGCACTAATTGTATTTGACTTTTGATATATCTAGAACTTTGTAAATTGTTAGCAATTTTGGTTTCCCTTGTGGTAGACTGTGACAAGACTCAATCTAAACACTGATATTTGATTTTGTATGATGATATTTTGAGGAAATAGAAATATTAATTAATAATATATATATATATATATATATATATATATATCTTATAAAAATTAGTTTTTCATGGTTTATTGTTAAGGGATAGTAGGAGGGGGAGGTGTACATTATGGCCCGAGGAGGTCAAAGTGTTCAAGTACTCATGTGGTCTTGGTCATATGACACATAATGAAGTAAGGATACATGGTATCTACCAAGAAATTTTGTTAGCCAAATACCATCAAGTGCACACACTTACGATATGAGAGATTCTCTCCTAATAATGCATCATTTAGTCAAAGGCTCCCTCCCAAAGGAGAAATCTATGGAAAACATCATGAAAAGAATCAAGAAGATTGTGGAAGGTCTCCCATCCAAAGCATATTTCCATTTCCTAAGATACTTCAACAGAGAAGCAAACAAGTATGTTAAAAAGTGGTGTAAATTGATGATAGGTGAATTAAATATCAATGGCCAAATCAGGCCTCCTATAATTACCTACTAGTAGGTGAAGTCTATTAAAAAAAATCCTTAGTAGCATTATATGTTGTAAATTTTGTGTCTTGTTGCAGTAGTTTTGTAAGGTATTCACTATTTTCATTAGGAAAATCATGTCTCCCTATTGTAAAGGAGAAAAATTGGAAATTTTTGATGAATCAACTATGTAATTCCTAATGTATTTGTTTTAAACTAGTTAAAGAATTATATAATACAAATATTCCAAACATCAAAATGGCCGAGTTGGTCTAAGGGACCAATTTCAAGTAATGGTCAGAAAGGGCATAGGTTTGAATCTCATTCTTGACAATTATTTATTATTATTATTATTATTGTTATTAATCTCTCTCTCATTCATCTATATATATATATATATATTATTTTTTTTATCTTTTTTTAATTAGAATTTTATCTTTATTGAAAAAGAAAACAAACTCCCCAATTGGGGTGTGAGCCGGAGGTTTCGAGACTTGCAAATGTCATTAAGTCATGATTAAGGTATACAAGTGAAGATCTACCACCCTCCACATGCATAAGCCACATGGAGCAGTGGCCTCTCGCATGCAGTGATTCAATGTGAATAAGGAAGGTGGCACAGAGAGTATAATGTTGGGGTTCTTTGGAGTTTATGTCTGGCTCGCAGAATGTTGCGGGTTTGAGGTGGCACTCCTCGTGATTCTCCACTGGGTGGTTGTCGACTTTTAGTCTGCTCCAATCGCTCTCTTCAGGTATGTTCCTAGTTTAAGTTTGTGTTGTCTTGCATCCATGGCTAGCCACATAGTTCTGCTTGTTTCATGGAGGAATGGCTATGTTCTAGTGTTGGAAGTTCAAAGGAAGTCTCACCGTGGTTTTTGGATGGAAATTGATGATTTCTATGAGGGTTTGTATGTATTCTGCATTCTTGTCTTTGTTTACTATGGTATTTTTCTTTCACACAAGGGAATACTATGGGAGGGGAAGCTAAGGAAAACATTGTATTCTCTTTGTCATATTCCTTGGGATGATGGCACCGGTATTTCTTTGGTTGTATTTTGCCTTTTTTTGGGGTTTACATAGTTCTGGCTCGTTTGCTACTCGTTTCAAACCTACTCCCGGCGCTGCTCATGGAAGGGTTGGTGGTATTGTTTTGGACTCCGGGATTTTCTCCAATCCCTTTTCTCTTTTCACTACAGGGTAAGTTGTCAATTAAATTATTTGTTTTCTTCCCCCCTACATTGATAACTTAACAGGTTCTCATGTCCGGTGCAGTTTTTGGAATCACAAGGTTGAAGTTTGTTGGTCAACTAAGGGTCTGTCGTTGTGGTCTCTAGTTGATATTGTCATAGGTTTAAGTTTTTACTGTCTCATGGATTGTGTTGCCTCAGTGAAAGGCCAACAATTTGGTGCAAACCTGTGAGGGTAGCTAAGCCCACTCCCATCTAGGAAGAAGTAGAGGTCATAAAAAAACCTCTCGCCTTATAAGAGATGTCTCCAATGCTTACCACGATGACAACTCAACTTAGGTGTGTCAACTCATAGATGGGTGGGAAGTCGAACTAAATCAACACGCTGTAGGTACAAAAATTGACTTGGGAGACTAGCAAGACTTGGTGCCTGATCCTGGTCACTCTCGTGGTTGGTCCTCTCAGTACAAGAAAACTATTTATTTGTATTGGTTAATGAAAAATATAATAGCCAAAGCATTGGTGCACTTCCTTTCGGACTTACCTAAAACTACTCAGGAATTCCTAGATTTTAGTAAGGAATTTCATCAGATTCAGTTTTAACTTCAACAATAGAATGACCGCCTCAGTCACATAGAACAACACATTCCTTGCATCGTGCAAATTGAGCTTCCAAACTTTAGTGTGAAGGATCCAACTCCCGTGGATTCATCTCACAATTAGTAGCATGATGATTTCATCTTTGTTTTGACTTTTGATATATGTAACAGCTACAGACTTTACTTTATGTTTTAATTTATTTAGAGTATATGAAGTATAAGGACACTCAAACATATTTAGCACTGCTTGACAGGCTTATACTATTATGTTTTTGGATGGCATATCATGTAGTTAGGTGGCCAACAGATTTGGTTTCCCTTTGGGTAGGTTGAGGTCACCTAAACATTTGATTTCTGTTTGTAACTTGCCATCTTTGAAAGATAATGAATGAAAAAGTCCCGCCAAACTTTAAAAAAAAGAACATTTTTTTATTTCATATTAAGAAAATTATATTTATTGGATTCAAAGGTGCATTTCACAGTATGAGGAAGATCTATAATTCCTTCCATGTTCGTCCTCGAGTTAACACCTGTCCCTTTTAAAATAAAAATAAAATATTCTCTACATAAAAAATAATGTCATCTATAATAGAAATAAAAGTAAATGGACATGTTTGGTTAATTATAATTAAAATCATTATAATTTATCAATAATCACATAATTTGTTGTTGGTATTATAATCCATCATGAATGAGATTCCATAAAAATATTTCGCTTTCACTCTTATAAATAAAATATTTAGATGTGTACATGAAATAAGATAATTTTATCTCACTTTAAAGAGATATAAAACAACTAAAAGTAGAGGGAAAAAAAAGAAGAAAAAGATATATATATATATATATATATATATATATATATATAAAGAGTAATAAGAAGAGGATATGTGATTCGTTCAATTCTTAATAAAAAATTAAAGGCTAGTTTAATTTATAGAGGAAATAGTCTTTTTCACTGATTTTGGTCATACAATTTAAGCAAGGCACTCGAATTTTAGAGAATAAACAACTTAAAATTCATGTTTTTAAAAATCTTTGCGAGATTTTGGTTAAAGTTAACCAGAAAAATATCTTAAAAAAGTCATTTCGTAAATAAGTTAGACTATGCCTAAAAATATATCATTTAACAATATTTAATAATACTAATTATAAAATATTAAATAAATAAATCAACATAATTTATAAAATAAGATATTTTCAACATTCATTCATATTATGTCAAATATATATGTGTGTGTGTGTGGTTAAACCAAAAGACTATATATATTATATAAAACAATTGAAAAAAATATATTTTTATGGTTAAAACATTTCAAGTAATTTCATTATTGTATATTTTGGCTATTTTTTTTAGTCATTTTTGTTTAAAATTTACCAAGAATTTGTTCAAATTGCAAGTATAAGCTATAAATGCAAATCAAACAATAAAAAAAATACATGGTATGCGTGCGCCTCATCTTAATCACGAATCTATAAGCACCAAAAAGAATCAAATATCTTAAGATACAAACCTTTTTCAAATTTTACACTTTAAAATAAATTTATACTTCATAAATATATAACTTCATATAAATAAAATTATTATTATTTTCTTAGGTGGTACTTTTATTTATTTTGAAATATAGCTTTTTAATAATACTTTTTTTTTTCCTTGGTAAAACTAATTTTATTAAGAAGACGTATAGTACAAAAGAAAGTTACATCCAAGAGTAGCAAGAGCTCAGGCAGCCGAAAAAGATAGACTATCCACCTCGGCTCCTGGAAAAAGAGAAGAGAATAAAGCTGAACAAAGAGAAACTAGAAGAAACGAGAATTAATATATATATATATATATATATATAACATGATTGTATTACATATATATGTTGAAAGAGTAAATCATTGTATAATACATCACGATGGTAAACTTTTCTGAGACAAAATACTATCCCACTTATTCATTATACAATATGCATATGAGTTTTATCAAGTTTATATTAAATGTTTAAAATAGTATTGTTATAATGAAAACTAAATGGTTTTCAAAATTTTCGTTAAATGTTAAAATGTATTAAAATATAAAATGTTGAAAAATATATTGTATTTATTTTTAATAAGAATAAATAATCATATTTGCCATTCATATCAATAAAAAAAAATTGTATTAATTATTTTCCATAAATAATCATTTCTAATATTTTTTTAGAATTGAAGAAAAATAAAAGTTATATTTTTAATTTCTAATTAAATTATATTAATAATGTAATGTAATTTATAAAGTATGGTTGGTTATAAAAATTGATATTTGTCTTTTTAAATAAAAATAAAAATATTTTTTATATTAAAATAATATGGTTTATAATAAAAATAAAAAGAATAAATAAATATATTTGGTTAATTATAATTAATAACCCGTTGCTAAGAGGCACAGGCTAAATCCTTTTTCAGAAAAGGAATTTTTTGAAGAGACTACTAATATTCAAAGAAAAGAAGGTGTAGATAGTCATCAAACTTTCCCAGTAGGTGGGACACCTTCCAGCTCACAAAGACATGAATTGGAGAGACAACAAAGTACAGAAGTATCATCTTTCAGGCCCCCAGGAAAAGAAAATCCAGATATCAAAAAGAAGTTTAAAGAAATAAAAGCCAGAAATGAGCCATTGAGGATCCAGGTCTACAATCAGTATTTGAAAATGGCTCCCACTAATCAGAACAGGTTGATGTCAGCCTATGACATCAAAGAAGGTAAAATGATAATGAGTTTTTTCAAACCCAAAGTGCAACAGCCTCAATTAGCTGCAGATTACCTCAAAACTGATTTTGAGGTCATGGCAAAAGACATTCATCCCTTGGACCAGATTGAGTTACACAAACAGACAGGGGAGATGGTCTATTCTACACTGACTAGTAAGGCCATGATGGCCCAAAGGCTAGAAAATTCTTTGAACAATACAACTACCCAATTACAACTGGAGAAAGCCTCCTCATAGGCTAAAGACAATAGGATTAAATCTTTAGAAGAATTGATCATTGGGTTGGGTCATGATCCAAAAGATGTGAAGGCTGCAGAAGCCTTAATTAAAAAGAAAGATGAAGACATAGTTGCCCTAAGAAAGTAGCTAAAGTTGCCTCCTTCATGGCATCCATAGACTGTTGAGGTCATACAACAAAGGTCTGAAGAAGAGCTGATGGATTTAGTCCTAAAACTTAATGAGCACCTGAAGGAGACTGAACAAGAACTAGAAAAATCATTGAAGGACAAGTAGGGGGAGTCGACCTCTCAGCCTCCCAATGTGATTCTAGTAGTTTCCATTGTAGTCCCTTCAACCCTTGGAACAGCTCTGGCACCAAACGTTCCAGTGGTCACAGCGAAAACAATAACAGGAACAACGACAGTAGCAACAACACAAGCAAGGATTTCAGATCTTAGCACAGAAGAATTGATAAAATCAATGGAGGAGTTGTAGCTCCAAGTTTTAGAGTTGCAAAAGGTAAAAGAACAATTTGTTACCTTAGAACAAAAATATGATCTTTCAAAGATAAATTTTGCAGAAAAGGTGAGGGAGAACAAAGGGTTAGAATAAAAGGTGAAATCATTAGAAAAAGACCTCACATTTGATATATCTTTAGCAGATATTAGGAAGATCCTTTGGACCAAAATCACTCAGTCAATAAATGATGTTTGGCCATCCATACAAATAATTTTTGAGCAGATGGAGCTGGTAAAGCTAGCTCTTGAAGAAGTCTAGAGAACTAAGGCAGAATTAGGAAGGATGCCTGAGGAGGCTACCAGACTAATTAATTTTTTGAATACCAAGAATAAGTACCAGCTTGAAGAACTAGGCATTGGAGACAGAACAGGGACTATTCTGGAAATCAAAAAGGTATTAACTAGAATGTCTCTAATGCAGAATTTGGAAAGAATATGCCTAAACATGCAAGAGGAAATTAATGACTTTATGAAGAAATTTGGCATATTGCAGAGTAAAGGACTTCCCAGTCCTTTAGTTATCAATGACAAGCTGATGACACAGATAGACTATGTTGACAAGTTGGCTAAATATGCAGACAACCAAGCCAGCTCATCTTCTAGTGCAGCTAAAGCAACACCTACAGGTAGAGTTCTTTTTGAAAATCTTGAGAACATATTCTATGTGCAGCATGAAATAAAACACTTGTTCCAAGTTCAGCCTGATTTTTTTAGATACACCGAGGCTGATGAGATCCTTAGAAAACTTCAAAGGAGTAGAATACCACAGGAAAAATGGTGGGAAGATATGATAGAAATTTTGTGATTTACCTTTGGTAAAAAGGTAAATTTCCATTTTTTACCATAGTCAATGATGGTAACAAAAGGTAAACAACGATCAAATAGGTCAAAGAGTATCAGAGCAGGTAAATAGTATCAGTAAGAAGATCAAAAACAGGGCAACTAGCACAGAATCACAAAGAAGACATCAACACGCCCAATCATAGGGCCAGCCTCTAGCACATTCACAAGAATAGGGACATCAAGCCATCAGTTTGCCTCTTTCTTCTATCTACGAGACCATCTGTCTCTATTTTTCATGTAACTTATAGTTAGTCATCCTAGAATATATCTCACTTTGTTATGAGATATTTTTTGTAAGCTTTTGTATAAATACTCCCTCATTCAGAGTATTGAGGGTGGATTCTTAAACGTTTCTATAAAACTGATTACTTTGGAATAAAGTGCTGTTGGACAAATCTTGCATGGCTGGCTAGATGAAGAATTAATACAAAGGACTTTTCACAGGATTCATGTGTCAAACACCAGACAGATAAGTATTTTATATCTCATGTGTTATTGCTTTCTTGTTTATTATATCAATTGTGTTTCATATCTGAATATCAAAACGAAAAAGAATAATTCAGTAAGTGCTTAAGTGCAATCTGTCTTCAATCATTTTTATTCTAAATGTTTTCCTCTAAACTAGCATAAGCAGTGAATTCTTAATTGTTCATGTTTCCTAGTTTACTCATTTATGATCATTTAGTAAAAAAATCCTTAATTGCTTTTTATTGGTGATTAGTCATTTTCCCTCTCTTAAAACATGTTGAAGGATTCTTAATTTCCCTTCAACCCTTTTAAGTCCATTCCATCTTTTCAAGTTTCTATTTGTTGCCTGTTTATATATCTTGCCTTGTGAAACCATCCTTTGTTGAAAAACCAAATCCAGTTGAGCCATCTTCTTTGAATCCATTAGCCCAATGGCCTAAACAATTCAGTCCTACCCCTCTGCTACTGAATTTCACCACCAAACACAATAAAAAACCCCAAGCTTTCATAACTAGCCTAATATCTTTCAAAACAAAGCTAAAACTTAAAGAGAGAGCCCTCTCTGGATATGGATTGGCTAGATTATGTACCTAAAAGTTGGTTTGAAGTTACCTCGGACCCCTTTCCCTCTTCTTACAACTTCTGGGAAAATCTGAGTGATAACAGGGGGCATTAGGATCGAGGTCATTGATGACATGACTACATGATTAGCAACGACTATGATCATTTCGTTTTTGGTACCTTTGCCCCTCACCGTAATACAAAGGTGATGATTTGAGTGTTGGAGCACTTGTATGCCAATGCATTTTTTGATTGGGAAAGGGTGGTGCATCATAGAGTGACCACTCAGCTGACTTAGGTGGCTTAGATAGAGTTGCAAGGGTTTAGTTATGAGATAATTTTTTGTAGCTTCCTTTATTAGAAGTTGATATTACTGTGACCCATCATCTACGTGAACCTAAAACCCCCCAAAGAGCCACAAATTATGCAATTGGTGTGTTTGATGCCGAGGGAAAGTGGTGTAAAGGTGGGTCATTACTGGATAAACATGGCAGAGAGTTAGTTCTTGTCTAACCCTCAGCTTATCTTGTATTTTTTATATGTTGGGATGAAATTTAGGGGCAATCCTGATATGGGATTTTCCCTAGGTGATGCTTGGGGCTCAACAGTTACTAGTGTGTATGATTTTTACATCTGCATTTATGTATTTATATTTTTATGTTGTATATTTTTCTGGTACTGATGTTTGACATTTTTCATACAAATGTAGGAACTCATGGGCACCTGCAGGGGAGGCTGGTAGGAGGTATCATGGAGGGAGGAGAGAGATGACCTCCAGATGGGGCCATTGTGGGAGGACAACAATGGATTTGGAAAGGGGGTGTTCAGGAGCATTTGACATAGAGGGCACGACTTGAGATAGGTGGTCCCCATGAGGAGGGGGAGGATGTAGCAAGTCTCCGAGAGGGAATTTGGTGGTTGCAGGCCCATGTGAGGGACACAAAGCAGAGGGAGAGAGAAGCTTGCAATAGGGATATGGACACGCAGAGGTGATTGACGAACCTCCTATTATGTTTACGAGAGGATGGATGGGCAACGATCAAGGAGGATGTCATTGAGTAGACTATAACAAAGGACAAAGAGTGGTGTCATTTCCTAGGTCATGTAGTTGCTGCAATGGCCACACCATGACCACTTTTGGTTTTGAGGCAAGGGGAGGTAGGAGGGCCTCCATTAGGTGGTGCAGGGGTTGATGAGCTGTATCCTTAGATGTTGATATTGTACTATGGGAAGCACACATTATGAGGATGCTCCCCTATTTTTGTATATGATGCATTTTGTTTATAGAAATGACCAGTTGATGTATATAAACCATTTTTTGATATATATATATATATATATATATATATATATATATATATATATATATATATATATATATATATATATATATATATATATATATATATATATATATATATATATATATATATATATATATGAGATATGTTTTTTGTGACTCTTATGGTGTGTAATCGTATGTGATGCTTATGATTTATGTTTACTATGTGATGGATCATATATGTTTATGATTTATGTGTCTTTATGATGTCTTGCATGTAACACTTTCCGGTCAAGGATTTGATTAGCTGTGCAATCAACAACATAATTTTGATGTCTTGGTATGTGTGAAAATGTGATATGATCAAAACCATGTGCTAAAAATTTTGCATGCAAGTATTTTATAAGACAAGGGTCACATACATGGAATGTTTGATTTAGTTGTGATATGACAAGTTTGAAATCAAGGAACACATGCAAGCGATGAATACCTAAATGGGAGGCATCAACCAAGAGGCAGATGAAAGCATCATATTCAACTTGATTATTAGTGGTTGACCTGATGCAGACATTGTTATGATGGGGAGTATTTTGATCAAGAGAGTAAATCGCCCAAGCTGCCACAACAACATTCTGCGACCGTCAAGAAGCACCATCAACAAACCTGTGGTGGTAAGTTGGTGGATGATCCATTTGTGGCACAATAAGAGTAAATATTAGAGTACATCAAGGATGAGGTGATCATAAAAAGTAAATCATGGTACATATAAACATCATAAGGTGGAATTTTTTTTATGGTTAGAGGTAACATTTCTTGAGGTAGATCCTATTGGCAAGGTCATTAAGACATGTCCCGTTGGGTTCTATTATAGCAGCTACAACCATCCTCCAATTTTTTTCCTATGCTTCGATTTTGGAGCCTTCCTTCTTAACCACAACAACTCACCTCACATTGATCCAGGTGTTTGTGCTTCGACTAAGACTAATATTTTCATTTTGGCTTGTGTTTTCTTACTTAGTTGATTTTATAAATCACAAGTTGATCTCCTAACTTGGTCCCACAACAGTTCTAGGCTCGCCCCCAGAAATTGCGCAATATTTGAGGGAAACTAGCCTTGATGATGGGAATTGCACAATCCTAATTGCTAGTGAGCCTTGAGCTCAAAAAATGCATAGCCATGAGGAGGCAACCCAACACTGAGCACAAAAATTACACAACCCTCACTAAGCTCAGAAACTGCGCAATGCACTGAGTTGGAAAGTTTCCCAGTTCCTCTAAACTGCATAGTCTTTCTTGACAGTGTGCATGAAAAGTTTCCCGGAATAAGAAAAAAAAAATAATCCCTGAAAAAGGGATCTATTTTTAGTATCCCGAAGGAGGTACTTGCACTATTTTTAGAAACTTCCTCTAAGTGTTGTTTTTTCTTTGATTTTAGGCATGCATGTCATAAACCCTAATTTGTCCAAATATATTTAATCGACGCTTCTAGGGCTTATTTGAGCACTCGATATTGGAGCTCTAGCATTCCTGAGGAGATCAAGGAGCCTTCGGTGTGATCGTCGTCACTTTTTTGGGTGAGTTTTTCTTTTGTCATCTTTTGCTGCTTTTTCTGTTACTTTTTGTCATTTGGCTTGTGTGAGTGTTGTTTCTCTTCATGGTTGCAAGTTTATTGACTTGTTTTAACTTGTATAAGTGTTGTTTTAAGTTTATATTCCATTTCCTAAGTGCCACATTAGTTTTCTTATTTTTCACTAATGGTCATCTTCGCGACGACTCTCCTCACTTACTTCATTTTCCTTTAGTTTGATCAATTGATGCACTTGATTCACATCTATTCATCTATAATTAATCATATATGCACTCAAATTCACACTATCTCTCATAACTTCTTGTTTTTCATACTTCCCTTGGGCAGATCTGGGTTTCCCTTGGTTGGATCCCACTTTTCATGGCTAGCACTGCATAATCTGGAGGCTCAAGATACAATCTTGGCCTCTGAGATTATGCAATGCACAGTTCAAGATGGCTCCAACTACGCATTGCGCAGTTCCAAGAGCTAGCCTCTCAACTTGGCCACTAAGACTGTGCAATGCGCAGTCTCTCCTAGGCCTTTGCCCAGGTTGAACTGCGTATTGCGTACTTTTAACCAGGAGACTTCCACTTTGGCAGTTGGGGCTACACAGTGCACAATTCCCACAGGAAGCCAGTCCCCCGTGTCAGAAAAAAATGCACAATCCTTCCCATCTAGTGCCCAACTTGTTGCTTGAACTTGTCTTGTAAGTTGTTTTGTTTTAAACTAACATTTTATTTCCATCACTGCCCTCTCCACCCCTAGGTACAACAGTTGTTGAGAACTTCTCTACTATGTTGTATCTTTGAGATGATAATGGTCAGCTATCATGCCAGGGCATCTAAGATAATTGTTTTAGGGGTTTTGTTTTAATTTGGAAGACTAATGTACGCAACAGATTTAAAACAGTGATGCATAACCTTTTGAATAATATTAATATTTAAACAGAGGGTTGCTACTTAAATTCACACAGTGATATAGCTTGCATGGTGGTGAGAAAAAATAGAGAGATGGTATGACTATCATAGTCTTCAAATTGAAAATTAAATAATCATAAGTAAGAAAACCTTTAAACTATGTTTAGAAGGTTTAACAAAATATGCTTAAGCTTACAATAGATGTTGATAACAATGTAAACTTTGAAACGGGAACTGATACTGTTACCCGTTTCGTAGAGATAGCTAAAAAGTGACATGATTTTGAAAATGGGTGATGCAGAACGCACATGTTTTTTCTAGAGCATAGTTTTTGGCACTTTAGTTTTTTTTATGTACATCACGTTTTAGAATGGTAGTGATTTTCATGCTGATTTTAAAAAGTGAGCATTCTGCATCACATTCCTTTTTTAAAAGCCCTGTTTTTTGGCTTTAAATTTTTTAATGTATAAAATGTAAATAATTATTTAGTAAATTTGATAATTTTTGAAGTTGTCATTTTCTTCACATTTTCTTGTTTTTTATTATAATTATAATTTTTTTTTTTCATGAGGTTTTTACTGTTTTGCATTTTTAAATTAGAAGGTCGATATTTAGAATTTTCGATATTCTACATATTTATACATCCTTAATTAATTTGTCAATCGACATGAAATAATTGTTTCTAAAAAACAATATTTTTTAACAATGGACATAAAAATAACCATTTTTAACATAAATATAACTAAAAAACTACACGTTTTGATAATTTTTTGTTAGAATTGACATGTCAAAATCACAATTTTTATACGATAATTTTAACTAAAAATGGTTAAATAATAGCTTTTTCTATGAATTTCATGTCAAAAAAATAATAAAAATCACTTTTTTTTTTCAAAAAATAATGATTAACTTAAAAATCAATGCAAAAATCACATATTACCAATGTTGAACGTATAACAACTCTAATTGAGTGTTTATTCTTCTCATAAAATGTCAAAGTCAAAACATTGCAAAGCTTGATTTACAAGCATAACTTAAATTTAATCAACAATGTCACGTAATCCAAACTCTTCATCCTCTAGAGTTTCATCATTGTCCTCTTCCACAATATTTTCTGTTTCATTTTGCTCATTTTCCTCTTCTAATGGGTCTTTGATGTCTGTGAAACTCCCAATGTATGTCTTTCCAAACATTCCATGTAATGGTGGTTGGGGTTCCTTTTCCTTTTTTGCCACACGTGATTAATTAAAGTCCCCTTTCTTCAACCCAATTTCTTGCATTGCATCTGGAAGAAATTGAAGAGCATTAATTCTTTGTTGAATGAAATTGCACTGTACTGGATCTTTTTCAATTGCAATGCAATTTCTTCCTTTTTGAAGGCAACATGCTAGTGTCGTACCTAATTTTCAAGCACAAAAGAAATAATGAACTAAATTAGTACAATGACATATTAATTAAAAAAATAACATATTGAAATTCAATTCCATATAATAAAACTTACCTGAGCCAGAAAATAAATCCAAAACCCAATCTCCTTCATTTGAACAAATGTCTATAAGATAGTTAATCAATAACTGTGGTTTTTGATAAATGTTAACTATCTCTCCTTTTGCTTCTTTGTCTTCATATGTTAGTTTTCTCACAACAGCATCATAACTCAGTATTTGGCTATGACTCTTTCTGTCTACCCGATTAAAAATCATAGACATATGGCTACCATCTTTTGCCCAACTATCAATATGAATGAACTCACAATCATTTATAAATTGTTGATCTTCATTGTGAAGAAGATTTGACTTTTCCCTGTAACATGAAATAGTAAAAGTTAAATTAACTTGTACATAAATAAATTTTTCAACATTAATCAAATATACATTTTAAACGTCTTACCATGTAAGCTGCATCCTTGAATTTGTTTTCCCCTTGAAGCTTGACAATATCATTGCCAATTGTGTGTCTGAATGAAATGTCACAAATCTCCATAATGGTGATGACGTGACTTCTACAAATCCCGCAACCACTTTACTAAAAGCTTGATAAGTATAAGGGTCACTATCATAGTCAATGTTTGGAATATTGAAACCATGGGGAATATTTGCAATGACTAGGGCGTAATCCCTTTTAGGTATGAGTTTAACAATGTCTTCACAGTTGCCTTGTATTACTTGATATTGAATAGTGTCTAGCCCATTCCAAATGAAATGATTAAGAGTTGGATCAAGTTGAATATCCTTAATACGTTGCTTCCTCAGTCTTTCGATCTTTATCTTTTCGATAAAGGTTTTGAAACTATCTGACACTCCATTATCATCCTTCCTCATCTTTTATAAAATAAACAAATATATGTGTAAGTTATAAATTAAAAATAGTACACAGGTGAATAAAAATGAATGTATAAATCAAGATACTTTTTTAAATGCAAGATAAAAAGATTTTAATGTTGATGTAGAACTTGAATCTGGATAGTTGCGTACAACATCATCCCAACTATCTTCATTCAACAATCTAACCATTTGTTCTTGAATTTTCATGTAAACTTTGTGACTGCATAGATAAAGTAACGAAAAATTAATATAATGATATGTATAACAAATACTACCAAGAACATCATGTTTTATTTAAAATATAATTATAATCTAGAAATAAATAAAAATATTTCAAGAAACTTACTTTTGAAATTCTTCAGACATTTCCTCCAATGATAATTCCCTTGAACTCAAACGAGATAATATTGTTTTGACAATTTTCTCATCTTTCACTCGTTGCATCGCCCTCCAAGGTGTGATAGTCATATCGTCTGGAAGATGCTTCATTTCAGGAGCTAATTTACTGTTGCCACATATGAATGGCTTAGACTTTTTGACCTTCTGGTTTTTAATGGCAATGTCTTCCCACATGCCAAAAATCTCATCAATCAACCTCCAAACATCTCCAGTTCTAAATGCCAATTGGAAAATGTTATCAACACCTCTGAATAAATCACTATGTTTGTTGCCCTTTCCACCTTTTGAATTGGTTTTCTCTTCAATTTGATATCCTATTTCCATACAACATTCCTTTCGGAACTCTGCAGTAACTTTTGTCCTATCCCCACCACATTTTTCTTCAAATTCACTATGAATAAATCTAACCCTTTGGATGAAAGTCATAGACATCCTATATTCATTATCTGAATTATGATCCCATGCCACTAACTTTGCTTCTGTATCAGATAAACTAGCGTAAATGATACATTTCATTGTTTCAAAACGTGGGTTATTAGGATATTCCTCCATCAATTGTCTTTGAGCTTCTACAGAATGGTCCCCCCCAAGCACATAATAATTGTATTCAAAACATTTTGACTTATCAAATGCTTCTTTGTTGGGAACTTGAAGTGGATCAACAAGAAGCACATAACTAACCACATGAGCATATGGATTGTACCTCATCAATGTCTTCAAGTTGTGAACATGCAGATGATGTGGCTTTCTAACTTGATATTGACATTGTCCTTCACTTGCTTTATAGGTTTTCCTGACATTAAGCTGAAATGTGCGACCACCATCAATTAAGTTTCTCTTTGTCAAATTCTCTCGAATGACATTTTGTTTTGTTTTGATAATGCCATCTTCTAAATCAACTCCTGGTGTAATGATTTCTCTGCTTTCTTTTGAAGTTTCACTAGGTTCTTGACTGCTGGTAATGACTGCTTCAAAATCATCAACTCTACTTTTCTTGGTCATAACATTCCCACTAGAGTTATTCTTGGGCATTGTTACTTTTGGATTTTTATGGCTCTTCTCAGTTCTAATGTCATCTTCAGTAATGACAACATATGTTTCATCGTCAATTTCAACTTCATCGTTCTCAAAAGTAACTTGTTTACCCTTGCTAGATTTATCCACCAGATACCTTTTTTTCTGATTCTTTGGATGTAGTTTTGTAGCATTATCAATTACTTCATTTTGCCTTTTTTCCATATTTTCTTCTGACACTGAGTAAAAACTGCTGACAACTTTCATGATATCATTCTCAATGAAATGAATGCCTCCCAACCTAATTGAACAACTTTCAACGAAATTCTGCCAAACAAAATATCATATGTCAATAAAAAACAAAGTTAAAAAATATAGTGAGACACTTTAAAAAACGCAAAATACAAATATAAATAATAATACTTACGATGTTTTCTGTCATCTCATTTACGATTTGACTACACAACTTTGTAGATACCTCTCTCGTGTCATACAATGAATATGATAGTTGGTATTTAACCCTTTCATGTGACTTGGGAGCTTTTGTAAGTACGTAAACAACTTCAGTGTCCGGTACCGAACACATATCTACAACTCTTCCCATCACCTCAAAAATTCCATTATCATTCGGTATATCGATATATAGATATATATTCACATTTGCGCTTTCTCTTTCTTTCACATACCACATTCTTGATGGAAATTTCACCTCTTTCGAATTCTTCCAGTCTGAAATCATCTTCTTATCACTTGAGGCACTTGAAAGATTTGTAGTCATGAGCTCAGGTGGAGTTCGTTCACCAATGTTTCTTTTAGATGCACCTTTATGAGTCTTTGGTCCAGAAAGATTCACTGAAATTCTCTTTGATGCCATTTTCCTGAAAAATAGAAACACATAAATCAGTAAATAATAAAAACATATTAACTTAAAGTAACAACAAAAACATATCATAAATTTTAATCAACAATCGCCCCACCCACCACCCCTCATATTCCAAAAGGACATGCATTAACATTCCAGTGTAAAAAAGTAAATCATGAATAAAACATTTTGCTGGGGCGCCCTCACCGACCCACCACCCCCCCGCATGGCATGGGAGCCCTCACCCACCCACCCCGCCAAGCATCCCAACCCCCCCACCCCAGTGGCCCGGGCGCCCTGGCCCAACCCCCACAACCCTCTCCAGCCCGGGCGCCCTCACCTGCCCGCCCACCCCAACTCTCTCCCTACTCAGCCTGCCCGACCGCCCGCCCGACCGACCGACCCAGGTGCCCTCACCCACCCCTCTGGGCCCCCTCCCTACCTCTCCCCCAACCCGCGCGCCCCGCACCCCCTCACCCACCCGCTCCAACCCTCCCGGCACCCCACCCCTCCGGGCGCCCTCGCCCACCCACCCTTCCCACCCCTCCGGGCGCCCTCACCCGACCCCCCGCCCGGCACCCTCACCCACCCGCCCGCCTCACCCGAACCCCCCTCTGCCCAGGCTCCCTACCTCTTCCCACACTCGCCCACCCCACACCACCTCACCCGCCCGCTCCAACCCTCCCAGCGCCCTCACCCCTTCGGGCGTCCTCGCCCGCCCATCCGCCCGACGCCCTCACCCACCCACCCGCCTCAACCGAACCCCCCTCCGCCCGGGCTCCCTACCTCTCCCCCAACCCGCCCACCCTGCACCCCATCATGCACCCCTCACCCACCCGCTCAACCCCTCCCGGCGCCCTCGCCCGCCCCCCCGCCCGGCGCCCTCACCCACCCGCCTGCCTCACCCAAACCCCCCTCCACCCGGGCTCCCTACCGCACCCCCTCACCCCGCACCCCTTCACCCGCACACCCCGCACCCCGCACCCGCCCGCTCCAACCCGCCCGCCCCGCCCCTTTAGGCGCCCTCGCCTGCCTGCCCGCCCCACACCTCCGGGCACCTTCACCCGGCGCCCTCACCCGCCCCCCCGCCCGGCGCCCTCACCCACCCGGCCGCTTCACCCGAACCGCCCTCCACCCGGGCGCCCTCGTGCAGGCGCCACCCGGGCCGCCTGCGCCCTCGCCCGGCAGGCAGGGTCACCCTGCCTGCCGGGCGAGGGCGCCAAACCTCGTGCAGGCGCCACCCAGGCCGCCCGTGCCCTCGCGCGCGGGCGACCCGGGTGGCGTCTGCACGAGGGCGCCCTCCCTCATGCAGGCGCCACCCGGGCCGCCCGCACCCTCGCCCAGCAGGCAGGGCGACTCCGAGAATCGCCCTGCCTGACGGGTGAGGGCGCGGGCGGCCCAGGTGGCGCCTGCACGAGGGCGCCCCTCCTCGTGCAGGCGCCACCCGGGCCGCCCGCGCCCTCGCCCGGCAGGCAGGGCGACCCTGCCTGCCCGTGCCCTCGGGCGACCCTGCCTGCCGGGCGAGGGCGCGGGCGGCCTGGGTGGCGCCTGCACGAGGGCGCCTGTAGCGCCCTGCAGCTCTGCCCGGGCGCGCACTCCTCTAACTCGTGAAGGACAAACGGGCGACCCGAGGGCGACCCGTGCACGGTGGGCGGGCGACCCGAGGGCGACCCGCGCCCGAGGGGCGGGCGACCCATGCGACGAGCGGGCGGTGGTGAACGACGGTTCCAACCTGCAACAAAACAATGAGATGAACTCATGACTATGTGTTACACTTGGTGCGGAGTGGAAAAAGGCCGAAGCCTTATACCATGCGTTGGAAGCTTTGCCATGGGCAAGGGCCGACGTGAAATAAAACTAAGGCAGGGGCTTGTATAACGAATTTAAGGGGTCGGCCTAAGGGCTTGACACCCCTTCACCGAATGGCAAGCTAGCGTATATATGGATGGCGCAGAGCTTCATTTGGCAGCAACTCACATCGCTCTCATCCTCCTAAGGAATAGTGCGCACTTGTTAGAGGACGTAGCTATTCGCAGCAGATGAGCCCGCCGAGCCAGGCAGAGGTCGGGCGAAGTCGAGTTAGAATTCTCGGTAGTGCGGATCTGTACAGGCACAACCACAGCGGGTGAGCCCGCCGAGTCGGGTAGAGGTCGGGTGAAGTTCGGGTCTAAAGTTCGGAGTGCGCACGGTGGTATAACACTTGGACCGGGTTGTGGCCGGGTAGGGTCGTGCACGGTGTGCCCGCCCGCCCAACGCCGGTTGGTGTGGAGTTATACATTGGGTGCGGGTAGTGGGTCGTGCACGGGGTTTACACGCCCGCCCGACCACCAGTTCGTGCAGCAGAAGTGTTGGCGATGATGCGCCCACCCGCCCAACGTCGGGTCCGTGTAGAGGCGCGTTGTATTGGCTCGTCGTGTGAGTGGCGGTGGGGCCGTGCACGGTGCGCCCACCTGCCCGACGACACGAGGGTCGGGTATTACATATTATTACTTGGTTTTTGGTGGAGTCTTGGCGGACCGCCGTGCGGGTGTGCACGGGCGGTCGCCCTCCCGAGTTGTAAAATATTACCATTGTAATAAAAGATGATTTTTATCATATTACCGTGTTGATTATTGTTATGTTGATGTTATTATCAAGCATTGTTAATGGTTTTCACATGTTAATGTTATAAATTCATAATTGCTATGAATTGTTAAGGCGTAGCCCGTAAAGTTTGTTAATGATGGAATATCTTAATGGCTTAGGCGGTGCCGCACCCGCCCAATTAAGAAAAAAAAGAATTGGGGGCGTGACAGGTGGTATCAGAGCAAAGGTTGCTCATGACGAAGGTGATGTGATGAAGCCTGATAGAGCAGGGTTGCTCATGACAGGTGAAGCTGATAAGACTACGGAGAAAGCATGGATGAACCGTCTGGGTTCGTGGACTTGATGGTTCATGGCAAGACCATTCAAGCCCTGGTGGACACAGGGGCCACACATAACTTTATGACGACATGGTTAGCAAAAGAGGCTGGGCTGACGATCACCCCATCAAATATGGAGGTCAAGGCAGTGAACTCTAGAGCTAAGGTGGCGGGTTTGGTACACGACATACCTGTACAGATAAAAGACTGGAAAGGTCAGTTGGACTTCACGGTGATGGAGATGAATGACTTTGATATGATACTCGGGCAGGATTTCTTGAAAGGCAACAAGGCTATTGTTGTCCCTTTCTGTGATGAGGTGGTGCTGGTTGGACAATCGCAAACTTGGACTTTGCCCACTCATGGGAAAAGGAAGGAAGTCAAGGTGCAGCATGTTTCGGCACTGAGTTTGGAAAAGGCTATGAAGGATTCAAATATGGAGACATATGCGGTGATGTTCAAAGATGTTGAAGGTGATGGGGCAGGGACACCTGTTCCAGCTGAGATATCTGACGTGCTTACCGAGTATGCGGATTTGATGCCTGATGAGCTTCTGAAGAAACTTCCACCAAGACGTATAGTAGACCACAGCATTGAGCTTGAACCAGGGAAGCAACCCCCGGCTAAAGCACCTTATCGATTGTCAGGACCTGAATTGGAGGAATTGAAGCGCCAGTTAAAGGAGTTAACTGAGGCAGGTTTCATTAGGCCTTCAAGGTCCCCTTATGGAGCTCCGGTATTGTTCCAGCGAAAGAAGGATTCGAATGAGCTACGGATGTGCTGTGATTACCGTGCACTGAATAAACAGACGGTAAGGAACAGATATCCTTTGCCATTGGCTGCTGATTACTTTGACAAGCTTGCGAAAGCCCGAGTGTTTTCCAAGCTGGACTTGAGGCATGGGTATTATCAGGTGCGAATAGCTGAAGGAGATGAAAAGAAGACCGCGATAGTAACAAGGTATGGTAGCTTTGAGTTCCTTGTTATGCCGTTCGGGTTATGCAATGCTCCTGCTACGTTTTGCACTTTGATGAATGATGTCCTACGACCATACTTGGATTCGTTCGTAGTAGTATACTTGGACGATATAGTGGTGTTCAGTGACAACATGGAGGATCATAAGAAACACTTAGCAATGGTGTTCGAGGCACTGAGGACAAATCAGTTGTTCTTGAAGAAGTCTAAGTGTGTGTTCGCTCAGACCGAGATTCCGTTCCTTGGGCATATTGTTGGTCAAGGGTACATACGGATGGAGCCAAGCAGAGTAAAGGCGATTGAGGACTGGGTTGAACCGAAGAATGTCCATGAGATGAGGGTGTTCTTGGGCATGACTAACTACCAACGGAAGTTCGTAGAGGGGTACTCCAAGGTGACATCGGCACTGACAGACCTGTTGAAGAAAGACAAGAGGTGGAATTGGACGAGCAAATGTCAAGAGGCATTTGATGACTTAAAGAAGAGGATGGTTACAGCACCGATATTGAAGTTGCCTGACTTCGAGAGACCGTTTGAGGTACACACTGATGCTTCATATTTTTCCATAGGAGGGGTTCTTATGCAGGACGAGCATCCGGTGGCGTATGAGAGTCGGAAGTTGCAGGATAGAGAACAAAGATATCCGGTCCATGAGAAGGAGATGACTGCCATCATCCATTGTCTTCATGTGTGGAGACATTACCTGGTTGGGAAGCCGTTTGTTGTCAAGACTGACAACGTTGCAGCAAGTTATTTTACATCACAACCGAAGCTTTCTACGAAGCAAGCTCGGTGGCAAGACTTCTTGGCAGAATTCGACATGACTATCGAGTATAGACCGGGTAGACACAATGCAGTAGCAGATGCCCTTAGCAGGAAAGGACAACTGGCAGCATTGGAGGAAGAAGAGGACTGGGCAACCAGGGGTAGAAGTCGAGTTCAAATGTCAGAGGAGATGCAGAATAAGATCAAGGGAAGTATTGAAACCGATACTTTGGCGCAGAATATAGTGAAGCAGGTAAAGGAGGGGAAGACACGGAAATTCTTCCTACGAGATGGGTTCCTGTTCTTCGGAAACCAACTCTATGTTCCAAAGTCATCTGGACTCAGGAGACACCTTTTGAGGGAGTGCCACGATTCTCCATGGGCTGGACACCCAGGGCATCGTCGTTCTTTGGCATTGTTGGAGAGGGGGTTCTTTTGGGAGAAGATGAGAGAGGATGTGGAGGAGTATGTACATACGTGCATAATTTGTCAGCAAGACAAATCGGATAATCAGAGATCAGGAGGACTGTTGCAGCCCTTACCGATTCCAGAGAGGCCATGGATGAGTGTCTCAATGGACTTCATCACTCAGTTACCACAGGTTCAGGGGTATAATGGGATTATGGTCGTGGTCGATCGTTTTTCCAAGTATGCTGTCTTTGTTCCTACAAAGATACCTTGTGGAGATGAGCGGACAACGGAGTTGTTCTTTAAGAACATAGTGAAGTATTGGGGAATGCCGTTGAGTATTGTGTCGGATAGGGATCCGCGATTTACAGGGAGATTTTGGACCACATTGTTCAAGATGGTCGGGACAGAGTTGTTGATGAGTTTGAGTTACCATCCACAGACAGATGGGCAGACCGAGAGGATCAACGCACTACTGGAGGACTACTTGCGACATTATGTAACGGCTGATAAGAAGAATTGGCCTGAACTCTTGGATATTGCCCAGTTTAGCTACAATATTCAAAAGAGTTCTGCAACAGGGTATAGTCCATTTGAGTTGGTAAATGGACAGATGCCGGTTGCACCACATACCGTAGTGACGGGAGGCTTCTTGAGAAGCCCTCATGCGAAGAGATTCATGAAGGCTTGGGAGGAGACCTTGGAGTTGGCACGGTTGCGCTTGCACGATGCTGCAAGGAGGATGAAAAAGTATGCTGATCGTGGGAGACGGGAAGCACACTTTGGTGAGGGGGACATGGTGTTTCTCAGGATTACCGGAGAGCAGTTTCAGCCGGCCAAGGGGACGACAAGCAAACTGACACGGAAATATGAGGGACCATTCCCGGTAAAGAAGAAAGTGGGGGAAGTTGCTTATGAGCTGGAACTTCCACGCCATATGAACATGAAACACCCAGTTTTTCATGTGAGCCAGTTGAAGAAGTGTCGACTTGATTCAGATCATCCAGAGAGATTTGAACCAACGAGAGGACCAGCCGAGATTGTGGACAGACCAGGACTAGAGTTGGAGAAGATTGTGAGTCTCAGAACTACTGGTGTTGGTTGCCATCGACGACGGGAATTTCTTTGCAGATGGAAGGATGCACCAGAAGAGGAGATCTGGGAGACGGAGGATTCACTTTGGAGATGGAAGAACACGATCGAGAAGTTTGACAGAAAGTTGAGGAGAAGAGCAGGAATTGTCAGGACGACAATGACTTCTGGTGGGGGAGAATGTAGCGCCCTGCAGCTCTGCCCGGGCGCACGCTCCTCTAACTCGTGAAGGACAAACGGGTGACCCGAGGGCGACCCGTGCACGATGGGCGGGCGACCCGAGGGCGACCCGCGCCCGAGGGGCGGGCGACCTATGCGACGAGCGGGCGGTGGTAAACGACGGTTCCAGCCTGCGACAAAACAATGCGACGAACTCATGGCTATGTGTTACACTTAGTGCGAAGTGGAAAAAGGCCGAAGCCTTATACCATGCATTGGAAGCTTTGCCATGGGCAAGGGCCGACGTGAAATAAAACTAAGGCAGGGGCTTTGTATAACGAATTTAAGGGGTCGGCCTAAGGGCTTGACACCCCTTCACCGAATGGTAAGCTAGCGTATATATGGATGGCACAGAGCTTCATTTGGCAGCAACTCACATTGCTCTCATCCTCCTAAGGAATAGTGCGCACTTGTTAGAGGACGTAGCTATTCGCAGCAGATGAGCCCGCCGAGCCGGGCAGAGGTCGGGCGAAGTCGAGTTAGAATTCTCGGTAGTGCGGATCTGTACAGGCGCAACCGCAGCGGGTGAGCCCGCCGAGTCGGGTAGAGGTCGGGCGAAGTTCGGGTCTGAAGTTCGGAGTGCGCACGGTGGTATAACACTTGGACCGGGTTGTGGCTGGGTAGGGTTGTGCACGGTGTGCCCCCCTGCCCAACGCCGGTTGGTGTGGAGTTATACATTGGGTGCGGGTAGTGGGTCGTGCACGGGGTTTACACGCCCGCCCGACCACCAGTTCGTGTAGCAGAAGTGTTGGCAGTGATGCGCCCACCCGCCAACGTCGGGTCCGTGTAGAGGCGCGTTGTATTGGCTCATCGTGTGAGTGGCGGTAGGGCCGTGCACGGTGCGCCCACCTGCCCGACGACACGAGGGTTGGGTATTACATATTATTACTTGGGTTTTGGTGGAGTCTTGGCGAACCGCCGTGCGGGCGTGCACGGGCGGTCGCCCTCTCGAGTTGTAAAATATTACCATTGTAATAAAAGATGATTTTTATCATATTACCGTGTTGATCATTGTTATGTTGATGTTATTATCAAGCATTGTTAATGGTTTTCACATGTTAATGTTATAAATTCATAATTGCTGTGAATTTTTAAGGCGTAGCCCGTAAAGTTTGTTAATGATGGAATATCTTAATGGCTTAGGCGGTGCCGCACCCGCCCAATTAAGAAAAAAAAAAGAATTGGGGGCGTGACAGCGCCCCTCGTGCAGGCGCCACCCGGGCCGCCCGCGCCCTCGCCCGACAGGCAGGGCGATTCCGAGAATCGCCCTGCCTGCCGGGCGAGGGCGCGGGCGGCCCGGGTGGCGCCTGCACGAGGGTGCCCCCTGTCACGACCCTACACCTGCGGTGCTCTTCCAACTGCTTATAGCGAGGTGCGGCACCATCGAACGCTTTCTTTTCACCAATACTCACCTTCGTGGACTACGCCTAATTCACTTGTCCTTACTTAGTTTGTGTTTCGCAACCAAGTAAAATGCATTTATCCTTTATACTTAATGAAGCCCATACTCATTCATTATCCATATGCAATTAACCAAGAACATCAACAATTGCAAACAAGTATAAAGGGAGGGGCAACTCCCGAACAGTCTGCCCAACAATATATTATAATAGTTTCTTCAATAATACATCATCAAGTATACTTGGAAAAACTCCAAGTCTATACTTAGAATAATTTTACAATCAAGGCATAGAACAACCTTTACAATACATGTGCCAACCTCATACGGTAGGAGGGTGCTCACCCAAGACACCAAGAACTCCACCTCTAAGTTCTGCACAAAGCTACCTCAAAACCGCACCTTGATTGACCTACACCTGACCTCCGGTAAAACTGCGCACTTTACAAGTGGAGCGCATGAGATATGCACACTCCTCTTTTCTGCGCACTCCTTTACCCCTTATCCAATGCGTAGTAGGAAGTGCGAGCTGCTTGAGTGATTCCAAATGAGACTTGCGTCCTCTCCATATATACACAAGTTTGCACAACGTAAGGGTGTGTCCAGCCTTAAGGCCGACCCCCAAAACATGTTAAAACACCCATCGAATGGCTATAGTGTATGTCGGCCTTGCCATCGTGCAAAGCCTCTCCACGCCAAGGTATAAGTCCTTCGCTCCACGCATTTTTCCCACTAAGTGTCGCGCGCCCTCATGTAACGTCGCACTTAGCTCGCCAAAACTTCGCATATGTCCGGAAGTGGAGCGCCCGCCCGTCGCATGTCTACCCGCCCATCGCACCGATATGCGCCCGCCGTGCCTGTGCGCCCGTCGCACCCGACGCTCGTCTGCCCGAGTTGCAAAGACCTTACATCCTCCTCCACCTGAAATCGTTGTCGTCCTCGACAACATACCATCTCGGTAGCTCTCCACCAAGATCATCATCGAGCATGATGTCAACTCCTCCACATAAGGCAAACATCCCTGCAACATATGTAGAATCTCATCTCCATCATGTTCCACCTCAATGACTAACTGCCATCAAGACAACCATACCAAGGTATACACCTCTACGGTATGTACTCCATCAGATATCATCTCAATCCATGATCGTTGACCCCTTTGCTACAATCTCCACTGCAACAACTCGTGTCAACCACATCATGTGTCACCATGTGAACCCCTATCATGATACTCCAACAAAATGTCAACACATCTCTGTACACTTCGCGATCCCATGTCTGAACTAGTTGGGTAGCTAATCCAACCATCACGCCCAATCCATGAGAGTGAACATCCTTATGCCATCATCTGTTGTTCCTCAAACATCTGCCACATCCTTGACTCATCAAGAATCCATCTCCCTAATCCATGCTCAGGTCCATGGACACTCCATCCATCTGAAACATGCCATGATGCTTGATGCCAAGCCATCCCTGCACCATCAATCATACCTGCTCAAACATGTCTAAGGACTCACTGCCATGAGCAGCTAACAATGATCCCCATCTTCTTCATCCATCTAAGAAGATGTAGAGGGAGTAGAGCCTGAAGGCTCTCCCTCACTAATCAACTCAATCCATCTATCAGGATCCTCAATCTCCATCCTTTGTAGATATGCTTCCCGGTCTTGCTTCTGGACATCCGGCCTTACATACACCTCCTCCTCATCATCATCATCCTCCACCAAATCTAGCCTTCTTGACAAATCCAAGATGCTATCTGAAAGTGATCTAATGACCAATGATTGCTCCACAAGCTTTGCCTCAATAGTGGACAACCACTTTTTCACCTTCTCCTTATCCTCCATTTGCATCACTCCCAATTTACAATCAGGCCTTGTCACACCAATGGTTGGAACACCAATGGGTACATCTTCCCTTCCATCATAAATGTAGAGCTTCCTCAAATGTGGTACAACCATAGCCTCAAATTGTTTCATGAATTCCATCCCCAATACAGCTTCATAGTCATCAATCCGCACTATAGTGAAGTCCACCTTCCCGGTCCATTCACCAAGTGTTGTGTCCACCTTCTCAGCTATACCAAGAATCTCCATAGGAGGAGAATTCACTGTCTTCATTTGTGCCTTTACCGGTACAAACTTCAGCCCAATTCTTCTCGCAGTATCTTCACCCATGAAGTTGTGAGAAGCCCCACTATCCACCATAGTGAGTATATCAGCACCTCCAAGCTTCATCTGAACATACTCCAATTTGTTCCTTTCAGGATCTCTTCTAGAGACCACCTCCGTAGTAGCAGAAGCACCAAGTATTTGCATCATCCCCACAGAAGCACCTTCATTCTTTCCATCAGATTGTGCAATAGCAGCCACCTTTGGTTTAGAAGGACAATTCTTCACCGTATGTGGACCAGCACATATCCAACACTTCAAAGGTTTCTTCGTCTTCGAACTATCATCCTATCATCAGAAGTTTCATCATAATGTTCCACCAACCTGTCAACAGCAGCAAAAGCTTCTTCAAGTGTCTTAATCTTCTGCCTCTTCACTTCATTGCGTGCCCAAGGTTTCAACCCAATAATGAAGTTGAACACCTTGTCCCTCTCCGCCATGTCAGGAAGTTCCAGAGCTGCACTTGCAAACTCTCGTTGATATGCTTGTAGGCTTCCGGTTTGCTTTATGTACTTAATCTTCGTCCTTGCTTCCTATGTTTCATCCCGAGGACTGAAATGAGTCTGCAAAGCCTTCTTCATGTCATCCCACGAAGTAATGTCATCAGCACTGCAGTTGGCAATCTGATCTAACCTCCTTCGCCACCACATCTTAGCATACTTTTTTAAGAACTGAGCAGCTACCTTGACCTTTGTCTCATCATCAGATAGACCCAATCGTTCCAAGTATTGCTCCATGTCCCATAGAAAGTTGCCAAGAGTCTTTGCATTCCTTGTGCCATCATAAGATTCCGGTTCCTTGACCTTCATATGAGGTACTCCTCCACCTGAGTTGTGCCTCACTGCCTTCTTCAACACCGCTATCTCATCATTGGCTCCGTCAAGAGTTTTCTTCAAGTTCACGATCTCTGCAAGACCCTGATCCCTTGCTTCTTCAACCTCTTTGACCCTTACTTCAAGTTGTGTACACATAAGATCAGTGTACTCATACTGTGTTCGAAGTTCATCATGTTGTGTTCGGAGTTCTTCGAGCTCTTCTTTTGTCTTCAAGTTGATCTCTTGCTCTTTAGCAAGCAAGTCCATCTTCTTATCCCAAGAAGTCTCCATAGCCTCCATCCTTTCCAACACCTTCTCAATGAACCCAATAGTAGTATCCTTCATTACATGACTAGACCCAGCCTGAGAATTAGTTGCCATCTCTAACAACTTCTTACTCTTTTGCAATCTAGTTTCGACCATACAAGAACTCCACCGAGTATCCTGCAACCTGAACCAACCCTTGTTCCACTTCGTGTGAAACGGTTTCCTTCACCTGCAAGTACCCTTATCTCTGTCTCGAGCAACCTTTGCCCACCAGATCCAACTGAGCTCTGATACCACCTGTCACGACCCTACACCTGCGGTGCTCTTCCAACTGCTTATAGCGAGGTGCGGCACCACCGAACACTTTCTTTTCACCAATACTCACCTTCGTGGATTACGCCTAATTCACTTGTCCTTACTTAGTTTGTGTTTCGCAAACAAGTAAAATGCATTTATCCTTTATACTTAATGAAGCCCATACTCATTCATTATCCATATGCAATTAACCAAGAACATCAACAATTGCAAACAAGTATAAAGGGAGGGGCAACTCCCGAACAGTCTGCCCAACAATATATTATAATAGTTTCTTCAATAATACATCGTCAAGTATACTTGGCAAAACTCCAAGTCTATACTTAGAATAATTTTACAATCAAGGCATAGAACAGCCTTTACAATACATGTGCCAACCTCATACGGTAGGAGGGTGCTCACCCAAGACACCAAGAACTCCACCTCTAAGTTCTGCACAAAGCTACCTCAAAACCGCACCTTGATCGACCTACACCTGACCTCTGGTAAAACTGCGCACTTTACAAGTGGAGCGCATGAGATATGCGCACTCCTCTTTTCTGCGCACTCCTTTACCCCTTATCCAATGTGTAGTAGGAAGTGCAAGCTGCTTGAGTGATTCCAAATGAGACTTGCGTCCTCTCCATATATACACAAGTCTGCACAACGTAAGGGTGTGTCCAGCCTTAAGGTCGACCCCCAAAACATGTTAAAATGCCCATCGAATGGCTATAGTGTATGTCGTCCTTGCCATCGTGAAAAACCTCTCCACGCCAAGGTATAAGTCCTTCGCTCCACGCATTTTTCCCACTAAGTGTCGCGCGCCCTCATGTAACGTGCCCCCCCTCATGCAGGCGCCACCCGGGCCGCCCGCGTCCTCGCCCGGCAGGCAGGGCGATTCCGGGAATTGCCCTGCCTGCCAGGCGAGGGTGCGGGCGGCCTGGGTTGCGCCTGCACGAGGGCGCCCAACCTCGTGCAGGCGCCACCTGGGCCGCCCGCGCCCTCGCCCGGCAGGTAGGGCGAGGGCGCGGGTGGCGCCTGCACGAGGGCGCCTGCCTGCCGGGCGAGGGCACGGGCGGCATGGGTGGCGCCTGCACGAGGGCGCCCCCCCTCGTGCAGGCGCCACCCAGGCCGCCCACTCCCTCGTCCGGCAGGTAGGGCGATTCCGGGAATCGCCCTGCCTGCCGGGCGAGGGCGCGGGCAGCCCTGGTGGGGCCTGCACGAGGGTGCCCCCTGTAAGGTCCTCGCAACTCGGGTAGACGAGCTTCGGGTGCGACGGGCACACGGGCACAGCGGGCGCACATCGGTGCGACGAGCAGGCGGACTTGCGACGGGCGGGTGCTCGTTATGCGTCAATATGCGCCGATCCTCACAACCTTATGCGACGACAAAGGAGAAACACTTAAAATGGTTAAGTGTTGGATCCTCTTTTATATGCGATGTATTATGGAGCTAGGCCGACATGTTAATGTGTATTTTTGGGCGTATAGTGATGAGTTATTGGGTCGACCTTAAGGCTAGACACCCTCACATAAACCCACGCAGAAACATGTATAAGTATGGAAGCTTGAGCTCATTTGGAGCATCAACTCAGCTCGCACTTCCTACTACGCATTGGATAAGGGGTAAAGGAGTGCACAGAAAAGAGGAGTACACATATCTCATGCGCTCCACTTGTGAAGTGCGCAGTTTTACCAGAGGTCAGGTGTAGGTCGAACAAGGTGCAGTTTTGAGGTATCTTTGTGCAGAACTTAGAGGTGGAGTTCTTGGTGTCTCGGGTGAGCACCCTCTTACCGTATGAGGTTGGCACATGTATTGTAAAGGCTGTTCTATGCCTTGATTGTAAAATTATTCTAAGTATAGACTTGGAGTTTTGCCAAGTATACTTGATGATGTATTATTGAAGGACTGTTATAATAATATATTGTTGGGCAGACTGTTCGGGAGTTGCCCCTCCCTTTATACTTGTTTGAAATTGTTGATGTTCTTGGTTAATTGCATATGGATAATGAATGAGTATGGGCTTCATTAAGTATAAAGGATAAATGCATTTTACTTGGTTGCGAAACACAAACTGAGTAAGGACAAGTGAATTAGGCGTAGTCCACGAAGGTGAGTATTGGTGAAAATAAAGCGTTCGGTGGTGCCGCACCTCGCTATAAGCGGTTGGAAGAGCACCGCAGGTGTAGGGGCGTGACAGGTGGTATCAGAGCTGATATCCTGGTTGATGATCGAAGCATTGAAGCTGATACACACCTTGACAGGTGGTATCATAGCAGCTAATCCGGATATTAAAGCTGCTACACAACTTCACCGAAGTGAAGTTGGTATCAGAGGCTCGGTTTGGAGTTGATGAAGCAAGTGTGGGTACACTTGGAGTTGATGATAGGTGATATTGAGGCTTGAACAGGTTCAGGCGTTGAAGCATTTGAAGGTAATTTCAAGACTCGGTTTGAGCAAGGTTTGCTCGTGACAAGTACTGCAGGTGAAGGAAACCGTTTCACACGAAGTGGAACAAGGGTTGGTTCTAATTGCAGGTGACTTGGTGAATATGGAGAAGGCTGAAAAGGCAGTAATGGTGGATGAAGGTGAATCCAGCCATAATGCGGTTAAAGCTCTCCGGTACGAGGTATTGGAACACATGAGTCGATGGAGTTCTAATTGGGTTGCGATGAGAGCTGAGAACATGAAGATTCGAGAGAGCTGTTCGGAACTAAGAAGGGAACTTGAAGAACTCAGGAGCCAATGCGGGAGTACGACAGATGTTGAACTCAATGAACTTGATGAGGAGATCCAACGAAGTGGTCTTGGTCTTCAAGAGCTCTTTGATGAAAGAGCCCGTTTGAGGAAGGAAAGTGCCAAGGTGGAGGCTGAAATCAAGCAAATTGAGGAAGAGATAAAGAAGAAACTTCTTGGTAAGAAGGTTGTTGTAATTGAGCAAGAAGAGCTTGACTACATTGACAAGTTGGGGACTCACTACCGAGAGCATCCAGAGGACATTCGGAAGTTTAGTTCCATGAACTTGGTCAATGGACACTTGGTTGGTGCACTTGAGCAGAACACGGTAGAAGGAAAGCTTGAAGCAAGTCAAGTTAGACCAGGACCGAGTTCCCTAGAAGAGCCAAGTAAGGAGGTGAAGTACCTTAAGAGGAATGTCAAGAAGGAGCATGAACCTATTGACACTTCTGAGGCCGAATTCTTGAAGAAGGTTGCTGATATAAGGCGCAAGACAAAGCCAGCAAAGGAAGATGGTTCCTTGAAGCTAAGTTTTGTGCAGGTGACCGTGAAGGGCAAGAGATTTGCAGCTTTGGTGGATACGGGATCTACTCATAACTTCATAAGCAGGAAAGCAGCAAAGTCTTTTGGAAAGAAAGCAAAAATGGAGAGGGAATGGAGTGCTTTCAAAGCAATAAACTCTACCATTAGAGCTGTTGATGGTGTGTTGAAGAACACTCAGGTGAAAGTAGGATCATGGTTCGGAAAGTTGGACTTGAGAGTTGTGGACATGGATGATCATTCTATGGTGTTGGGGATGGACTTCATGGAGCTTGCACAAGCCATACCAATGGTGAGTCGGGACATACCCTTGATCACAGCTGGAGGAGAGACCATGATGGTACCGATGAATATAAGAAGTTGCTTGGGGTATAGACCAAGAATGGCTTCTATGACTTTGTATCCCAAAGATCCGAATGTGAAGCATGAGGATGTGGAGCAAAGAGGACTTGGGAGTGTGGTTCAAACAATGAAGGAAAGAAAGCTTGTTGACTTCGTTGCAAGAGCTGGAAAGAAGAACGAAGAAAGTGAGAAGAGGACCTCACGAACATGGAAACACTTGGTAGGAGCATCTTCTACTGATGATCTTCACAATGGGGTTGCAAGTGAAGGAAGCCCGAGTGCTACTTCAGAGGCAGTGGTAGATGAGGATTATGAAGGTAGAGATCCTACTGGGATAGTGGACTTTTGTAGATATGCTATGGGCATATATGATTTTCAATTGACAAAGAACAAGCTAGGTGAGCTTGGATGTACATGTGAGGAGATTGAAGCTGTGCATAGATACTTGAGGACACAACATCAATCTGACACATGGGTGGATGAGAGTCAGGGAGGAAACTTCCTGGCCCTCCTTTCTCTACAGATAACCTTGGAGGAAGGTTGATGTGGAGGCCTTGGTAGGGAGGAACCACATCAACTTTACAAAGGGCCTTGGAGGAGGCTTCTTCATGACAAATTCGAACTTGGATGCAGATGACCATAGGTTGAGATGGAATCTACATGGGATGGACATCATGGACAACTAGAGTCATGGACATCAGGTTGGCTATGTTGCAGATGAGATGAGGACTACTTCATGGACCTGAGCATGGTTTACTTATATGGGTGGAGTCTTGATCGAGTTCAGGATGTGACAGGATGCTTTGAGGAACGACTGCTGGTGGCATGAGGATGTGCATTCTCATAGTTTGAGCTGATGGTTGGATTAGCTACACAACTAGTTCAGGCATGAGGGATAGCAGTGTACAGAGATGTGTTAGTATTGAGTTGGAGTATCATGGCAGCAGTTCACATGGGGACGATACATGATGTGGTCGATACGATATGTTGCAGTGAGCAGGCAGCTTGGATGGAGGAACCAACCTTCCACAACGGAGCGGCATGTGGAGATTGTGACATGGCAATTGATGATCATGGATCGAGATGACTTCCGATATATAACATATTGTTGAGATGAGATGTTGACACATGGTTGAGGTGTGTTAGCACTTGTTGACATATCATTGACAGTTTTGCACATGGAGGTGATGACATGGTGGAGTTGACACATTGTTGCGGTAGACATATAGCTTGAGTTAGAGGGATCAACCTTCCATGGTGGAGAGCAGCATGGGGAGACCGTGATAGGGTGGTCAATGCTCATGGACATCTGATATGTGACATAAATTGGTATGGAGTATCTTGGTGACAGTTGGTTGCTAAGGTGAAACATGATGGAGATGGGATTCTATATATGTTGCAAGGATGTTTTCCTTATGTGGAGGAGTTGACATCATGCTTGATGATGATCTTGGTGGAGAGATACCGAGATGGTATGTTGTCGAGGATGACAACGATTTCAGGTGGATGAGGATGTAAGGTCTTCGCAACTCGGGAAGACGAGCGTCGGGTGCGTCGGGCGCACGGGCACGGCGGGCGCACATCGGTGCGACGAGCGGGCGGACATGCGACGGGCGGGTGCTCCTTATGCGACAATATGCGACGATCCTCACAACCTTATGCGACATTAAGTGCGACGACAAAGGAGAAACACTTAAAATGGTTAAGTGTTGGATCCTCTTTTATATGCGATGCATTATGGAGCTAGGCCGACATGTTAATGTGTATTTGTGGGCGTATAGTGATGAGTTATGGGGTCGGCCTTAAGGCTAGACACCCTCACATAAACCCACGCAGAAACATGTATAAGTATGGAAGCTTGAGCTCATTTGGAGCATCAACTCAGCTCGCACTTCCTACTACGCATTGGATAAGGGGTATGTTAGAGTCGGTCTAGTAGCCCTCCATCAGTGATCAAAGCTATTTCCATTTCCATAAGTAGGTGTCTCATCAGTGTCTTGCATTCCATTAGGCATGCCATAACCCTGATGGAGGAGTTGGTATTTTATTCCCCTCTTGGCACTGCTGGATCAGGTTGTTTTAGTCATTAAACTTTTTCAAAGTTGTTTGTCTTGTCTTGAGGTCAAAGTCTTAGGTCTAGGGTTTAGGTCCAGTTTGTTTTCAAGGTCACGTCTCTGAAGGTTAATAAGTGCCCAACAAGCCAGAGGGATGATTTTCAAAGTATTTCTTCGAAAGATTCTATCTTGTACAGTTAATTTTCACCTTGGATTTAAAAACCCTGTTTTTAAAGCCAAGGTCATTTCTCAAAATTTGCCAAGGTCATTTCTCAAAATTTTGTAAAAATTGTAAAAATTCAAAATGATTCAAAGGACAGCATGTAACCCTAGCTCCCTTGTCAAGATCCCTCAGATGCTATCCCTGCAAAAATTATCAAAGAAAAGCATCAAATCAATCAATTTCAGGACAAAAGGAAACCAAAAAAAAGTCAAGTTTATAAAGTGTCATGGAAAAACATTATAAAGTGGGTTATGACATGAAATTAATTCAAACAAGGCTATAAAATCCCTAATCTCCCTCCATCAAGCCTCATTGTGCATTCAAGTGATAGAGCAATTGTTTCCAAGAGAGTTTGAGCGAATTGTGTGAGTTGGGAAGGCGCGCGACCCGTTGAACCAGGCGCGCGACCCGTTGGAGGCGCGCGACCCGTCAGGCGCCCTGTGCCAGTGTTAAGTTATAACGCGCGCGACCCGTTGAAGGCGCGCGACCCGTTGGGTGAGGCGCGCGACCCATCAGCACTCTCTCTGCCAAAACTACCAGCAAACTTGCCAAGGAACCACAAATTGCCAAATTTTGCAAGGTAGGCCCTCCATCATAAAAAATTATTGCTTGCTACAGTTCAAGAAGGTCAGGATTGTATTTGTAAAAGTCTCCATTTGCAAGTGAAAGTCTCCATTATGCTTTTGGTTTGAAGTTGTCAAATTGCTAGGGTTTTATATGCTGTTTTGAGGTATCCCATTGTTCTAATTTTTTTATCTCCCATTTCATATTCCTTATCATTCTATCTAAATTTCCCTTCCAAATATGTGAAGAGCCCTAAACCCTACCCCTCTTCCCAAGAAATCAAAAAATTACACCCTAACCCTACCTCTCATAATATCCTTTGTATAATGATGTATATGCAATAATTCTTCCCCTAAACTCCCTGTTTTATTATTATTCCCGTTTTCCCTTTAAAGTATCCCTCCCCTAACATTTCCCTCGTGCTCCTTGTCCCCTTGAAACAACATTCTAATCAGCAGTTTACAAAGCAGAAACATCAGTATATTTCAGCCACTTTGCTCCTAAAACAATGTCAGAAACCGAAACCAATTATGCGCAAAGTGATGACCATGCGTCAGCTTCAGAGTTTGAGGTACAGAGGAGGTCTCACAAGGGTGGAAAGGGCGGTCATCATAGGAGAGAGGAGCCCACCTCTTTGACCGATTTGCAGGCTTGTCCAATGGCAGTATCATGCTTCCGTTATATGTCTTGCTATGAGTTTTGCGAGAGGATCTCTCGGATTCAGCATCACAGGGAGTTGGCTCGCTTATTTGTTTTGCATTTGCATGATGGACATGTGAACCTTGCCGAGGTGGATTTTACATTGACACCCGAGATGATTGCTCAAGCCACAGGGATACCTAATGTCAGAGAAGTGTGGAACAAGCGCAAAATATTGGACAGTGTTCAGTATGAGCCTTTCATTAGACCTGCATTCATGAGACACTTGACGGGTGTATTTCCCTTCAGATTTCTGAGGAGTGAGTATGCCCCCATGATGAGGCTTATCATGCTCTATTTCACCTGTGAGGGCAAATTTTCACAGGTATATCGTACCATATTCGCCTGTTGATGCATTTCACACGGGTACGGATGATGAACATCCCTATTTTCTTGTGCCGGAACATTGAGAGGATGGTGCCCTTGATGCAGAGGAAGAGCCCAGCACAGCAGTATAGGAGCCTCTATCATTATGGTTTGATTCAGCTTGTGGTCATACATCAGTTGGCTCAGCAGGGCATCCCATGGGAGGAGTTTATCTCTCGTGAGCTTTTCACAGCACCACCACCACCACATCCTGAGGTTGTTCACGAGGAGGGAGGACCATCACAGCAGCATTACACCCCCGTGACTAGATATGTCAGCTCTTCTCCATTGGTCACTTATAAGAGAGGCCAAAGGGCCTTAGTTGCAGTAGCCCGACGAGTATTTTCTCCACAGCAGGTGGAAGGGGTCTCGCCTTCTTCATCAACTCAGCGAGTGCTATCTCCACATCAGGTGGAAGGGGCCTCGCCTTCTTCAGCAGCACAAAGGGGCAAGCAGCCCATGATTGAGGAGGGAATGACCGGTGATCCCGACATTGATATCATTGATCTTGATACCCACTCTCCTACCACGGAGCTTCATGAGGTCATTCAGCAAAAGGAGGCCGAGAACCGCTTGTTGCAGTAGAAGTTAGAGAGGCCACAGTGGATGATCACCTATTTAGAGCAGCACAACAAGCAGTTGGAGGATGAGCAAACTCTTGATGAGTTGTGGAGGATTCGTAGTGACCGCAACTTGAATCAAAGAAGACCCGGTGATTTAGTACCCGTTGAGCGAGAGTCTATGCTTATCCAGCTCAATGCTCATTTGGAGAGGCTGTTGGCCAAGGCCAACCAAGATAAGGAATTGCTTAGAAACATGAAGAATCATTATTGGGCACGGATGCACGTGTGCAAGGCGAAGATGAAAGTGCTCCAAAGGCGGTTGGCCAAAGCACAAAAACGAAGAAAAAGGTCCGACCCCCTCCACATCTTGGCCGAGGCTTCCTTGAAGGAGCATGGCACTAAATAGCTCAGCCCCAGCACCAATTCCAAGAAATTTTGAGTATTTTGGGTCATTTTTGGTTTTTTCAGGCAAAAAACAGGTTTTGTCCCCTCAACGGGTCTCACCCCCCGCGCGACCCTTTCATTTGGCTACTCCGTTCCGGGAAAACTCAGCATTTCTGGATTTTTCATGAAAATTTACACATGCTCACCCATTGCCAAGAGAGTTTATGAAGTTTTGGGCCTCCAGAAAGTCAAAAAACAAGCAAAAAATGACTTTCTGCCACATTTTTGACACACAGAAAGCAGACTTGGGAGATTGCAATTTTGGAGGGGTAAATGACCACCAAATTCAGAAATTCCACTTGGATTGGAAATTATACATCTAGACCTTTCCAACAAGCCTACTCTTGCCCCATTTGGACACCTGGAAGTGCCCCAAAAGTGCTCTCAAAGGTGCGCGACCCATCAGGCAAATTGCTCAGGATTTCAGCCTACAGCTCAGCAAAACGCAGTTTTGACTATGTTTGACTTTTTGGAGTTTATTTTTATCCTCCTTGTTGTAAATGATGTAATTTTATGACACTTTTACACTTATGTATCTCTTCTAGAAGATTCATTCATGAGATAGGTGAAAATTAAATGAATGAATTGGTTTCCTAGCTTATAGAGGCAAGTTGTTTTGACTGCCTAGATTTTAGTGCTCAGTTTAGAATTGGTTGAAACAGCTCCTAGAAGGATGAGCTCGAGCCCTAGAGGTAAGGAAAGGTGTTAGCTTGCCTATATTATGTATTTTCTTAGTCATTTTCAGAGGTTGGAGAGGTTGGACTCTTGAGGGAGAAGCTCTTATTGTATTATTCACTGTATCTCTGCAATTTTTGGCAAAGGAAGACCAGGGTTTTGTAGTCCTTTTTGGGATTCTTGTGGTCACATGTATTGATGGTGTGTTTCTCTTTGTACTTGTAAGTGTGTTATGTGAATCATTTCCTTACTTTTCCTTCTGCAAATTAGGCAAATGAAGTGTTAAAGTAGAATTCATGACTGTCATGCTTTGCTTTTAAGTTTGCTTAATATCAATGTTTTCAACTGTTTAAGGGGAATTCAAGGTTATTGCTTGCTCTCCTTAACTCCTCACCAGTCATTCTCATCCATCCATCTCTATCAAAGGCATCAATACTGTTTCCTACCTCGCCCCAAAGAACTCCCTGCGACAACTGTGTCCAATCCCCGCACCCGAAATTGCCATTCCCCAATTTTCCACCAAAACTTTAAAAATCCCAAATTTAAACCTCTTGATCAGTTTACTAGCCTAAAATCAGTGTTTTCCTATTGGTCATCTCGCCCATTGAAGATATTTACTGAGATAGACCGGAGAGAGCCCTCTCCTGCCCCGTAGGGCTAGCTACGAGGCTAAGTGGTTTGATGTTGCCTTGGAGTTTGCCTTTCTCAGCCTGAGGTGAAATTTCAAGCGCTAACAGGGTAAAGGAGTGCGCAGAAAAGAGGAGTGCGCATATCTCATGCGCTCCACTTGTGAAGTGCGCAGTTTTACCAGAGGTCAGGTGTAGGTCGAACAAGGTGCGGTTTTGAGGTATCTTTGTGCAGAACTTAGAGGTGGAGTTCTTGGTGTCTCGGGTGAGCACCCTCCTACCGTATGAGGTTGGCACATGTATTGTAAAGGCTGTTCTATGCCTTGATTGTAAAATTATTCTAAGTATAGACTTGGAGTTTTTCCAAGTATACTTGATGATGTATTATTGAAGAAATGTTATAATAATATATTGTTGGGCAGACTGTTCAGGAGTTGCCCCTCCCTTTATACTTGTTTGCAATTGTTGATGTTCTTGGTTAATTTCATATGGATAATGAATGAGTATGGGCTTCATTAAGTATAAAGGATAAATTCATTTTACTTGGTTGCGAAACACAAACTGAGTAAGGACAAGTGAATTAGGCGTAGTCCACGAAGGTGAGTATTGGTGAAAAGAAAGCGTTCGGTGGTGCCGCACCTCGCTATAAGCGGTTGGAAGAGCACCGCAGGTGTAGGGGCGTGACACCCCCCCTTGTGCAGGCGCCACCCGGGCCACCCGCGCCCTCGCCCGGCAGGCAGGGCGATTCTCAAAATCGCCTTGCCTGCCAGGCAAGGGCGCGGGCGGCCCGGGTGGCGCCTGCACGAGGGTGCCCCTCGTGCAGGCGCCACCCGAGTCACCCGCGCCCTCGCCCAACAGGCAGGGCGATTCCAGGAATCGCCCCGCCTGCCGGGTGAGGGCGCGAGCGGCCCGGGTGGCGCCTGCACGAGGGCGCCCCCCCTTGTGCAGGCGCCACCCGGGCCGCCCGCGCCCTCACCCGGCAAGCAGGGCGATTCCGAGAATCGCCCTGCCTGCCGGGGGAGGGCGCGAGCGGCCCGGGTGCGCCTGCACGAGCCCCGCTCATGGGGATGAGGGAGGGTGGGTGAGGCTGAGGGCGAAGGGTGGGTGAGGCGGGCGGGTGAGCGGGTGAGGGCGCCCGGGGGTGGGTCGGGCGGGCGGTTGAGGGCGCCCGGGTGTGGGTCGGGCGGGCGGCTGAGGGCGCCCGGGGGTGGGTGGGGCGGGCGGCTGAGGGCGCCCGCGGGTGGGGCGGGCGGGTGGGGGCGCCGCGGGCGGGTGTGGCGGGCGGGTCGGGTTGGGCGCGGGCGGGTGGGGCGGGCGGGCGGGGGCGGGTGGGGCGGGCGGGTCAGGGCGCCCGTGGGCGGGTGGGGCGAGCAGGTCAGGGCGCTCGTGCCGTTCGGGCGGGCGGGTCAGGGCACCCGGGGGTGGGTGGGGCGTGCGGGTGAGGGCGCCCGAGGGTGGGTGGCCCGCCCGAAGGGGTGAGGTGCCCGGGTGAGGGCGCCGGGAGGGGTTGGGTGAGGGCGCCCGGGCCGAGCCGGGCAGGCGGGTGAGGGGGGGCTGTCAGGGCGCCCGGAGGGGCCGGGCAGGCGGGTGAGGGGGGGCGCTGTTAAGGCGCCTGGAGGGGCCGGGCGGGCGGGCGGGCGAGGGGGGGTGTGGAGCACCCACTGGTGTTAAGAAAATGAGGTTGACCGGGCCCACCATGCTCACGATTTTTCATGAAACTAATTTAATATGAAAGTTTTCAAGAAAAAAATTTAACTTACCTTTTAATTGCGAGAATTCTTCGTTGATTATGTTGTTGATAGCGATTTAGCTGCTCCACAAATTCACGACCTCTTTCAACGATTTTCAGAAAGCCTGGATGTGATGTTAGTAATAGTGATAATGAAATTTTAATATGTAAGTGAAGTTACAAGGATGTTTTACTGTACGGTTAATATGGGATAATTTGTTTTACAATATTATAAAGTGAATATTATTGATTTGTTTTACAACGGGTTGAATGTGGGATAATTTGTTTTAAAATATTTTAAAGTGAATATTGTAGTATTGGAAAGCGAATATTATATGGTTTAACTATTATAATAATTGTAGAAATTGTAGTGTACAATTTTAATTATGATTTCATAAAAAAATTTAGTTTACATTTTCCAATAAATTGTAGAACAAAGTAATAAAGGTAAATAAATTTAACAAATTTTTTGGAGGGAAATATTTTCGCGAAACTTTTTGGAGGGAAATATTTTCACGAAATTGTTTGGAGGGAAAATTTCATTCTTTAAGCTATATAATATCTTTAGGAGACTCTCCATTTGTATCATTCAACATCTTCTATTTGAAAGGGATGGATTGTTCTGATAGTGAAGTTTTGATTTATACACCATCAACTTCTGCATCGCGTAACAACTCTATTCATATTAATGAACATAGCGGGAATTCTTCCACTATGAATAGAAAGTCACTTCTTCCACTTAGTCCTGATTCTAAGGACTATGAGAGTAGCACTGATGAAAAAGGGGATGGAGAATTTCAAATAAATAAAGAGTCACAAATTCCACTTAGTCCTACTTCTAAGGACTATGAAAGCCGTAGTGATGAAGAGCATGATGGTGAAGTTCAAAAGAACAGAGTGTCACGATGTCCACTTAGTCCTAATTTTGAGGACTATGAGAGCAGCAGTTTTGAAGAGCATGATGGTGAAGTTCAAAAGAATGGAGGGTCACGGTGTCCACTTAGTCCTAATTCTGAGGACTATGAGAGCAGCAGTTTTGACGAGCATGATGGTGAAGTTCAAAAGAATGGAGTGTCACAGTGTCCACTTAGTCCTAATTCCGAGGACTATGAGAGCAGCAGTTTTGAAGAGCATAATGGTGAAGTTCAAAAGAAGGGAGTGTCACGGTGTCCACTTAGTCCTAATTCTGAGGACTATGAGAGCAGCAGTTTTGAAAAGCATAATGGTGAAGTTCAAAAGAAGGGAGTGTCACGGTGTCCACTTAGTCCTAATTCTGAGGACTATGAGAGGAGCAGTTTTGAAGCGCATGATGGCAAATTTCAAAAGAATGGAGTGTCACGGTGTCCACTTAGTCCTAATTCTGAAGACTATGAGAGCAGCAGTGATGAAACGCATGATGTTGATTTTCAAAAGTATGGAGTGTCAAAGTGTCCACTTAGTCCTAATTCTAAGGACTATGAGAGCAATAGTGATGAAAAGCATGATGTTGATTTTCAAAAGTATGGAGTGTCACGGTGTCCAGTTAGTCCAAATTCTAAGGACTATGAGAGCAGCAGTGATGAAGAGTGGGATGATGAAATTCAAAAGATTGGAGTACCACAGTGTCCACTTAGTCCTAATTCTGCGGACTATGAGAGCAGTAGTTATGAAGAGCGTGATGATGAATTTCAAAATAATAGAGTGTCACTGTGTCCTCTTAGTCCTAATTCTGCGGACTATGAGAGCAACAGTGATGAAGGACAGGATGATGCACTTAGTCCTAATTCTAATGAGTATAAAGGTAGCAGTGACAAAGGACGGGATGTAGCATCTTCAATAAGTAAGTCACATTTTCAACGTAGTCCTAATTCTATGGACTATGAGAGTAGCACTGGCAATGCATATGAGGAAGAATATCCATTAAACATCGAGTCAGATTTTCCATTCAGTCCAAATTCTAAGGACTACGACAGTAGCACTGAAGAAGCAGAAGATGAAGAATATCCTCCAAGTCAATATTTGAAAAGCAAGGATGATCATAGTGTGGATAAAATTCCTCTTAATGATGATGAAAAGGCTTATACAAATGATGATCAAATGATGGAGATGTTGCCAAGAAACATTGTATCAAGGAGTAGGAGCAGACCTTTTCGTATCAATGCAAGTTGTTCTAGTTATACAAGGGGTAGAGCAGAATATCTGACGAGAAGAAGTTCTATCAGTTCTCTCATTTCAAGTGAATGTTGCCAAAAAGATTGCTTGAAACATATGGATTTCAAATTTGCATTAGAAAGCAGGAAGAGATATTTGTCAATGAATAAAAGCATGCAAAATTCATATTTAGTTGGGTGCATGCAATCTACATTGTCAGGTTATGATTATCATATTGGGACTTTTTTTATCTGTATAAAAGGTTTCAAAATGTTTCATTCGATTGGGAATTTTCGTCTCTCGAGAATTCAAGAAAATTTGGAAAAGGATCCCACATTTTATTTAGAAGTACGTCATAAAAGACAGTTTGGTCCATTATCAAATACTGCAATGTCATGGATGAAATATTTCTTTTCAAAGCATGGAGAGTGTATTCCAAATGGAGAGACAATACATATTCCAGATAATTTTTCAAGACGAGAAATCTACAACTTATACAAAGAATATGCAGAAGGTGCTGAGGGACATGGCCAGTTTATTACATATCAATATTTTGTGAAGGTATGGAAGAAAGAATTCAACAATGTCTGTATTCCTAAGAAGACAAGGATGGGGATTTGCAGTACATGTGCTTCTCTTAAATCAAAAAGGGACAAAAGTGAAGGCTCAGAAAGAGGTAAGCGTTTATAACTTTAACTTTTAAAATTGTATAGTCATCAACTATGAAAACATATTTCTTAATGAATCTCTTTTATGTTGTGTAGATTTAATTGTCAAACAACTTCAGGAGCATCGCGAACAACAAACAAACGAAAGGAAGAAGCTGTACAAGCATCGAAAAAAGTGCTATGATAATCCGAATAAATATTTGGGTTTGATAATTGATGGTATGGACCAGAAGAAAACACTTTTACCACATTTTGTTCGCACACCCAAAAATTTACAGGAGGAAAACTTTATTCAATTTCACTTGGTCGGTTGTATGGTCTTCAATGGGAAAATGTTGCCAAGGGTGTACTTCACAGCTCCAAATATTCATAATGATGCAAATCTGACCATAACTATAATTCATGATGTGATTTCTCATTGGTCTGGTAATCTTCCTGAAGTTTTGTATCTAGAATTGGACAACACTTGCCGTGAAAACAAAAATCAGGTTGTTTTTGGATATCTAAACATGCTTGTTGAATTGGGAATTTTTCAGAAGGTTAAGGTTGGTTTCCTTCTTGTTGGGCACACTCATGACCATATTGATCAGATGTTCAGCTGTTTTTCAGTCACATTGAGGAGGAAGGAAGCTGGTAGCTTGCCATCACTAATTGAATGTATTAAGAAATCATACATGCCAGAGCCTACTTTTGATGTGTTGGAAGAAACTATTGACATGCGAAGGTTTATTCTGGGATCATATGGTGAGGGGAAATGCATTGAACAACTTAATGACATTAGCTTCCAACATCAATTTCGTATCAAAAAAATTGATGGGAAAACACTAATATGGGGCAAGAAGTATTCAACTACTACAGAATGGGCACCGTCATCAGGATTGCAATTTTTGAAGTTCATTCCAGATCATCCAATATTTGCATAAAAAATATTGTTATTACAATCAGTTGGTGAAGTTCAGAATGCACGTAGACAGAACAGGGCTATAAATTATTCTGATTGCCTGGAAGAAATTAAAAAATGTATTAGATATACATATGAGTACTTTGACATTGCTGATTCAGTTTGGTGGGAGTCGTTTTTCAATAATCAAAGTGATATCATTTCGACAACAATAAATGAAGATATACATTTGAAAAATCCATTTATTTGGCCACATAATGTGTCGAATGAACATGAGGAAGTAAACATTGTTGAACAGCAACAATCTCAAGGTATTATTAATTCTTCATAGGCAGAGGAAAGAGAGATATATATTGGTTCCAGAAGATCTCGTGCACAACGTGAAGCCATGGAAGACCTTTATAGGGGTTCAGTACAGGATATTAAGGAGGGTTGCATGATTGCAGTGCTAGCAGATGGAGATCCCAATGGCTATCCATTTTGGGTTGCTAAAGTTATAAAGGTCTTTATAGAAAATGAGGATGTTACAAGTGTTGAAGTACATTGGTATGCCACAAATACACACCCATTCAATGGTGTGTATAAGCCAGAGATGGTAGTTGACAAAAAAAATGGCAGAAAAGAAAGAGAAAGGCTACAAATGTAAATCGCCGCCGCACAGACATATTAAAATTGGAGGATGTAGACATACTTGTTTATGACTTCAATTTAACAAAGAGAGGAACTCTTCGCTTCAAGACGATAGAGATTCTGAAAAGGTTGTTACCAGAAGGAACAGTGTTGGCATGGGAGTCACCTGAAACTAGTCGTAGATCTAGAAGAATTTTGAAACCTGAAATGTTGGGCATGCATGTGGACTCAGATGGGGCACTAGTTGATGAAAGAGAAAAATATGGAACATCTTCGTCAGCATCCAGTCACTCATCTGAAGATGTGAATTCTGATGGTGTGCCAGAAAACATGAGTGATTTTGAATAGTTGTTTAAGACAGTTTATATAACTGATGTATGCATCGTATCTTCAAATAAAATTAATGTTTTCCATATGGTGTTAAATGAGAAGTTATGAGGCATTTTTATGTTGTTGGATTATATGTCTTAGTTATGATAAATTTTATTGTTTAAAATATCTACAATGCAATATTAAATTAGAGATGTAAAATATGTTTTATTCAATATACAAATAATGACTTTAAAATGCATTTAGTGATGTAATTTGTTCATAATGTCATGGTTTTTTTTATTTTATAGTTGAAAAAATTTCAATTTTTTTTGTATCTAGCATGTTATGGTTGAAAACATGTTAAATTTATACTTAGGAAAGAAAAATGATATTCTACCAAAAACATTAGTGTGTTTTTCCCGCATTAACAACTTTGTTTGACACATAGAAATTTGGTTTTATTAGCATTTTTTTTAAATACTGAAAATTGACCCTAAAAAAAATCATTGTTCCAGTGTCATCAGTTTCATTTTGAAGCTATATTTTGCACGAAAATTTCATAGTAAATTTTGTAGTCACTGCCAATTTTAAAACATGTTCAAAATTGACGCCTAAAAAATAAAAACATCCTTCCAGTATACACACTTTTCGTTTTGAGCACTGTTTTTGATGTTTTTTTGGGGTTTTTTGGCCAGAGTTCCCATTTTGAGTTTATAGTTCCCGTTTCAAAGTTTACATTGTTTGATGATATTATGATCTAGAGGGAATTAATAAAACAAACAGTTTATATAATTCATTCTCTTTATAGATGATCACTTCAGAAGCTTATAAGAATAATTGAAACACAATTACTCCTACATGGTTATCTTTGTAAAACATAAGAACATGAAGAAAACATTGTGAAGTAAAATTGGAAAAAAACTTACAGAAAAACGAAATTGTATGAATCAGAATTCAAAATCCACATGCTTTTGTATTAATGATTCAGAAAAGTCAAGTACATTCAATGCTTAGAAATGCTTCTTCAAGGGTGAAACCCTTAATAAGTCGTGAAAAAGAGTTCTTTATACAATGATAGAACTGAGAAAATATCTTAAACTATTTTACAAAAATAGATAATTACAAAATCACGAATATAAACTGTTAGCCAATCTGGCACTATTTGATGCTGAGTTGTTGATGACTGTTGCTGAAAAAACCGAGAACTGTTGAACCTGTGATGACTGTTCCTGTAAAGGTTGAATGTTGTTTGATTACCCTCTAGTCAATTAAATTAGTTAATTCTTCTAGTTGTTTCTTATCTGGGATAGATAACTTAGTTACTCTCCTATAAACTTCATCCATCTCTGTATACTTAGTAAAAGTGGGTTTTACTGGAAATATATGCCTAATTTCATCCAAGATAAAAAAGGAATCTCTGAGTGCATTCAACACAATCCTTGGTGTTTTTGCACCTCTTATATTTGAAACATAAGTAGCATTAGTACCCACCTCTGTTAACTTCAGAACATAATCCTCAATGGGCATTAATTTGTCATTGATCACAAGCATAGAGGGCAAACCCTTGCTGGTCAAGGGTTCTAACCTACTGAAAAACCTTTGAACTATAGTATTCATAGTGTTGCATTTTTCCTCCAACTGAAGGATGAGGTTTTTCTTGGTAATGATCTTATTTACCTCTATTATAGTTGTTGTCCTATCATTTATACCCAATTCTTCCAATTATGTATGTCTTTAGAATTGAGGAACTTGATTATGTCAGAAGCAATTTCGGGCATGTCTTCAAGCTCTTTAGAAATAGTTTCAACAACTTGTTTAGCTTTCTCCAAGAGGTCTTTTTGATCAAATACTATCTTGATATAGGGCCAGATATCCTTGACTTCTTCAATAATTTCTTCCCATAGAAATTCCTTTGCTAAACCTAATTTATTTCCAAGGTAGGACTCTTTGATTTCCTTCTGCAATGCTTCAATCTGACCTTTTTCTCTCTACAACTCAGCTACATGTGAAGTGTCTGTAACTGCTTTCATATGATGTAACTCCTTGAGTTCATTCTGAAACTTCTTGATTTCTCTTGTCTGAATAGACAGGTTCTGAATATCTTCAGCAAGCTGTTTAGCTCCTTCTACTATACATGTAGTTGATGTTGTGGCTGAAATAGAAACCCTGGTTATAGGGATTATTGCAAGGGGTACTACATCCATTGGAGTTTGAGCTCTTTTGACAGATTCCTCTTTCTCCTTGACCAATTTCTCCATCTGCTCTTCCATCTGTTTTATTTGCAGATTTTGTTCCATGATGAGCTTCATCATGTTAGACTTCTGAGTTTCAGTTTCTTCAATCTCTTTAGCCATCGGGTCCTCAGAAGCTGGCAGTTTGAGATGCTTCCTTAATGCTGAGAGCTCAACATTTTTCTTCTTAACAAGTTATTTTGCTGCATTTATGTTGGAGGGATCATATCCCATCTTCAGCACTAGATCTTCTAAAGTTTTGATCTTTGTGTCCTTTGCCAATGAGGAGACTTTCTCCAACTTGAGTTGTGACTGTGTGTTTTCTAAGGTAACCTACAACTTTGACAAACTCATGGCAGTGTTAGTCAAAGTGGAAGAAATCATCTAACAAGTTGCTTTGTGCATATCAATTTGATCAATTGGATTCATATCCTTTACATTAAATTCAAAAGAGGTCTGCTTTTGATAATGTGCAACGATCCTAGGCTATGGAATTTGGGCTTGCAAGAAAGCCATCTGCATATTTCCCTTCTCAGAGTCAAATACTGAAAGAAGTCTGGCTTGAGAGCTAGAAGAATGCTTCCAGAATTGGGTATAGGTGTTTAACTTCAATTCTTCATTTTTATTTTTAATCTCACTACAAACATGAAAGTTGTCCTCCTCCTTGTCCTTCTGAATGCTTCCACTGGTTTGAATTACCTACTGTTCCTAAGAAGTAGTGGAATGAGTTGGGGACTAGGTAGACTGTCCACTAGACTGTGTATAGAGCATAGTCTCTCCAAGTCCATCAAATGTGGTTTTCTGAGACTCATGTGTTGCACCAACAATCACAGAGATCCTATGTATCTTCTTTCTATGCACAATCCTAAAGCCTTAGCTTGATGCTTCAGTTGTAGGGGAAGAATTCTCTTCCCTTGCTCTCTTAGTTGTGTTTTCCTGTGCAAGTGGAGTTTGCACATTTGAAGTAGAAACTACCTGCTCTTCAGCTTCTTGGAGGGTGTTCACTGTCCATTCCAACTAATTTTTGTACTATTCTATTTCAAGCCTGACTGTGTGATGATATGCAACAAACTTGTTTTCCACCCTGAGTTTGGAAATCACTCCCATTGTGTCATAAGACCAAGTGAAACTGAGACCAAACTTCATTTCCTTTCGCAACCTGTCTGCTTCTTCTCCTACTGCTCTGGTATTGCAGATGAATGGACCATCCTAAGCTTTTAGCTTGAATTGAGATTTCTTCTTTGTTGCCACAAAGTGTACTTCATTTGCATTTAACCTCAGCCTAATATATTCCAGTGCAAAGATTCTGATGGGGAGGTACTTGGGAAATTTGTAGGGTGGAAGCTCACAACCATAAGCCCTGTTTTCTATGTAGTTTTGGTAAAGGAACCAATCTCCTATTGTGGCTTGATCAACTAGCTGCAACACTTTCACAATTTCATCACTGATTCTTGGTACTGGAGTGTTGCTCATAAGATTAATAGCTGGATGAATAAACAATTCTATGAACTGTTTATAGGTATCTTTCTCCTTCATTCCCATTGTAGTCCAAAAGATCACTGATTTCTGGTTGCCTTCCTCATCAAACTTCTGTAAGGTAAATGGAAATTTGTCTCCCTAAAAATATATAAAAAGGTATACAAGTACTGAAGCATACTTGAAGACTTCTTCAGTATTAAACTGGACAAATTGCTCATGTATGGCTTTAGCTAGGAATTGCCTGAAATTATAAATAACACTAGGTTTGGAATCAGTAGAAAAGATAGAAAAGAAACCTAAGATGGCATCATTAACATATTGATCAGAGTTATAACCAAGCAGATAGGACAAAATAGTGGTGATTTGCTTGGTTCTATCAGGGAACATGGATGATTCATAAGGAGGGTTTCTTTTAGGCAGAGGACTATCAATAGCTAGGAAAAGTTCAAGAGTATGGGGTCTTTTAGTAAAATCTAGTTTCTGATAGGATTCTATTAGGATTTCATGGGAAAAAGGATGGGCTAGTGTAATAGTAGGGGCTTACAACATCTTTTCAATGGACTCAACATTGATTAAACAAAGGATTTCTCATGTGGGTGAAATGATTGCTCTTTGGCTGGGATCATAGGATTTATGGCATTTCCTGACAAATTCAGGTGCTCTGTGTATCTGAGGGAAAATGCAGTGGGGAAGGAGGGAGTCCCAAAGTCCTATTTCATCTCTCTGATCAATTAATTAATCTTCCATCTAATAGTAAATTTCATATAAATCAAATTGAGAAGAAGTCTCAATGATTTTACAATCTCTATCGACTAGGGGGGTATGATGGAAGTCAGTCTGTGGATGTACAAGAGGATTTGGGATTTATGTAACTTCTTTTCCCTTAGGAGGCATTTTATCAAATGAATTTGTAGACTGAAAATGATAGAAATGGAAAAATCTGTCTGAAACAGAGTGATCACAGTAAAAATAGTTTGACTGAAAAAGAGAAAAGTATACCTGGATGTCAGCTTTCTTCTGAACATGAAAATATATATGCCCAAGTGTTGGACCATATTTGATCTATAAGGAGGAAATCTTTGAGTGATCAATTTGGTTATAGAAATGGACTGTGTAACCGTTTTCATGGAGGAACATGGTTTTTAATGGAAAAATTGGAGTGGAGTTGTTGAATGAACAGTTAAATTTGCATTAATTACCCAACGGGATTAATTAACGGGTCTTTGGGACATAAATTCGCGAGAGTTATGAATTGAATGAATAACGGATAGGCGACAGTTGATTGGATGAAAGAAGTGACATGGAGTGGCGGTAAATGGTAACACGTAAACCGCGTTCGGGAGAAACTTGAGGCAGTAAGTTGTTTCGGGATTTTAAGTCCCAAAAGACTAAAATGAGGAAAAGGTGGTTTACAAAGGCGGTTTCGGAAACTGCCCATTTCGAATGCTCCCCTGTCGATAAAGTTCGGACGACAAATGGGGGCCAAGGATGGATGTGGGCCATCGGATCTCGGGGGAGCATGCGGGATGAAAGGTAAGGTGGAAGGGATTTAACATGTGAGTGGCAAGTGATGGTGGGGTCACGATTTTGGCGGATGTGATAGTTTGGTGTTATGGCGAATGAATGAATGAAGTTAGGATATCGTAAAATACATGGGTACTTAGAATTCATAGTTAATTTAAAATGCAACATCGTATGCACACATTATCCAATGTTACAACTTAGGATAAAATCCTTTCATGCTCTAATTATTTTTCATATGTCTACCTACCCTTTACACTCCTAACATTTTCATTTATTCATCTGAATGTATTTAGGCTAGAAACTCAATATTTCCTTTTAATGGCTAATCTACCTCTATCCCTTATTTCCTCCATTGGCTCAGATTAAACTGTTGAGCGAATTTTATTTGCTACCTATTGACAAATAATTTAAATCAAATCCAATCATGATTAAATTGTACAATTGGATTATATGAACTAGTGTGGCATTTAAACAATCTGCACACAATTTTATTTGCAAAACTAAACTATACTAAGAGTAGTGGCATTTGGATTTGCAACACTTTCATAGTTTATTATCTTTTCTTTTCTTTCTAACCTAGCATTTTATTTTTTCCTCCATTTTTTAGGGCATCTATTCTATCATTTTATTTGATATGGACTTATTCATAAAAATCCCTAACATTTTTTAAATTGAATATTCTTTTTATCCATATCCTAACTTAACATTTTGAAATATATTTTCATTTTTTGACTAAATGATACTAACTTATCAAAACCAAAAATGCTACAACATAGTAGTCATTGTTACCATGGCATCTAAGAGAGCTGCATCAAAGGAAACCACCAAGAGAAATAATGAGGAAGTAGTTGAGCAAACATCAATTGATTTACCAGTGTATGCAGATACTCAAATTTTTATGGAGAAGGGAACAACAGTGGCATGGAAATAGATTAAAGACACTTTTGCAAAGGACTTTGAGGCAGATTTAGAGGACCAACAAATTTAGCTTAGCATCTGGTAGTTAGGGCTATACAAGGTTGCATGCAAGTATCCCGTCTTCCCATGTGTGGACATCATCAGTTGGATTGTCCCACATATGGATGAACAAACTATGACATTGAGCAGTTCCAGCAGTCAGAATCTTGCCACGACTAGTACAAAATGACTAATTAGTTACTAAAAATTGCAGCCAGTGACCAATAGTAGCTAATTTATAGTATCTTATAATGTGACCAACTTTTAGTCACTTTTATCTTAGTCATTAATTGGTTTCCTCAATTTCACCATCTAGTAGTATATTTAGTCATAAATATTTCATTGGTTAATAGTCATTAATTGTCCCAATTAATGACCAAATATAAAACAAAATATATTACTATATGAATCTTCGAGAAAACCAATTAATGACCAAATATACAACAAAATATATTACTATATGAATCTTCGAGAAAACCAATTAATGAACAAAATGTTGGTCGTGTTATAAGATACTGTAAATTAGCTACTAATAGTCATATATATGCAAATTTTAGTCATCATTTGAAACCAATTAATGACCAAAGAAATATCACTAAATCTTAGTTGTGTTATAAGATACTGTATATTAGCTACTAATAGTCGTATATATGCAAAATTTAGTCATCATGTTAATAAAAATTTTATCATTTGCAGTAGTCATTTATCTTTTTTGGTATTTTCATATTCATTATATAAACCACAGATTTAGTAGTTTCTATTCATTTCGTTTAATTTCATTCATAATCATTATAAACGACTAATTTAGTCATATATTCATTTTATTCGTGTTCAACATTAATTAATATAAAATATTAATTTAGTAGTTTTAAATTGATTTTATGTGTTCATTATTAATCAACATAAATTAATTAATATGATTTTGTGACTAAATTTTAAAAACGTGTCATACAATGTGCATGTTTATCTAATATGATAATGCAAAGTTACATATGTTAATTACAAGACTAAATAATATCAAGTGAAAATAAAAATAATTTCAACCATATAAATTTTATTATATAAAATATCAAGCATTACAATATGAGTTTCCAACTTAATATTGGTTGGACTACAATTTAAACATGAAATATTGTTTCATTATTTCAAAACATTATCACTCTGTTTCTAAAGCATTGCAAGTGAATTCACCAACTCTGAAGGCTTGACCATCAATCTCTATGAGTGTGTCATATGCAAGATATTGGCTTTAAGGGTATCACTAGACAGATTCTCCTCTCTCTCATTTTACACTTGTCGCTCCAGTGTTATTGCTCTCCTCTTTGTTCAATTGCTGCTTCTTACCATCAATATTGAGTTCCTCTCCTGAAAATGAAAGAAGATACAATGCAGAGTATAAGACATGAAAGATGATCAATAATTGAATATAAAATAAAGTAGACTATAAAATATTTATACGACATATACCTCAACATTCGATAGTGGCTACTATGCGGCTAGATGACCTGTATAAACAAAGCAAATAAAACATCACCATAGAAAATAACACCTTAGGAAATTAGTATTCAACCTTCAACAAAACCTTAGGAACAATCATACCAACTAAGTTACATGTTAAACATATCAAGCAATAGATAACTTGTGATCAGTGCAAAAATATCAGTGTAAAAAATATCCTTATTGCTTGTTCTAAAAGTGTCATGTTTTTTTTCTGTGTAAAGACTAAGATATTGTATTAAAAAGAAGAAAAATATTTACAAAGAGGCCCTAGCCTCTGAGGATGCATAAAGCCACCCCCTGTCAGAAGAACGCAGTAGGTGCACTTGGCCACCTGAATTACAAAGATAGAGTCCATAGAAGTGAGCATGGGCGAAGCAGTAGCAGGTGGCCCCCTGACTTACAAAAGAGATCCCTTCAAAAGAACAGCAGTAAGCAGAATTGACGAACCAATGATTCATTGCATGTATCTTGTGGCTTGCTGCTGGTAGCATTGTGGCGTAGGAGAGTAGCGGGACCATTGTTTCCAGAGTTCTGGAGACACCACGAACTCTGAAAGGTCCCCTACCCAATAACAAAAAACTGGGCGCCGCGGAAAGAGATGAAACCCCACCAAAACTCCAAAACATGACCATTGAACAGCAGAAGAAACAAGAATTAAGCCTTCGGAGGCTCACCTTGCGCATTGTTGTCGACTTCTGGCGGGAGAGGAAGCCAGTCAGACATGGTAGCATCTTCGGTCACTTCCAGGCAAAAATCCGGTGGATGAACCGGCTGCGGATGCGTATCCAGACCAAGAACAGGCTCCACAGGATTGACGTCGTCTGGAGGAGGATCTTCAACATTACCAACCTCCGCAGTCGCCCGGGCATTACAAGTTTGAACCTGCTCCCCATCGTCCTCCTCCTGGCTGGCAGAATCTTCCTCTTCCTCCGTAGCAATTACAGTAATCAGGAGAGAGACAAGAGAATGATTTCTCCGGCACCTGAAGGTGAAGCGGGAGGTATGGACTTGGCTCTCTGAAGGATCCGACTCCTCTGAGGGAGAAGACGGAGGCGCAACTATGGCAAGCGGCGGAATTGCTCTGGCTTGAGCCTTCTGCCGTCTACTTATCCCCCAAACACCCCCTCTTCTCGGGACTCCTCTTTGTCTCGGTGCCATGAGCAGGGGAAATCTCGAGCTCTTTACAGTAAAAGGCAGAGTGCCAGGACGCAAAGCCTTAACTCTTCCACACAGAACGACCTTAATAGAAGCCTGAACAGATTTATGGGCCCTCACGATCCCCTTCACAGTCGAGAGCCGAGAGAGCGCAGGCTGGACAGAGGTGAAGCCTCTGCAGCTCCTCACTAAGCCAGAGATCGGCCCCTTTCCACCCTTAACATCATACAACATAACAAAATACCGTGCATACCAAACCTGGATCAAATGCGCCATTAAATAGACCTTTGCTTGGAACAATCTGGATACATACAGAACAATCCCCATCGAATCTGGGTACAGGGCGCTTAAAGTCACCTCGCTTGAGCCCATCTCCCACCTGCAATGCCGTCTCCTCAGCATTTAAAGGTATTAATTCTTCACAGAGCCACCGAGTGTAGCCGTCCTGGCAAGCCACCTCATGACGCCAGCTGCCCAACGCAACAAGCTCAAGCGATCATCAAGCTGCCACCCGCATCCGGGCGTGAATCGTCCTGTGGTAGCATGTCTCTGTCTAATATTGCTTGGAAGGTGGAGAGATGATCCGCCGAAACTGTATCATGTAGAGGGCCTGCTGAGAGCTCTTTCTCATTGTCCACCCCTAAATTAGCTAGGAAATCAGCTGGCTTGTTCCCTTCCCTTTTTATATGCTTGAAGGAAACAGCTCTGTTCTCTTGCAACCAATGTTGAACTTGTTCCAATCTGGATGCCAGTCTCCAGCTGCTGCTGACCTTGTGTACTTGGGAACCCTGTTGGAGCTTTAAGGCCATGTTTATTAGAATTTGGGAATCCCCTTCCACAATTAGAGGTAGATAATTGCCCTCCTGCGCCAGAGTGAGTCCTTTCCATAGACCTTCCAGTTCCGCTGCATTGTTGGTATTCCAACCTATTGTGCCAAAGAAGGTAATGTGAGGTTTACCCTGATGGTCTCTAATAATGCCTCCATAACCAGTCTGACCCGGATTGCCTTTCGAAGCGCCATCGAAATTCAGTTGGAACACGTTTATGGGTGGTGGCATCCACTTTACATTATGAGTTAGGTGCTTTGCTGGGTTAGCCTTGACCGAAATCTGAGCTTGTATCTTTATCTGCCAATTGTTCCAGATGGCTAGCTCCTGGGGTTGCTTTGGGAAATCGTCTTGGGACCAGCCCTTTGTGGAAAGAGTTTCACTGATATTGTTATGAATTCCTTGCCATACCTGCTCCAGTGTCATTGATTGACCTTTGAAAATCCTCCGGTTCCGTTCCTTCCAGATATTCCACATCAAGAATCCCGGTATTGTTTGCCATAGGATATTTAGGATCTTACATTGGTATGGCGCTTGAGGCCATTGGCGTATTGTGTCTTTGATATCCCCCAGTACTCGGCCTTCCTTTTGACAACGAAATGCCACCTTTTCCCATATCTTTCTGCTCATCTGGCACGTCTGCATTAGGTGTAGGGCTGATTCTTCTTCCTGATTGCAATTGAGGCAGATGGAAGGTCCCAAGAAACCCCGCTTTCTGAGATTGTCCCAGGTGAGGATTCTATTGTATGAGAGAAGCCACAGAAAGGTGGAAACCTTCGGCCAGATTGGGGGTTTCCATATTTTGCTCCATATCTGATCTTTGTCCATTCTGTCCCTTATGATGATCCTGTAGGCTTCCTTTGTAGTGAAGGTACCCCTCTCCTCATAACCCCATCTCAATGTGTCCATTCCTGCTTGCTTTAATATCCTGCGTTTTTTTAGCTCTGAGGAGAGAGAGAGTTGGTTTTGATTTGAGCTTCGGGGTAATATGATGCTTGTTTCCTTCCACTCTCTCTGCTCTTGGTTAGTCGGTTCTTTCCAGAAATTGCTTATTTTCTCCTGCGGAGTTATCTCCCATTCTGAAATAGTTTGCATACTATCTTTGAGATTTGGTAGTTGCTGCCATGAATCTTCCCAGAACCTGGCAGTAAGACCATCTTTCACCTCCCAAAAGCTATGTTTTTGGATGAGATCTCTATGTTGAATGGCCGAGTTCCATATGAGCGATCCTTTACTGATTTCCGACATTCTGATCCTTTCTTCCAGGGGTAAGTTCCTTGAATATTTTGTTGTCCAGAGACGTGCCCAGGGGGTGTTAAAGTTTGAAATCCACCTCCACCATATTTTCGCTCCCATGGTCTTGTTACTTTGTTCTGGGTCTCTGAGTCCTATTCCTCCTGCCAATCTAGGAAGACAAGCCTTCTCCCATCTAATGAGAGCCCATTTTCTGTTTGGTCCTGAGCTGCCCCATAAGAAGTTCCGCTGCAATTGTTTGATGGCCTTAAGAACCCATTTTGGCGCAGCTAAGATGGAGAATAAATAGAGTGGCATGGATTGCAAAACAGCCTTGATCAGCACAATCCTGCTGGCCATATTAAGCGATCTGTAAGTCCAAAGGAGCAATCTGGCTTCTAATTTTTCGAGCAGGTTTGTCCACGAGGAATGCTTGAGGGCTGAAGCGATAAGAGGAGCTCCTAGATAAGAGGAGGGAAGGGATGCCTTAGAGAAGCCAAGAATACGCGTTATGGCTCTTTGGGTATACGGAGGGGTATTAAAGAAAAAGACTTGGGATTTGGCATTATTGATGAGGGCTCCAGATGCTTTTGAAAAAGAGTCAAGGATGGATTTAAAAGAACGTGCTTCTTGAACAGATGGGTGGCCGAAAAGCATGTTATCATCAACAAATTGTTGATGAGAAACTGCTGGGAGATGGTGAACAGCAATCCCTTTGAGCTTATGCGCAAGAATAGCAGCTTTTATACTTCGCCCCAGACCTTCAGCGAGGATAACAAACAGAAAGGGTGACAAGGGGTCTCCCTGCCTAATGCCCCGGGAAGGACGAAAGGTGGGAGAAGGAATCCCGTTGATGAGGATGGAAAAGAAAGATGAGGAAATGAGACTGCTAACCCATCTGACCCATGGGGGTGCGAAGCCAAAAGCAAGGAGAGTTTTTTGCAAATAATCCCAGCTGATACTGTCGAATGCTTTGGATAGATCGATTTTGAGTAGCATCCCTGGCTTCTTCAATTGCTTGAGTGAATGCATTATTTCATGAGTTAGGATGATCCCATCTGTAATCTGACGCCCTTCTACATACCCGGATTGTTCGGGAGAGATGATAAGGGGCAGCAAGGGCTTCAATCTTAGGGCAATAACCTTAGAGACAATTTTGTAAATGATATTGCATAAGGCAATGGGCCGATACTTATCTGGAGAATTGGATTCCGAAGATTTGGGGATTAATGCTAGAAATGTTGCGTTCATGGCTGGATACATCCATCTGAGAGTCCTTGATTCCTCCACGACCTGCCAGACTTCCCATTTAATTAATTCCCAGAAATGCTGAAAGAAATTTGACGTGAACCCATCTGGGCCAGGCGCTTTTCCTGCCTTGAGTTGATTCACCGCTGTTTCTACCTCTTGAAGACTGATTGGTTTGAGAAGAAGAGTATTATGGTCTTCTGTAATTATTCTGGGGATGTGCCTGGTGATGTTATCAATTGCTTCAGATCTGTTGATGTTTGGTTCTTGATTCATATGTTTAAAGTAGTTGACAAACTCCGTTTCTATTCCTTCATGATTTTCAACCTTGATTCCTTGTTCATTGTTAACATAGGAGATTTGGTTGATCATTCGCCTTTGGACTGTTGTTTTGTGAAAGAATTTTGTATTCTTTTCACCTTCCTTCAGCCACCTGATCCTCGACTTCTGCCTCCACAAGGTCTCTTCCTGCAGGTCTCTTTCCAGTATTTGCTTTTCTATGACTTGTTCCTGTTGTGTCAACTCCTCAGATCGGCCATTAGAAATTATTCTTTGTTGAATGTCCTTCATTTTTTGATTGAGGATTTCCTTTGATTTGAAAATATTGCCAAATGTGGATTTATTCCATCGTTTTATTTCCTCTTTGAGATACTTCAGCTTCTTTTGGAACAGGGCCATTCTTGTCCCCTCCGATGCATTAAAATTTGTCCAGGTTGTCCTTATAAATTCATGGAAGTCCGGATGCGATAACCAGAAAGATTCAAATCTGAATGGCCGCCTTATACTTTTGCCTGGTCTGTTCCAGTTTAAGGCTATAGGCCAGTGGTCCGATCCTGAATATGGTAGGATTGAGGCTGTGAATTCTCCCCCCAAATGCACTGCATTGTCAGAAATTAGGAAGCGATCCAATCGCGAGGCCACTTGCGTCGGTTCCATTCTCTTGTTACTCCAGGTGTAAAGGCCATTTTCTGTTGGAAGGTCTATCATCCAGTTGTCTTGAATGAAGTCTTTGAGTAATGTACCGTCTCTGTTGATTCTGCATCGTCCTCCTCTCTTTTCCTCCAGGGTTGCTATCATATTGTAGTCTCCGCCTGAGATCCATAGCGGATGCGTCCGGTTTGCATTAAGCTGTGTTAATGCATCCAGGATATCAGCTTTCTGCTGGATTTCTTGTGGAAAATATACATTTGTTATATGCCCATCAATATTTGTGCCAATTAGATGAAACTTGGCTTGGATGAAATTTCTGTTTGCATGTATATTATCCAACTGTATCATTCTTGCATCCCAGAGTATTGCCAGGCCTCCTGAGGCTCCCTGAGCATCCACCGCTATGACCTGCCCTGCCGGCCAGGCCTTGGCTGCTACTTTTTCTAAAACTACCTGATTACATTTAGTCTCTTGCAGGAAAAGAATTGCTGGTTTTTCTTCCATTATCATGTTTTTTAGGAGTCTACCTTTCTTCTGGCCATTAAGCCCTCTAATATTCCATGATATCAATTTCATTGGGAAGGTTTGGGATTGATGTTAAAATACCTGGTTAGCTGGGCATATCTGCCTGAATCCACCAGGACCTCTCCGACCTTGATGGTTCTCTCCAGAGTAGACTTCCTTCCTCGCTTTTTGCTGTCTTTTGAAATAAACTTCCCATCCCATTGACTACCTGTTTGAACCCCTAGCGAGTATTTCTTCTGGGCTTTGTGGAGAACCTCCACCAGGTTGTCCACTTGCGTTTCAGTTATCTTGTCGAAGTTCCTTGTTTTACAAGCTTGCTCCAGACCAAGAATGTCCAGTTCCCCTATATCAAACGTTTCTGTATCTTCATCCATATTCTGGGCCTCTTGATAGCTTTCTTCTTCTTCCCTTGCTTTTGCTGCGCCTGAAACCGTTGTGTCTATTTCCATCTCTGGTTGGCTCCAGATTTTCGTTTTGGTGCTATGGGTGTTTCCTTCCTGTGCCTCATTTTTTCCTTTAGATGGCACTTTGGGCTCCTCAGTCTTTTCCAGATTTGAGGTGCGCTTGGATGTAAGGGGATCTTGAACGTGATGCGCTTCCTCTGCTAGAACAGCAAAGCTGTTACTTGTTGAAGGCTTTGAGGGATCCTTCGGGGCCTGCCTATTCTGAGATGGCTGTTTTTTATTTCCTCTTCTTCGGTTTGTTACTTTGGTGAACCCATCTGTCGTTTGTTTGTCCTGGTCTTGTTCCATGGACTTGGTATTTAGCGGGCAATCTCGGAACAGGTGCCCTAAGGCGTGGCATTTTCTACACCTAAAAGGCACATGTTCATAATCTATTAACTGGATCCATTCTACATCCTCATGAGAGAGTTTTACCTTGTCAGGCAGAGGTTCCTTTAGGTCCATGTAGACGCAGATCCGAGCATAGGAGGTGTACTTCTTCGTCTTAGTTTCTTCTGCTACCTTGACAAAGTCCCCCAGAACCTTCCCAATCTCCTGAAGCGATTCTTCCTCCCAGTACTCCCATGGCAATGAGTATAACCTGATCCATACTGGTGCCCAGCTCAGATCCTCCTTATCCGGGTTGAATCGTTCTATCCATTCTCTGAGAAAGAGACCCGCTGAGTTGAAGAAGTAAGGTCCGCTCTCAAAGACCCTGTTTCTATCCTCCAAACAGTTGAAGACTGCTGTAAAAAAACCTTTTGGTCCCAAATGCAGGGATATATGTCCTTTCGGGTGCCATTTGATATTAATCCATGTCCTCAGGGCTTTCTCATTTGGCCAAATGCCTATAAATTTGCCTATGAGGGCATGATCCCTCATATATTGTATTCTTGCATTGATTCTGTGACTGGGGAACTCCACTGTTGGCGTGTGCTTGGCAACAGGCTTGCATGTGGATGATCTCACTCTCTGGTCCTCTGGCTGAACTTGTTCATTCTGCCTGTCCGGCATATCCTCAGTATTCTCTTCATTCGTATTCTGGTCCTTCCTTGAATCGTCCTGATTCTCTGGTTGCATTTCATTGGTTGGGGGGGGATCCCCTCCTGCCCCCTGGCGGGGGTGCATTTTTCGCTACTGCCAACTCCCTGTGCCTGTGTTCTGCAGCTTTGCCGCAGAGGGATGGGATTTTGCCCCTGCAGTCTGCCTGCCGTTGCAGGTCTGCGCCTAACCCTAGCCGCTGTACGCCGCTGCCATTTTCACCGTCGCGCTCTCCCAAAGGTTCCTTCAAGGAGCATCAGTTACCCCTCATCAAAAGTGTCATGTTCCTTAAATTTGGATATTCTTTTGCCCACATGAAAAGTTCCTTGCTATTATGACCTATGTTTTTAAGATCATGGCGTTGCTCCAACATCATATTGGATTGTGGAGACAAAATGATTCAACTTTCCAAGATGAGTACCTCACTTGGTTGAATGAAGGTGCTAGCTGTGACTAGTGTCAAAACCTTAGGGAAGCAGAACACTAAGGCCTAAGAAAATATATCACCACTCGTCCACTGAAATAAAAAATTGCAATCCCACAATGGCCTCTGGGACTATATTTCATTAGATGGATATCACACTATGAAAGATGAATGTCTAATACAATCAGAAGTGTACATATATTGTCACAATGCCCCTCACAGTCAAACCCTATAGTTGTTTCCTATAATATGAATCATATTATACTATTTAGTTATAAATTATGACTATCATATAATTATTAGTTTGAATAATTAGTATGAAATTGAATTTTTAGTATTTCTGTATACATGAAAATATTCAGAAAAAAAAAAAGGTACTTTTTGTGACTACTTAATTTCGATTGAATCTAAATACACAATAAATTATGGTGCCTCAATGTTTCTCTAGCGGTTATCCGCTCATTATACCAATTGCTCCCACCTCCTCTACTACTTTTGGTGAATTCCTCTTTGATGAATGCCAATGAAATCGACATTTATCCTCAATGTTTTTCTGAGCCAAAGGGAAGATCCACAAGTAACAACCAAAACGTAGCCTCAAATATATTATTGGGGGCCAAAATGCAATAATTATATGACAAGCCAAGAAACACTGCACGTTAATCATCTTCCCTTTAAGCTTGATTAATAATTTCTTTGCATGATCTTGTAATGGGACATTTAAAGTTAGTCATCCATCAATATTACATTTGGGAGTGATTAGTAGTTAATACTTCCTATTACACACACATTATATCACAAACTTCAAGGATAGCAATATAAACACAACAAAAATGAAATTAAAAGAAATGCTAGGAAGTCAAATGCGACTAATATTGAGTCAAGAAAATACCAAGACCTTCACATTAGCAAAGAATTCTTAGGCACTAAAATAGAAAATACTTCCATTGCATCATTTTCACATTTTCTTTAATTTCTTTAATTGAGAACATAACTTTCAGAAAAAAAAAAAAAAAAAATTTCATTGAAAAAGGTCTCAAAATCCTTACAAATTCTCGAGTGATTGTCATATCAATTAAACAGAAAGGGAATCGTTTGATATGCTTTTAACTTGCAGAATATATTGAAGAATATGAAACTTTCTCATCCCTTGCTCCTAATCAAATTGTAATCCGTGGGTTCCAATCAAGTAATCAATTTCCCTCCAAGATAGTTAAGAGATCACTTTGGAGAAGGATTTCCAGAAGCATTGGGATAGTAGAAATGGAATTAACTAGGAGGAAAATGAAGCACTTTAGTTGGTGCTCCAAATATTTGAGCACAACTGAATATGATTTTATACTCCCTCCATACTTTTTAAAACAGAAAACATTCAGTTGCATCTCATTTATTTTCCACCTTTATGTAATATGTAATTCTTTGAGCAAGAATAGAGCATTCATAAATATTGTCATGAAAGAGGACTCTTCATAATCCTAATAAGTTGGGCTCTAACAAATAAAAAATTTCATGTAGTGAATAAATCTTACATGGTAGATTTCAGTGATTAAAATGACAACTTTATTCTTAATCTCATTACAACAAAAATAAATTTGACCCTAACTAGTTGGGATCTAACAAATCAAGAATTTCATGTAGTAAAGTAAACTTACATGGTAGATCCCAATTATTTGCAATGACAACTTTATTCTTGATCTTATTACAAAATAGATAAATTCAAGAGTACATATATATTTCCTTATCTAAGACAAAGTTTGAACACATTCCGAGATTTCATAGAAATATAATGATATGATTTAATTGTAGGACATGAGAAAGCTATCTACATCTAGCACCTGTCACTAGACAATAGTGTTATTGAGACACCATCTCATGGCATTAGAATCATGTAGATAGATAGTGTTATAGAGATAGCAACACTACCTTCAAGCTTCAAATTTATCAATTGATTTACTTTAGTAGCAAATATAGTGGGATTTCATTAAATACAACCCGACAAAAGCTATTTATGATAGTTGTCATTGCCTTCGATGGATCTGTCCCCCTCTCGAAATAGAATAGATGATATTCCCCAATTTTTGAGATACTTGCTTCATGTTCAACATGGGCTATTGGGTTCTTCACATGGAAAAGGTTGCAAATATTAGATGTATAAAGGAAACAAGCATGCAATTCAAGGTTGCTCCTAAAGTCTCTTGGGTGAATTATAAAAAACCTACTTAAAACATGATATATGGTAGTAACAAAAACCTACCCAATATCCCACTTAAGAATTCAAATGTTGCAAATAGGAGATGTCTTAAACAATATCCACTATTTAATTGCATAATCATAGTAAAATAGACATTTAATCTTTAAAATGTTGAAAAGTGTGAAAAAAATGGAGTTGGAATATTATAGTTATGTGAGGGTAGATATATCTATGTAAAATGTAACTTCTATGTTGCAAACAAGAGATGTCTTAAACAATATCAGCTATTTAATTTCATAATCAAAGTAAAATAGACAAATCTTTAAAATGTTTAAAAGTGTGAAAAAAATGGAGTTGGAATATTATAGTTATGTGAGGGTAGATATATCTATGTAAAATGTAACTTATATATAAAAAAGGGAGTTGGAATATTATAGTTACGTCAGGGTAGATATAGCTACGTGAAATGTAACTTCTATATAACATTCTAAATATCCCTTTTTAGTGATTTAAGAAACTAACATTTTCTTTTTTATCTTGTTAATAACTTAATACTCCACCAAAAATAGCATTGAATTGGTTCTTCACCAACCAAGGGGAAATTTTAAACCCGTGTGAAAATGCTTACTCATTCCCTTGCCATATTTCTGATATTTTATTTGTGTGCAGATTTAAGCTAGTGTAATGTAACTTCTACATATTTGACAATTTAAATGTAAAAAATTACCGAGATTGAAGTTATACAATTAACATATGCACAATAAGATACAATATCCATGAGTTATAAGTAATATGACATTTACATGTTAAATCAAAACAAACTTTTCCTTATCTCATTAACTCTTATCTTATAGTTGGTGATGGATATAGCCTTTAAAATTATGAGCCATCCTTGTCATATCTTATATTTAATGTTGGATATAGCTTTTAAAAGCATCAACCTTGTTTGTTATTTTATGTACAGTCAATTTAAATGGAAGTTCTCATAATTTTATTCAATATTATCTTGTACAACTGGAAATAAAATGATGTGGGGGTGGTGTTTCTAGTGATTTTCAAACTTGTTTTAATAACCTAATTTAGCCTATTTAAAATAAACAGGGGTGGTGTTTCTAGTGATTTTCAAACTTTTTTTTAATTACCTAAATTTAGCATATTTAAAGTAAATAGTTGCATTGACCATCTTATCTTCAAGTCAGTAACTTTGCTTGAGGGCATCTTCATGACATCCACCGTCTCTAAAAATTATGAAATATTAGTAGTAGCTTGCACTAAATAGACAATGTTGGTATATAATCTTTTATTGCCTTTTTTACTCCATGTCACAAATCTATTGATATTTTGTGATTCTTGGTTTTGATTTCCATATTAAGACTGGATTCATCATGCCTACTAATACTGCATTCATCATGCTTGTTAGGATTTTTAGTTCTGCACACATCATATTGCTCACTTCTAATTGTCTCAAAAACACAGAGTATGCACAATGACATGTAGTGACATTTGGGTGTCTATTTTACTCAATGATATGTTTGATTTTTTAACCCATTCCAATCCTACCACAATGAAATTAAGAGAGACAAGGACACAAGAAGGACTATCAATAAATGAAATTAGAGACTTTAGAATGCAACTCAAATTGTACCTGAATGTAACGATAAGTATTTGCCACTGCCTGGTCACCAATGAGAATCAAATCACAATGTGAAAAATTCCTTTCATTATGAGAATTTTGTTGCACCTGCACTAATCCTCTGTAGTAGTTCCTTGACTTGCCTATAGATATAATTTTAGAAACAATCCTACTCCTGCAATTCTTCCCTATATGGATCATCTTTGTCCCTCCCTATTGATAGTTATTTTTCAAGGCAACATAATAGAACTCTCCAATTGCATCATCACCTTTCAAAACAATGCTTGAGTATTTCCATGTGATTATCGAACCAGTCTCTATTCAGGTCCACGAAATCCTTGATTTGTCTCCATCACACAAACCTCTTTTCATAATAAAATTATAAATCCTGCATCTGCATTCCTCATCCCTGGCATACCAATTATTTATAGTGGAATACTCTATTGTTTCTCCCTCAGTGCAATATAGATCCATTACTGTGGCATGTAGATGATTGGTGTCATAAAATGGTGCAATGCATCCTTCAGTATATGTCACAAAACTCCTCTCACCTCACATAACTCCTCTCATCTACAACAATAAGAGTCCTCTCAAAATATCTGGTTTCCATCTCTTTCATCCTGAAATAAGTGGATATTTCCATGGGTGACAAAGTGTGCTCAGGGATTTAATAGAAGGAGCTATCACTAAAAAAAAATACAATGCAACATAATAGTTATTAGCAGGAGGAACAACCCTGCCAAGCTACTTCCTAACTAGATCAAGATACTCCCGGATTACCTCTTATAACAAACAAAAGATAACTTCAACTGCCTATAGAGTCTACCTATGCATGGTAGAAATGAAAAAACTGTAAAAAAAACATATACAACAACATTGGTCAATCTGTTCTTCTAGTCAAGGACATGCCCAACTTTTGAAAAGTATCAAGAAGGTCAGGGTCCACCTCATCTAGGGTCCTCTTCTTCTACTCTCTCTGTTTAGGTTCAAAATAATAGCAAAGATCTTCGAAATGATGGGTGGGTAAAAGTTATCAAACCATTTGGGTTCTTCCATGTTTAATCATTGTCTGTAAGCATTGAGTCTAAATTGCAAAAGCCGTTCAAGTTCATTCTTTTTAGCCGAAATTAACCTAATCTTTGGAGAGTTGTAAGGTTTAATGTATCTAAGTATATTCTACTTAAAATATAGTAACATGGTTTAAAACTGTAGGCATTGAGATCAGAATCTAAGGATGAGACATAAAAATTTTATGTTCATGATTACAAGAAATTTTAATTTCATGTAACAAAGTTTGAGGAAGGTCTAGTATTTGCATCCTACTAGAAAATTTGCTTGCATCACTTGAGCCCTTTGAATTTGGGCATGGTAGATTCCATTACACAAACAATCAACCACTAAAAAAACGTGAAAAGAAAAAATAAAATTTTGTGCATTCTGACCCTAGAAAAGTTAGGGAGGAGTGAACTAATATGTACAATAAGGACATGCAAAATGCTTAATTGTCCATTGTCTTTTGATGAATTGTTTGCCGCAATCAAGATCTACATTATCATAATCATTAAACCCTTTGTACAATAAGGACATGCAAAATTCTTACTTGTGCATTGTCTTTTGATGAATTGTTGGCCACAATTAAGATCTGCATTATTATAACTATTAAACCCTCAACTCTAGATGACATTTATGCTTTGATCATATAAACCCTCGAAATTGTTTACCCATAAGAAAAAAAACCATCCTTAGTAAAAAGGAGGAACTCTCCAGAGTCCAAATTCATACCCATGTACAAATGGCCAAAATCTCCATGCCCAATAACCTTGCCCTTCCTCCATCTAATCATTGATGCTCTCCTAATGTGTTTACTATGAAAAATCCATCTGGAGTTCACATCCCATGAAATCCATAGATCACATTGATGGTCTTCCTTCTGCATTTCCACCCAGATATCAACAAGGCAGAGAACTTCTGCATTTCCACGTAGATATCAACAAGGCAGAGAAAAATGTAGTGCTACAATGTGATGTTGTAATCTGTGAATAATTTATTTGAACCCAGTGCTAAACTAAAAATGAAAAAGAAAAGAAATATTTATAATGGAAAAAATAAAAGAAATATTTATAATATAATATACAATATATAAATTGCAATTGGGTTAAATGATTTATTTTTAATAAGAATTTGTTATTTTTATGTAAGACGCGAAATTAAAAAGAAGAAGAAATTAAAAATGATATTGGGATGAGTGTAAACATTTAAATATGACCTCAATTAATAATAAAAAGTTAAATTAATAAAAAATAAATCTCGATAATGATGCATCCATGCTATTTATTCTTGAAGATTGAATGATTTTCTCACCTTGTCCAGAGGATGAACCATATTAGTTGGTTCGAAACGTGGACCCAATTCCTAATGATGTGATTAACCTGAAAGACATTTATCTACAATATGGATCACAAAAGTCTTAGATCTAACAAAATTCAATTTGTTATATTTTGATTTTGAAAGACATTTATCTACAATATGGATCACAAAAGTCTTAGATCTAACAAAATTCAATTTGTTATATTTTGATTTTGTTATTAACTTGCGAATAGGATTTTTAAATTAATAAAAATAATAAAATTCAATTTGTTATGTTTTGAATTTGTTATTAACTTGTGAATAGGCTTTGTTACAATACCATGGCTTATCAATACTACAATTCCAAAAACCATAACGTATTTCACAACCAAAATATTTTATAACAATATGACAAGATTCTTAACCGTGGATATTCACCCCATGGTAGATCTTATTAACTTGTAAAAAATGCCCTTTGTTTCAATACCATGGGTCAATACCATGGATTATCAATACCACATGCCCAAAAAACATAAATTATTTCACAACCAAAATATTTTATAACAATATGACAAGATTGTTAACCATGAATATTCACCCTCACTTTACCATTGATATTAACTTGTAAATAGGCTTTGTTACAATGCCATGGGCTAATACCATGGCTTATCAATACCACATGCCAAAAAACCATAACTTATTTCATGGTAAAAATATTTTATTTTAATTTAATTTTACAACATTTTTTTAATTGAATCTAAAAGGGAAAATGTTACAATTTGAGATATATCTAAACCCTCTATCCTCACAACTACTAAAAATATTCCCACTTAATTAAGCTAAGATGGATTTATGTCGGTTCTTTATATATATATATATATATATATATATATATATATATTGAACGGACATAGATCTGTCTTAGCTTAGGATCCAAGGGATGAGAGCAAGCAAATTGACTAATTATAATAGATTAAATATAGTGCATGTTTTTTTAAAGTTTTTCATTATTATATTTTCTTTGACATGATTGATCCAAAATATAGGTTTAATTTTTACAAATAATTAAGTTTCTTTAATTTAGATAATTTCTTAGACACAATACAATGTGATCAAATTTAAGAGAGAGTTGGGGAGGGGGCATAGAGAGGGAGGGAGATAGTGAAAAAGTTGGAGGAAAGAGAGAGAGAGAGAGAGTGATGGGGCGAGAGAGAGTGAGGTGGGAGAGAGGGAGCGAGAGGAAGGAAGAGAGAGGAGAGAGATAGAGAGATGGAGTCAGAGAGAGAGAGAGAGAGAGAGAGAGAGATGGAGTTGGAGTGGGAGAGAGGGAGGAAATAACAAATACATAGAGAGATAGAGGTGGAGAGAGAGAGGAGTGAGAAGGGAGAGATGGAGAGAGAGTGAGGAAGAGAGGAGAGGAGGGAAGAGAAAGAAGAGGAGAGGATAGAGATAGGAAGGGAAGGGGAAGGGAGAGAGATGGAGAAGGACAGTGGGGGGGGAGATAGTGATAGAGTTGGACAAAAGAGAGAGAAAGAGTGGGAGAGTGATTTGGGGGGGAGGATAGAGGGAGGTGGGAGATAAGGGATAGAGAGGAAGGAAGATAAAGATGAGGAGAGAGAGATGGAATTGGAGGGGGTAGGAGAGGGAGGGAGCAAGAAAAACATAGAGGGAGAAAGGTGGAGAGAGAAAGGGGGTGACAAGGGAGTTATTGAGAGAGAGTGAGGGAGAGAGGAGAGTGGGAGGGAATAGAGAGAAGGACATAGATAGAGACGGAGAGAAGGGGAAGAGAGAGATAGACATAAAAGGGGATGAGAGGGAGAGAGAGTGTGTGTATGTTTGGGGGTGAGATAGAGAGAGGGAATAACAAAGAGACACACATGCAAATATAGATATTATATAGTATTATATAACCAACTTAGATCCATATTGACCTTATGACTATCAAGTGTCGAGAGGGATCCAATCTCTCGAGGTGAAAATGTTTCCTCAAGTTTTGCACTAGAAAAAAAGGTTTGTACCTCGAGAGATTGGATCCATCTCGGTGCTTGATAGATCGGAGGTTAAGATGGATATAGGTCGGTTAATATGAAATTAAAGTAGTTTTTATTTAAGATTATGGTCTTAGAAATTAAAATTTGTCTTTAAATTAATTTCAAATTGGAACTAGATCCAATTAGATTCAATGAATAAATTTTTAAAAAATACATAAAATATTTTTTTTATTAAAAAATATATTTTTAAAATTACAAATTATTAGAGATAAATAATGAAAAGTTGGTTCACCTATACACCATGTGAGGATGAAGAAGTGTTTAAGGAAGGATAACCTTTCAACCAATCTTTAAAAACCTTTCAATCCCCTATCACTTGTATTTTATATTGCTTGACACAATTAAGATGAATGACATAAAAAACTGATTCATATTATTGTCGTACTTGTTAGGTAGTTGTATTTTTGTTCTTAGACTAAATTAGTCATTCATTTTAGTCATTTATAGTTGTATTAATTATTAGCTAGTCACATATTTTAACGTACGACTAAATTAGAGATTTATGTTAGTCGTTTTTAGTTCAGTCACTTAAGATTGATCATTTTTTGTAGTATTTCACTTGGAAAAGTTGTGGTGACTAACTTTTTTAGTCACGTAGTCACTAATTTCTCATTTTCTACTAGTGCACCTTGAGGGCATAAGATTTTCAGCAACTATATCACCTATCTAAGCTAGTGAAGCATGTGGAATCACTCTTCTATGCCACCCATAGCTACGTGAACACAAGATACATTGTCAAACGTTGGGTGAAAGAGCCATCAAATTTTTGACAGACACCCACCCATGTGTACAATACAAAATCCCTTAGGAAGGCTTACTAGCTCTTGATTATCTTTTCTTGCAGAATCCATGGTCAAGAGAGCACAAAAAACTTTCCTGAAGGGTGGGCAGTCTTATTGGATCAGTTGGTTAATGATGGGAGTACATTCAACTGGTAAGATTTTTTGGCTCAAAAATTGAAGGCCCATGTAGCACAAGCTCGAAATCCGCCCAAGGATGAGCGAGCAAGGTTCTATATGCATGCATACTTACTGGATGCAATTTGTGCGCAACATCAATTCCCTGGCATGAACTGGACATGGACACCATGAGAGACTACCGTGAACATCTATTGCAAGTTGCTTTCAGAATGCAATGATTGAGGAATAATGGCATGACTAACTGACCACTTTATCATCCTTCCATACAAGATTTTATTTGAACAATATCCACCTTGCATGTCTCGAGAAGAAATATAGGCGATAATAGACATTGCAAATTGGTATGCCTCACCAGGTGGCACCTTCATCAAAGTGTTTGACGGAGAGAAGCATCCGCATGTCTTACCAAGGTATGCCACTGACAAACAAACTGATCATGCAAGAAGTATCATGCCATCTCACTATAGGGTTGTCAACAACACTACAAAGAAAGAAGAAAGCACCATGAACCACTCTTCCTTTGCAGATCAAATTATACAAGATAAAGAACTTGAAATTCGTAGATGCCAAGGCTAAGGAGATAGTGAAATTCGAATTTGGCACTAAGGGCTTTAATTCGTATGATCCCCACAATATTTGCAAGGAACATTGTACGAGATTTTACTTTCTGTGGATTAGCGGGGCATTTCATTGGCCAAAGGAGGATCCTTGGAGATACTGCTATAATGCATCCAGACTAATAGAGTCGGTCAGTATAACAAGGAATTAAAGTCTACTCCACAAACAACAACAGTTCCTGAAGTAACAACAACAGAAGGCAACAATCCCATGTAGGACGAGGGAAAGAGGAAGATTGTTAGCAGTCTAGAGGGAGAGAAGGCAACAATCCCATGTAGTGAGAAGAGTGGAGGAAGAGATAAAAGCAGAGGTTGCAAAAAACATAACTAAAGTTGTAGGAGACAAAGAAGAAGTTGAAGGAAGAACAAGAGTTGAGGAGGAGAGAACGAGAAGAAAAGTAGAAGCAAGAAGAAGAACAAAGGAAAGATGCAATGATAAAGGAAATAACGTCAATATAGTTTGAAGAACTGAAACAGCCAGCAACTGAGGAGGAAGGTGAACAGATGCAGGATCAGGAGGTTTCTAGGTAGATTGAGCAATTGATCTTTATGACAAACATGGAGTTGGAACAGGAGCCGTAACATGAATATGTTCACCTAATTACCAGAGCACCACATGTCATCCCTCAATCTCCACCACCTACAGCATTAGATCTAGCCCCTAGCGAGCAAGGAGATGTTGTTCTCCTAGATGATGATCCAGTCATGGATGTGTACAATCTGTCATTCGATGAGTTCCAAAAGAGGATTGTACAACCATGGAAGAATCACTTTCTATATGATCATGCTTCACCTGCATTCATCAAAGAAAGGGTGATAGTGTCGAATACCAGGATGCATCCAACTACCATTGTTGAAGCCAGCTTGGACTATGCAGGACATGGAAAATTTTAGGGGCGAATTTTTGCCCTTTGGCGAAATTAAGGGGTTTTAAATTTTTAGTGGGCGAATATTTTGTATCATAGTACATTTTTACAAATCACCTCAAATTTATTTTATAAAAAAATTAGGTATGGAGGTTAGCCCACCTTATTTTAAGGGAAAGGGTAAAAAAGGTAAATTTAGCCCTTCAAATTAGGAGTTACAACCTTCCATTCTCCCTAATTTTCAAGAATAGGTTTTATTTAAGTGAATCCCATGGGCCAAATACCATATTTATAAAAGAGGTATGGTAAATTAATAAAATTATAAATAAATGAGAGGTATGGTACATAAATAAAACATTTTTTATATTTACTCCATAAGTCACCTTATATACATGCAAGGGTGTAAACAAATAAAAATATAAATAAAGTGGAGGTATGGTAAATAAATAAAACCTCTTTTTATACTTACTCAAAAGGTATGGTAAATAAATAAAAATATAAATAAACTAGATGTATGGTAAATAAATAAAACCTCTTTTTATATTTAGTCCATAACCCTCTTTCTATTTATGAAGGCTCAAAAAAGAGGTTTTATTTAAGTGAATCCTATGGGTCAAATACCATATTTGTAAAAGAGGTATGGTAAATTAATAAAAATATAAATAAACGAGAGGTATGCTAAATAAATAAAACATTTTTTTATATTTACTCCATAAGTCACCTTATATTTAAGGACACTCAAAAAATGTGTTATATTTAGGTAAAATCTATGGGAAAAATACTATGGGCCAAATACCATGGGCTAGATTATTATTAATACCATGCAAAAAACATTATTAACCCTAATATTAGTATTAATAAAAATAAAAATGGCACATGGTATTGACCCATGGTATTCACGTAAAATGTAACCTATTTAAAGGGGGGAATTAAACCAGCATAGATCGATCTTTACTCTGGATCTACTAAGCCACGAGAGGGATCAAATATCGTGATATGCAAACTAGCATAGAGTGAAAAAATATTTGATCCCTCTCGGGGCTTGGTGGATCAAGAGTAAAAATGGATGTTGTAATTTAATGTATGTTAAACATTTTAACTTGGTTAAAATAAAAAATAAAATAAAAAGCAATTATTAATTTTATTAATTTTTATAAATTACTAATAGTAATTTTTAAGCTCCAGGTTTATGATAGCCCATGGTATTGACCCATGGTAATACCATGGTATTCAAGTGAGCATAGACTATTTAAAGGGGAAATTCTATCGTCATAGATCCATCTTAATTCTGGGTCTACCAAGTGCTCAGAGGGATAAATAGATTTCATCCCTCTAAGAGTGGTAGATGTGGAGTTAAGATGGATATAGGTTGGTTTTTATGATAATGAAGATATTAAATAGACTTAGAAAATTACATTGTAAAAACATCTTAAGGTGAATGGTTAAAGCTACATTTAGTCACTTCACAAAATTTAGTAAAAAATACCAATATCTCCATTAATATTGGTTTTTCTGATTTAACGAAAAAAATTCAAAACAATGAAACCTTATCACTCTTTCCGCATCACCCTACCAGAAGATTTCCCACCATTTTTAAAACATTCTCAATATGATATCTTCATGAAAAATTTTAGGTATTGATGTTGATTAGATGTTTGAAAAATAAGCCGGTTTGTACAACCTTTCATCTTCTGTGCTATTCTTAGTTTTTCCTAATGATCTGTAGGGGTTGGAGCCATTGCACCATATTTTCCTAAAAGGTGAAGATTGTTCACCAAAAAGGAAATTAATCTACATGTTACAATGCTGTTAAAAAATGGGAGACGTATGAGGGTAGTGAATTATGCTAATAAGCAATTTAGATTGGGAGAGACGTAATTAAATTTTATTATTTAATTGAATATTTCCAATTAAAATAATAATAAATCTACATTTATATATTCATATATTGATTGGAAGGCTTCTCACAATGGTCACTTCTTTCAATTAGATCCCCTTCAAGCCTTTGGGATACCTAATACTTTCTTATATAATATAGTTGGGGCTTGCTACTTGTTGGCGTGTTGGGGTAAACAAACTTGATGTGTTTTTTTTATCTTGCAGTTGGAGTCTATGGAATAAGAAAGAAATTTGATAACTTGAAAAAAGTGGTAGCTTGACAAAAGTTGTAGAGAAAAGATTAATCTCTCCTACCTTGACAGAACTCGTGGTCAATATCAACACCTACAAGAACTTTGTTGTGGAATATTATCAAAACTAATAGAAGGATATGAAAGAGTGTATTGTAAGAACCTTGACAAACACAGCCACTGAAACTTGGAACATTGTTTGTAGGAAGAGAAAATTATGTTTCTTTTTTCCAAACATGTATGTTAGTATATTACAGTTTAATGAATATGTTTTCTTATTATCATATATGGTTTCATACTTTAACAAAACATTCGCCAAGACTTCACAATGTTTTATTATTCAGTAAAAGATTTGCCAAGATCTTACAAGATTTTATAATTCAATGAAAGATTCTCCATCACTGTACAAGATAATATAATCTGGTGAGAGATTCGCCAAAAAAATTATATATACATATTATATTATTGATAAAATTGCCTCCCATTTTTCCTATGTATCATGGGGATTACCCCATTTATTATACAAGAAATTTAGGTTGGTTCTTAAAATTTTCCTTGATGCAGGAGAAACAAGATCAAATGTTCGTATTTGACGATTGAGAATGTGTAACTGGCACAAAACTTGTAGGCTGCCAAGAAAGAGGCAGAACAACTCCATCAGTAGTATAGATTGCAGTTTCTACATTGGGGGAGATGAGAGCAACAATATTTGTTGAAGTATCAACACTTGGAGAAACCATGCAGAAGCTCTATGAAGGATTTATCACCATGCATTAAGCAGTTGTTTGTTTGCATGGCCTACAATAGCAGAGAAAATATTTTTTTAAAACTCTAAAGAACATACATGATGCGATCGCCTATGTACAAGAGTGGAAAATGCGGTTCAAAGGGGCCTCTCTTGACTTAGTGAATAAAATTAAGCCACATGCAGAGCTAGAGAAAGCGAAGGTTTGAATGTTGATTCAGAACAACAAGCACCTTTCCTCATTCATTGGTAGCACACAAGACTCATATGTGCGGTTGTACAGTAGTTTGGACGTCTTGGTGAGAACACACCAAATCCCATCAATTGGTTCCCTCACCAAAGCTAAACCCAAGAACCAAGTTTGGTAGGAGGTAAAAGAGTACTTGGAGCAACTAAGACAGGAGGCCACAAGGGAAGACTTGGAGTTGAGCACACAGAACATGCAAAAGTTCATCGGTGGTTCTGTCAAAGTCAAAACAATGTTTCTCATGCTTCAGAATGAGTTGGACACAGGTTCCAAGACAATGTACCCAAATTCCATGGAGGCTAGAGTCTAGTTCTAGCAAGACATCGTTAAGCAGTTTAGGGACACCATCACACATTACCAAGCTTGGCACCAATATGTGATCGAGAAGCAACAAGTGGAGGTTATTGAGCTAGACATTTCCCAAACTCCAACATCAGAGTGTTGTGTCTTGTTAGGCTATCAAGTTGTCTCTACCCTATTTTGTCTTATATGGGTATAAGTGGAAAATGTAATATTATTTGTAATTATGTTGTAAGTGAAATTCCAAGTGTCAATATTGGAATATGAAAAGTCACCATGTAATGTAATGTGTTATTTTGTGAAGAAGTTGAAGAGTCATGAGCGTAGTCCAAAGGAGACAAAGGGGAGTTGAAGAGTTACCCCCTCTTGTTATAAATATAACCTCATAACTCATGTAACAAAATTTTGGGAGCCAAGCATTTGGCTAGGCTTAGGCTTAGAAAGAGATTGGGAGTATTGTGAAGAGCCTTGGCTTCTCCATAGCGTAGAGTGAGTATAATTCTTTGGAGGAGCAGGTGTTCTTGACTGTAATGTTCCACTATTAGGGCTAGTGGTCATCAATGGTGTATGTATGGATGGAAATTTCACTTATAATAATAAAATCAGAGCTAGCATGCTTTTATGCATATGCTGTTAATATAGTAGGATTATTCTTGTTGTATTAGCAATGTGTGTTATTTAACTTACGCATATGCTTATGAACTATTTTGTTTGCATTTGTATGAATTTTTTTGAATGTGTTTTGTTGGATTAACTCATCACTTTAACTTGTGGACTATTTCACATCTTATCTTATGATGTCATTTCACTCGTGTCTTCCTTTCAAGCTGCGTACTTTTACAGGCTTCTAAGGGGAACACTTACATTTCCCTTCGTGTGTTGGAACCTTCATGCATCTCACTTGACTCTTCGCGGGGTCACACACTTGCACTTACCCAAAGTTATCATACTTCCCTCTACACGTTTCCGTAGTCAAGGCATAACATTATCACCCACTACTGGGACTCCTACTCCAAACGATGTGATGTCTAGTTGGGACTCCATATCGGGGATATCCCCTAAATGTTGGTAGGTCCATCACCATCAACAGGTCCTGTTAACATATATGAACCTTCAAAAAGGAAATGTTTAACAATGTATGGCCCCCTCCATAATGTGTTGAACTTTCCTGGTCCTATATTCTCATTAGCGACATCATATCAGAGTACCAAATCCCCCTCGCTAAATGAGTACGAGGTGACATGGTGATCAAGGGAGGCATTGGTTCATTTTTTTGGGCTTCATTATGCTAGAGAGATTCTCGCTGACTTTCATCAACATGTTCCAGTTGTATGATCCTTTGTTCTGAGGGGGAATTATCTAGGGGAAGCTCGTAGGATTTCTGTATTGTAGGGATCTCACACTCAATAGGGAGTACAACTTCGATCCTGTTGACTAAGTGGAATGCTATAAAAAAGTGGATGTTTTGACTGAGGTACAATTCACCCATAAGATAGAGAATAACATGTGGTCCCAATTGGTTTTATGTTTTTTCACCATACATTGCAACATTGTTTTGAGAACTTTGTTTACAACTTCTAACTGACCATTGGATTGGGGGTAGTATAGGGAAGCAAACTCATGAGTGAACTCAAGGAGTTGAGATAGTTGTTGGAACACCTCATTCTTGAAATTATTATCATGGTCAAAGATGAGTTCCTTAGGGATGTCGAAACATGTGATAACATGGTTAAATAAAAACCAAGAATCTATATCGATAGTGTTGTTGAAGGTGGGCATGGATTCAACCTATTTAGTGTAGCCGATAATGCCTACTATGTACCTGTGGCCATTATGGGATGGGAGATTGCAAGTCATGAAATCAAAGCCCCATTTACAGTAGGAGCCCTCCAAAATGGAAAGATGTAATGGAGCAGGAGGGGCTATAACTATATGAGCATATCACTGGCAACATTCACATCATTTAACTACTTGGATGTAGATGTGGAAAAGAGTGGGCCAAAAATAACCAGTGTGAAGAATATTTTGGGCAGTGGTCATCCATGAGAGGTGACCACCACTTTCCCCATTTTGGTATTCATTTAAGAATCATTCGACTTCTTCTAATGTAAGACATCAATGTAGAATGGTTCCAATGCCTCAATGATACAAAATGTCTCCTATGTGGAGGTAGCATGGTGCTTGATGGAAAATGCATCATCAATCATTGCGTGAGATTTGAGGGTTGAAATTTTGGGTTCGTAAGTAGAGGATATTTTCACCATACCAAGGATACTTTGTTGATATAATGAACATGTGTTCATCTAGGAAATAATCGTTCATAGGAGACCCTTGAAATTCTGAGGAGGGATCATTGATGAATTCAGTAAGATGAGGGCTTTCTTACATTTAGGGGAATCAAATTAATGGTTCAATTATTACAACATAATGACCCATCAACGGTATTTATGATTCATCATACAACGAGTAAGAAATTATCCCATGGGTATGAGGGTTAAGGCAGTCTTCTTAGCTGGGTCATAGTTCAAAGTAGATCTCAAAAGGTTTTCGTTAATGTAGTAGATGATGTGTTCTTTATTATCAATGCCTTATTGGACTAACACATCAGTGATGGATACTTCAGATAATGAAAAATAGAGGGTGTGGTCCTTGTTGTGGTTAGGCGTTCTTACTAATGGTTCTTGCGATAGAGCATCTTTCAAGTCACGAATGATTTTTGAGCTTACTCATCCCATTGGAATGGGATATCCTGACAAAGAAGGTGGAGAAAAGCATTAGCACATCTAGCATAACCAAGAACAAAGCAATGTAAGAATTTGGCGTTACGCTGCAAAATTTGTAACCGATTTAAAGTCTCAGGTGGTGGGATTTCACATATGGCTTCTACTTTCAGTGGGTCAACTCTTATACCTTGCTGGGAGAATATAAATCAGGGAAATCTCCCGGCATTGATGCAGAACAAATAATTGAGAGGCTTCAAGCATAGGTTATACTTTCGACATTGTTGAAACATAAGGAAAAGATATTCAATATGATCTTAGTTTTTTTTGGATCAAACAATGAGGTCATCCAAGTAAGCGAGTATAAGATGTGACAGATCATGAAAAATGTAGTCCATAGCCCACTGAAATGTGGCTCTAGCATTTTTAAGTCTAAATGGAGTAATTCGATATGTGAAGGTACCCCATGGGGTAGTGAAAATAGTTTTGTATTGATCCATGTGGCGTATCGGAATCTAATTATAGCCTAAAAATCCATCCACAAAAGAAAATGCTTCGTTCTCAACACAAGCATTAATAGCTTGGTCAATAAAGGATGTGGAATAATAATGATTGGGACATGATTTGTTCAAATCATAGAATCCATTACAAACATGAATGGTGCACTATTTTTTCTTGATGGGTACAGGGTTAGAAACCCAAGATGTGTAAGCGATAGGATAAATGAAATCAACCTTATGAATCTTATCAATTTTGAGTTTTATGGCTTCTTCTTTAGATGGGTGAAGTGGGAATTTCTTTTGCCTAATCAAGTAGGCATGGGGACATGTGTCAATGTGGTTCTCTAAGATAGTAAGGTTGATTCCAAGCATTCCAGAATATGACCAAGCAAAAACATCCCTAAATTCTTGGAAGGGGGATTTGTACGAGGAAACTAATTTGGATGAACATGCTTTCCTGAATGAGATTTCTTCGACGATGTCGGGATTGGTTGAGGTATCTACCTTAATGTTGGGCAAGATATTGGACATGTTCCCTTCTTCAAATCCATCAGAAACTAGAATGGCATGTTTGAACCAATCTACATGGCCCGCAGGGATGAAATCTTTGGTTTCTACTACGTAAATGGTATTGGATGGTGCCTCAGTGGGTGTGAACACTTTTTTTGGGAGGAATAAAGAGTGATGGTGCATGGAATCCCATGGAAATTTTGGTCTTTTCATGGCTTTGAGAATATATTCATCAAAATGAAAAAGGCTCGAAAAAGGTGATGAAGAGGTTGACAGGTCACGAGGCATTGGTTGGCGCATCACAGTCCTAATTGACAATCAGGGGAATGATTTCTTATTTGTTGCCATAGATTCGAGAGATATATACAACACATAGATAGGTTGGCTCCCTGCAGTCATAAATGGTACAACCTTCACATCGGGCAAAGTGATATCAACACCATGGAACAATGAGAAGAAAACTTTAATCATGGTTCCTGTGGAAGAATAAATGAAGCAAATATGATGTTGTGTGTCATCAACATTAGGGGGCAGAATTATCTCCCTCATGGTTACCTATGGTCATTTTGGGAGATATCCAAAGGTGGTGCAATGTTATGGGAACCATGCATACATGGGTAGCATTCCACATATCAATCCCATCTTTAGAAGATCAGGGAAGAAGAAAATTTGATTCTACAATAATTTGTCACAAAGAGGCCCATGCTTCCCTAGATCTAGGGAGGTGGATGAAATGGCATGTATCGTGTGCATGTTGTGTGATAATATGAAAAAGGTAGCACTTTCACCCTAACTTGTTCTTATGCACAAGCTGAGGGTGTGGAAAATAAGCATGAATAATATCCAACATCTCCTGCAGGTCTAGGCAATGGTTGATCAAATGTCCCAACTCATCGCATAGGGCACATGAAGGAGTTGGTTTATGAGTTTTTATATTTTTTCTCAATTTCTTCTTCTTCATCCTGGTAGATGGCGACGTAGAATGAGAGGCATGATGGAAGATAGCATATGCATTTGTTGCTAATTGGGATTCTTCATAAAAGATGCAATGGATGATTTGGGGTGCATCTTCTACAACCAGGGTGGAAGGAAGTGATGGTGCTACCATATTGGATTAATGAAGAGCCACCAACACATCTTGATATCGAGTGAGATCAGGGCAGTGATGAGTATAGTGTCCATGTAGTGTGAAAATGGCACATGGATGGTTGGTACACAATACCTTATTGCGAGAGGTGGTGGACTTCTCACCTGGAGGGGAGGGAGAAGGTGCAGATGCCTTAGGGACATGAATAAGGTCTTTCAGCTCTTCCATTGATGGGAATTAATTGGTAGGGTGTTTCGTCACATCACATAGTTCGCATGGGGGAGGTACCCTAGGAGAAGGGGTGGATGGGGTGCCATTCTTCTTGAAATTCTATTTATCCCTTTTGGTGTTGCCCTCTAGCGTCAATGAAAGTGTTATTATAGGTGTTAAGGCTTCTTGATGAGGGTTTAAGGGAGTTGCTCCTATAGATGTGGCACCTAGTATTGATGACATAATTGGTGGTGCCAAATACCATACTAGCATTGTGAGATCCATATTAGGCAAGGCAAGGGTTACCATGGCGTGATTTGAGATGAAATTGGATGGAGGATACATGAAATGGTTTTGAGTAATCACATAAGGGAGAGAAGTGGATTCGTTTTTCACAACGTTGGGGGTTTCTGGAGTTGGTTGCTAAAGGTATTGAGCCTGTTCACCATCTGATGTGGTCATCATGCATACACGAGTCATCGAAGTAGGTGTGACGACAGGTGAGTTCCCTATGTATGTGTCAAGGACACATGAATTTTTGAAAATTCATGGGCCAATTTAGATCAAGGAAGGGACCAATTCCTTATGGGACCCTATGCAAGGTAACACACTATCAGGGGAGTGAATGGTCCTCATCTCATATTGTGTTAATTGGTCTATGGTAATGATTTTTCCCTTGTGGGGGAAACTTATAGTAAAAAACACTGATAATGCCACAACCTTTATGATAAACATGTAACTTCGTCCAAATAGGATGTTATGACCAAGAGGGATATTAAAGATTTTAATATCGATGAGAATCATTTTTTTGGCCAATTCAACCAGGATGTTTTGAAAGAGTCCAACCTGCAACAATAGGAAATCTTCATATGCCCTCAATGTGATGGAATAAGTAGTGAGTTTTGGGGACCCTAATTTTTTCCAAACTAATTTCAACATGATGCAGGTGAATGCCCACTCATCAATGATGCATCAGTGAATAGTGACGTGGTATTTAGGATTTGAAAAGTGACTATGGATGGTAATTATGGTTTTGAGTTGTTCAAATCGAAGGTGATAAGCGTGAATCTCAAGGATCGTTAACACGTAATGTGAAAAGGAGGCCTTTCCATTGAGTTGGATAGGTTTGGAGGACCTCCAAAGTAGACATGGATGATGGAGATTGTGAAAGGTCATAAAAAATACTTTATGACTTTGAATTATGGGTTATATGACGTAACAATTCCTTTACCATCTTGGAGAAAGTTTCAATGGGAGGTTATTGTATGGTCAAAGGTGGCGTAATTATGTTGGCGATGGGTACTGTCGATGTTGAGGGATTAGGTTTTGAAGGAGGTCCATAATCGCAACTTCATGTTTGGAACATGACATATGTTCCTTGCATATATATGTCATGATTAGAGGTGTCATTTGAAATACCCCGTGTTTGGTTTTGATATGTGGGAGGGCCAACCTCATGTTGGGTAGTTATAAATCCTTGATGGGGAAATATATTTTGTAGTACAACAGGTTGTTGATTATCTCCCCCCACCCTATAACCTCTCTCATGCATCGAAACTCGAGGAGTTGAGGGCAATGATGGGTACAATATCTATACTCTTTGTAATTCACACAAGAGTGATTAGTCTAAAGACCAACATTCTTATTTTGTTTTTGTAGATTATTCATACCCTGGTTCTGATTTTGGTTTCGATTGGGGGGATTCCCCCAGTCTATGCATTTGGTTGTTGTTGTTGGGGTGGGTTCCCCCTTGGCCTTTGTTTCCTTTCTATTTATTCTTCCATCATTTTTTATTAGCATTGGATGGATTTGTAGTGTTTACATGTTCAAATGAATATTGTTGTTGAGGGAATAAAGGATGAAAAAAATTAACCCCCACATTTTGTTGAGGTGTAGGTTTATTTTGTGGTGGTACTGGGAAAGGAACATAGGGATTCCCTTTGTTAATATTTATGTATGTTATGAAGTTGACATGCCTTCTAATGTGCATGTCTGGTACAATGTATTTTGCATGGGAGTGTTAGAAGTAGGCGTAGATTGGTTGGGATAATATCCAACATTTGATGGTGTCGATGTTGTGGATGTCCTAGTAAATGATTGAATGATGTTTGAGTACCATAAGTAGTTATGGGATTGGGGGGGGGGGGGGGGGATTCTCGGGCTGATTTTGGGTAAGGGTCTCAATCAACCATCAATAAAATTGATGTCCCTAGTTTATCTTGAGTGAAGGAAGCTTGGAGGATCGAGAATGAAAAAGTAGAGGTACCCTGAATGCGTGTACATGAGATCAAACTATTGCGATTTGCAAATAATTTATTCTTATGTTTGCACAAAGTGGTTACAACATCTAGTGCAATGATGGGAAAAAACAATTTCAAAAAGAAATCAAAAGAATGGTAGACCTTACACATACTATGACGTTTCTGCCATTCATGAACTTGATCTAAAATATGGGTGGAGGTAATATATCAAAAGTGAGTTAATAATTCTAGTCTTGTGTCATGGTGAAGTGGGATCTGGAAGAAGGTGAGGGATTATTTAGCAAACGAATCAAAGGTTGCATGGGATCTTGAGGCTTCACTAACACAAAATTTTGCAGCAGGGACTGTAAGGGTGCATCGAAATAGTCTCAGTAGAACTAAGTCCTCAAAGATGCAGTTGGATGAACACTATAAATGGAAACTAATTACGTGGTTGTTTGGGTCATCCCCTTATTTACCTTTGAACTTAGGAATGTTTGATGGTAACTTGGTTGGCATAGGAGACCATTAGGGATCATGTGAAAAGGGTCCATTTGTGAATTTCAAAATATTAGGGAGGTTTGATAAAGCTACAAATGGCATTGTCCTCACATTAGCCATTTTTATATGACATTGTGTTGTGGTGTTAGTGGAGATATCCTGCGAGGTTGTGTTGGTAGTGGTACCCTATGGGATTGCATTGGTATTACCCTAAGGGTTGGTGCTAGCTCAATGTTTTCTTCTATGGCGAGATGGTGAGAAACTAGGTTCTGTTCCCAAAAAGGGTGGGAGGTCTTGTAGGCAACTAGAGCGACAAGAAAAACTTGGGTCCCCTATGGTGCCCTAGTAATTATGTGAGAAATACTATCAGGGAGGATTTTTAGCAAACAAAATGATTCACATACATATGAAAAAGCAAAAAAATAAATGTTTAATTTTCACTTAAAACTCTTTAATGTGTGAAACAATCAACAAAACGGTTTTTGAGTTTTTTCATATGGTAAAAAATCCTAAAAGACCTAGTGTCCTTCTGCTCAATCCATAACTGGGCCTTGTGAATACCTTTACAAGTGTACTGTGGTGACGTCCCAATATTACTCGCGACGTTTCCAATTGCCAAAAAATCAACCAAGGTACGGAAGAGGGTTATAACGATGGGTATTGGGGTCACATTCCATAAAGTATTGGAAACACTTCAAGTAGCTTGATTGAAATCGCCTCTAAGTGAAAGTGCTCTCACAATCACCACCTATAGGGAAACATGCCCTAATATTTGGCCACTAATCTACCTACATCTAGTGGGGGTGAGAGAATATCAACTTCTAGTTGTCAACATTGGACCCAAGGCCCCTACGAAATGTCAAGAGACAAAAAGGGGGCCTGTGATAATCCACCATCTAGGCCTTGCCCCTTCATGGGTTTCTTTGCATCACTGGTTTTGGAATTAGATTGTGTAGGATTTGAAAGTTTCCTAAAAAGATAACTTCTATGTTTCGAATGAAAAGCAACCACGAAGGCTTATGGGATGCCTACCCTTGTGGTCTTAATCTAAACTATAAATTATTTTGTGACCCTCGTGGGGAATTTAATTGGTTCAAGTTAAGTTTTCTTTTAAATATTCTTTCTTTGCTTAAGGTATGCCAAATGAAAATTCAAATAAACTAAGCACAAATATTGCAAAAGAGCATACCTTTTGCGCAAATTTTACAAGAATTTAATGTGTGATTTGATGGTGTGTGAAAGGTGAATGATGAACATACAAAGTGTTTGAATCATAGAAATATTGATATACAATGATATGTTACAAATAGCCCTATTTACACTATGTGATGTTGTTCCTTGTGAAACAAAAAATATGTGTGGATAATGGGTTGCCTAGTTTTCCTAATTATGATATGTGAGCATATAGGGAGATGGAAAAATTTGATGCTTTCAGAAAATTTTCAGATCCCCTCACAAGTTCACCAAAATGGTGCAAGAGAGGGAGAGCCTACTATCTTTATTACTAACACAAACTCTGAGTCCCAAAAGTTGAATTTGATTTGAAAAGCAGGTAAAGATGTGTGGATACAAGGTTGCTTACTTCCTTCCTAGTTAGTCTATGTGTGGATTTCCATTTAAAAGGGAGATGGTAGGTAGTATTTTAGAACCTTTTTGGATCCCCCCACAAGTGCACCAAAATGGTGCAAGGGGGGGAGCCTATTCTCATTCTTGTCACACTACATCTAGTCCAAACATACAAAATATTAAGTAAAAGATAAACAAAATTACTCTACTTATGATGGTTAGTAAAGTAAAAACAAAGCCTATCTAATCTCTAAAAATTGTAGGAGTGTAGGAAGGTCACTAAAGGATGCTAAGCACTTAGGAAAAGGAAATTACAATGAGAAAAAAGTTTTTTCTTATGTATTGCAAGTTATGGTCTATACAGTCGTAAAAGCTTGGCCATTATTTTTTGCAAAATCTATGAGGGAAACCCAAAAATTTAAAAAGAGGGGCTTTAAGGCCACATGTAGGTCTAAGGGAGACCTACGAAGCTACACAAAATATTATGTGATTAAACTGAATGGAAAAATAGTGAGTAAATTCCTGCAAACAACCAATTAGATAAATAAAGGCAAGAAAGTGGAGTCGCCAATTTGTGTGTTGAATTTGGTAGCACAACTATCCCAAATTATCTTATCTTGTAGTTGGTTGAATCCTACGAGAATATACAGAGGAAATGAATGATAATAGTGGTTAAATATGGACCAAACAAAGCATTGAATTAAATGGAAACAATACACGAAACAAAATTAAACTAAACAACTTGAAACAAGTAAATGAAGCAAAACAAATCAACAAAGTAATGGGAAAAAGGTCCTATTTATTGATTACTAGTAGTGGAAGATTTACAAATAGACTTTAAAGGCAGTCGAAGAGAGTCTTTGAGCAATTGTGCTAAATAACTATCAACAAGGATTTCCCCTTTTCAATTTTTTTTCAAGTTCTTTCTCTCTCAAAGAAGCAAAGAATAAACTCTCTCAATGGTGGAATCCTCTTACCATTGGAATGCTTGATTGCTTGGAGAAATTTTGGTAGAATAACAATGCACAACTTATTATTTTTTTTTGGCTCTCCATCCTCTTGCATTTATAGAAAGTTTGAACACTCTCTCCCTCCTTTGGATCTTAAATTATATATCTTAGCTCGTAAATGAAATTGGAGCTATCATCCTCCTCCAATTAAGGCATATTGATCCTCAACGTTCGAATGGTAATCTCTTTCATGTCAAGAGATTGAGTCTACTTCAAACAATGTGTCTCCCAAGGTGTTGAATGTGCTTTCTATGACCCTCACGACCATCGAAGAAAAATTCCAAGGGTGTGTCAAACTATCTTTGGAGCACCTGCAAGGATTTATTTTTTAAATAAAATTTAGGAAAACCTTTTCACTTTTGTATTTCATAATGTTTTCAACTAAAAATGTGCCTTCTACCAATGTTTCTTACGGAATTTGAGTGCCTTTTGTTGTGTACAAATGGGTGTACCATTTTTTCATAATAACATGGGGTGTGGAGGAGCCAAATAGATTTCCCAATAGTGAATGCATCTAGGCTATCAGCGCAATCAAACTTTTGAAGTGATGTTAGATGAGTGTAGGAATTGGATTTTAGTATGAAGAACAAAAATCCGAGGTGGATCCCACTCGGGCTATACCCATGCGCAAGCAAATATCATTTCAGTTGGGCAAGCACAATCATGGTCTAGGAGATCTGGGGGTGTGCACATGTTGCAAGAATCCATGATGCCAAATGTTTTACGAAGCCACATATAATTTGAATTTGGATTTCTTCAGAATGGGGATTTTGTGGGAATATGTGGATGCTCGTTTGGAATGGTAAGTCATTTGGGAGGTTAGTGTATAGTGCATAAATGTTGTGGCACTGAATCTTCCATGATGTCAATTTTTTCAAAAATAAGGTACTATAGTGTGTCGGCCGTGGTCCCTGTGCCACCTGTAAGTGGAGGAAGGATATTGGATTCCATGAAGGCTAGATAAATAACATAGTCACCTTATGAGCCCCACACTTGCATTGTGCATGGAGAGTAGAGATTTTAAAGTTTAGGAATCCTGAGGGGGTACCACTGTAGCTTATATGGTGCAAACACAAATTACTCTGAAACTAGATACAAGGGAACACTACCCAAAACATAGTGATCATCGGTCTGGTGTGACCAACAACCTAAGTTATGAGGGTGCCATGTGGGTGATGAAAGAGTGGGGCAAGGCTACGAAGGGTGAGGTGGAAGTCATGTGGCACCATGAGTGAGGTGGGGACCTTAGTTACATTATTGGCAAATTGTAGACCCCCGCCCCTCATTAATCGTCAGGTATGTGGAAGGGGCTCACACAAGCCTTTTAACCATATGATTTCTGAGAGACCACATGGAGGCCAAACTAACGAGGGGAAACATGAGGTCTTTAGTCGCATAAGTAACAAATAGTGGAACCCCTCCCTTATTAATTGTCAGAATTGGAGGGGGGGCCTGCAATGAATGTGGTTTTCCAATTTTCCTTACCTATGTCACGTCAGGTGGAAAAACAACTAGAGGTTTTACCCTTGCCATAGGGGCTATAAGTAGTTGCCACATGGCACTGTCTAACTCATCAAACTTTAAAAAGGCATAAATTTCAATATGAGAATCAGATTGAGATAAAATTTATATCGCCTTAAAGATTTCAATAAGTTAAATTAGATGGTTGTATTTACTTTTGGTTTCAACAAAGTTGGGAAAATAGGATTTTTTTGTAACACCATCTTCATAATAGACCTTAGGGTTTAGGTAAGTTTCAAATTAACACCTCCCACAACCCGAGTTACTCTAAAATTGTGGTAGGGAGTGTTACATGGATGAAATAGAACTCTTAGACTTCATTGAAGAATGGATGGGAAAATACCAAGGAAATATACCAAATTATAAAAGAAAGTTTAAACATACATATATGTAGGTAAAAAGTAAAAGGAATGTGACTTCAAAGGGAGCAGGTTCATCCCTAATAAGTCTTCACATCCAAGCAGAAATATCCAATGATACTCCCATTAATGTGAAGGAAGAAAAAATAGTGGAAGGAAAAGAAAAAATGAGTTAATATAGGAGATGGGGGATGTGTTTTTCAAGTTTGGACAAGTGGTTTTCTTAACAGAGGTGTTTTACTTTACCCAATATTCTTCCCAATGAAGATAATTTCATGGAATATAATAGGCCTTAACGATCGAGGAAAACAAAGGCCTCTGAAAGAGAGAATCCATAGGGAAATCACTACAATAGTAATGTTATAGGAGACTAAATGTGATAGTGATAAATTTAGCTCAATAGCCTCTCATTGTTGTATTGGATGACAAACCATAGCATTAGATGTTTCAGGGAAATCATGGGGACTAGATATCTTATGGAATCAAAACAAAGTGGAATTTATGGATTGGATGGCTACCCCAAGGATAATATTTGGTACATTCCACTACCTAAGATCAAAAGAATTGAGATATATAAAAAAAATCTATGAGCCAAATATGGGGAATGAAAAGGAAGAATTTCGTAGAAACTTGGCTAGAATTAGAGAAATTCACCAAGATAAGTTATGTATTCTAGGTGGAGACTTCAACATGGTGTTGGCGCATAGTAGTGACCCAAGGTTCAGAGCTATGCAAAATAAAACCCCTTAGACACAAACATTTTTCAACACTTATGAGCAGGCGAGGTCTCACCTAAAGTATTATGATGGGTTTGGAAGAACCTTTGAAGGCTATGTAAGGGAAAAGGGAAATAGAGGCAACTTCAGTTCCAAATGCTCCACATCAAACTATGGTATTTTTCGTCATAAATATATCATTTTAAAAATAATTACATTCAAAAACCTTCACATCATTGTAGGTTTTAACCCTGTACAAAAATTACTTGCATATGAATTCTAAAACATAGAAAATAAACAATGCAAGAGCATAACACATAAAACACATATACATAGAAATTTTCCCCTGGATCCCAAAACCAGGACTACCAGCTTGATTTTTCATTATTTTTCCTTTCAATGTTACAATACATATTTATACATGCCGAATCATTCAATACCATGGATCGAAAACCATCGCGTCCAAAACCATGGACCGAAAACCATCGCATCCAAAACCATGGACTAAAAACCATCGCGTCCAAAACCATGTGCGAAATCATGCACAAAAACATAGGTAGGTCTACCCAACCTAATATAGGGTCCAAAACATAACACAACCCAACATTCTCCCACATGTTGTTTTCTTTCCATAGGGGGCCACAAGAGAGCTTAGTCATTTATCCAGCCCTACAATGCCCATTGTTTCTCTACACCAAGAGAACTTCTCAGAGCTCATAGATTTTCAATGCATCTTCAGTATTCTTCAAAGTGTCCACCTTTACCAGCAACACCTTTTTGTCTTCTATCGTATCCCTCACAAAGTGATACTGAACATCAATGTGCATTGTCTTTGAATGGTAAGCAGGGTTCTTTACCAAGAAAATTGCACTTTGGCTATCACAGTCTATCCTTATGGCTCCCTGTACTAACCCCATACTTGAACACAATCTCTGCAACCAAACTGCTTCCTTGCTTGCATGAGTGGCTGCCATGTATTCTACCTCTGTAGTTGATAATGCCACTACATATTGTTTCTTACTCATATAACTGACTACACCTCCAAATAGGTTAAACACATACCTACTTGTAGATCTTCTCTGATATAGATCTCCAGCCCATTCCACAACAACCAAGCCACGAATATCCAAAACTGTGTCTAATCCTGGTCTTCCTTGGTAGCACAAACCATAATCACTAGTGCCACGCAAATACCTAAAAACCCGCGTCACTGCTATCCAATGCTCCTTCCCTGGTTTTGCCATAAACCTGCTCAATACTCCCACTGCATGTGCAATGTCTGGTCTAGTACAGACCATCACATGCATCAGGCTACTGACTGCACTTGCATATGGAACAGGAGACATATCCTCTTCCTTTTCTTGTGTCTTAGGACACTGCTCAGCAGATAACTTTACACCTACAGGAATAGGAACCTTCACCGGTTTACTATCCTGCATATTAAACCTCTGCAATATTGTCTCGACATACTTCCTCTGGTTTAACCAGAGCTTCCTCTTTGCCCGATATCTTTTAATTTCCATGCCCAAAAAATAGTTTGCAGCACCAATATCTTTCATGTCGAATTTGGAGGACAATTGGGTCTTCAAATCCTCGATAATTTCTTTGTTATTTCCAACCAGCAACATATCATCCACATACAAGACCAGATAAATAACACGGTCACCAATTAATTTAAAATACACATAGTTATCTACTTTTCTTCTGGTGAAGCCAAGTCCCAGTATAAATGTATCAAATTTCTGATACCACATCCTTGGCGACTGTTTTAACCCATACAAAGACTTCTTTAACTTGCATACCATTTCCTTCTTACCCTTCACCGCAAAACCTTCAGGTTGCTTCATGTAGATCTCTTACAGACCCCCGTGAAGAAATACTGTCTTCACATCCATCTGTTCTACCTCAAAATCAAAAGCAGCAACAAAAGATAAAAGTAATCTAATAGAAACTACCTTGGCAACAGGAGAAAAAATATCACCAAAATCAATTCCTGACACTTGGGAATAACCTTTTGCTACCAACCGAGCTTTGTATTTCTCCACCTTTCCTTCTGCATTTGTCTTCTTCTTGAACACCCATTTACTGCCAATGGGTTTCCTTCCAGCCGACAACTCCACCAGATCCCAAGCCTCATTTTTGTGCAAAGATGCCATTTCATCAACCATGGCCTCTTTTTAGAGTTTTCCATCATCTGAATCTACTGATTCCTTCATAGTTTTGGGATCATCACCAGTAATAGATAAAGCAAAATTTGAACAGAAAGTAGATGGACTATACCTTTCTGGCTACCTTCTTTCTCGAACTAATATTCTCACACCCAGATTTTGTGGCTCTTCATCTTTTGATTCCTCCTTTGTTGTAGAGTCTGATTCTTCCTCCTTTAGCTCAAACTATATCTTCTCAGGTTCCTTTGGTTGGAGTTCATGTTTAATAACATCTTTCACCTCTCTGAACACCACATCTTGGTTGTACACAACCTTCCTTGTTATTGGGTTCCAAAGCTTATAACCCTTTAAACCATCCTTATACCCAATAAAGATGCACATTTTAGATTTACTATGCAACTTGGTTCGTTTCTCCTTTGGAACATGTACATATGCATCACATCCAAATAACCTCAGATGTGAAAGAGAGGGTTTCTTACAAGTCCATACCACTTGTGGAGTCTTATCCTCCAACACTGATGAAGGTGATCTATTGACCAGGTAACATGCTATCTCCACCGCCTCTGCCCAGAATTCATGTCCTAACCCAGCACCACTGAGCATGCTTCTTGCCCTTTCCATCAACGTCTTGTTCATTCTTTCTGCAACTCCATTTTTCTGAGATGTATATGGAGTAGTCTTCTGCCGTGCTATACCACAATTCTTACAGAATTCTTCAAATTCCTTGCTGCAAAACTCTCTAAGGTTATCTGTCCTCAACATCTTTATCTTCTTCTCTGCCTGGTTTTCCACCAGATCCTTAAATTCTTTAAACTTATCAAATACTTCAAATTTCTTCTTAAGGAAATATATCCATGTATTCCTTGAGAAGTCATCTATAAATGATACATAGTACACAGATTTACCCAGTGATGGAACCTTCACAGGTCCAAACACATCACTGTGCACAAGTTCTAATATATGTTTTTCCCTTTTACCATTAGAGGGGAAACTCACCCGATTCTGCTTCCCATATACACAATTTTCACAGAAATCAAAATCCAGAGAGCTATTACTCATACCTTCTACCATACCTTTACCATGAAGTATTCGAAGGCCCTTCTCTCCAATATGTCCAAGCCTTTGATGCCACAACATGGTCTTCTCTCCAGAGACCACTAGATTTTCTGCTCCACTTTCAGGAACAACAGAACTGTTGCACCCATCAACAACAGTGCTACCTTGCAGCTTGTACATAGTTCCAATTTGAACTCCCTGCATCACTATGAGTGCTCCTCGAACCATCTTGTAGGTAGCCTTCTTGAACACTATTTTTACACCTGCATCATCCAGCTTGCTTACAGAAATAAGATTTCTGGCCAATGCAGGAATACGCAGAACACCTGGAAGTGTTCTAAACCTTCCTCCTTGCAATTTCAACTTTACTTTTCCATGACCAATGATTCTAGCCTTCCTATCATCCCCTAAGAAGACATCACCACCATCGTATTTCTCATACTCACAGAACCACTCTCTATGAGGAGTGAAGTGAAAGGATGCACCTGAGTCAATTAATTGTACTTCATGATCTACATGTGTACTTGAAGAAGCCAAGTACACATCCCCACCTTCATCTGAGGTGGTTTTCGCCTCTGCAGAAGGAGCATCATCCGATGCCTTTCCTTTATCAGAAGCTTTAGATTTACAGTCCCTTTTGTAGTGCCCTTCCTTTTCGCATTTCCAGCACACCACCTTTACAGGTTTTCCTGGAGATTTAGATCTCCCTCTAGATTTAGATCTCCCACTCGATGACTTATTTTTGTTTCTGTTCTGGGACCGTCCTCATATAGATAAGGCATCACCATTATAGCTCTCCATATTTTTCCATCTCATCTCCTCCGTCAGCAAGGATGAGACTATTTCATCAAATTGCAAGGCAGTTGCATTGCTACCTATTGCAATAATCAAACTATCCCACGAATCTGGTAGAGAACACAACAAAATAATGCACTTATCTTCATCTGAAATTTTAATATCAACAAACAATAACTGACTTACCACAGTATTAACTGAATTCAGATGCTCTGTCACTGAGTCTCCATATTTCATCCTCAGGTTATACAACTTTTTCCGTAGGAACAATTTATTCACCAGAGACTTAGATTGGTACAAAGTCCCTAACTTGTCCCACAAATCCTTTTCCGTAGCTTCCCCTGATACATTCAACAATACTGAATCTGAGACACACAATCGTATTGTGCTTTTTGCCTTCTGATCCAACTTCTTCCATTCTTCATCAGACACTCCCGTTGGTTTAGTACCTAGATCTACTGCTATCCACTGATCTTTATCCACCAACAGATCCTCCATATTGAGCTTCCATAACTCAAAACTTTGACCATTAAATTTCTCGATCTCTATCTTTCCACTGCTCGCCATCTTCTTTCATCACTAGAATCAATCTCGCAGATCTCCCACTGAACAGGTTCTACCACAGGCCTGAGTGAAACCCCTCAACAACAAAGGCATCCCCTTGAAGCCAAAACAACTTTGATACCAAATGTAGGTTTTAACCCCATATAGAAATTATCTGCATATGAATTCTAAAACACAGAAAATAAATAATGCGAGAGCGTAACACATAAAACACATATACATAAAGATTTTCCCCTGGATCCCAAAATCGGAACTACCAACTTGATTTTTCATTATTGTTCCTTTCAATGTTACAATACATATTTATACATGTTGAAGAATACAATACCATAGACCAAAAACCATCGTGTCCAAAACCATGTGCGAAATCATGCACAAAACCATAGGTAGGTCCGCCCAACCTAATATAGGGTCCAATTTTTTTTTTCCTGGGGTGCTGCCTCGGACCTCCTAGAGGGGGGCTACCCACCCCCCTCAAACCCCCCTGTGATCCCCCCCCCCCCCCACACAATTGGTGCAACGAAGGGGGCCTCTGCCCCCCCTCTAACCCCCCGGTTTACTACGTAGGCTAGTCGTGGAAAGAATAACACAACCCAACAATCATGTGTTAAAGAATTCTTAATAAACTACGACACTCATTGTTCAAGTGTAAAAACCTTACATAATCAACAAATTAACCATTTGACATGAGTTCCATATACAAGTGCAAAAATAACTCTAACATAGAATAGGGGAACATAAATCCATTCATACACTTACACTATTATTAACGTTATGCCTCAACCACAAACTATCAACATAGGACATTCACCAAAATCTTTGCAAAGACTCCACAATTCATTAATTTATCCAACTATTTGTACAAAATGCATATATAGAAAAACCATAAAAAATGGAATATAAACTATGAATACTTCATATTAACAAAAAATATTGGTAATACAAATTGCAAAGGGGTATCATATTCCCAAAGGGGAGAAATTAGACCATCATTGTTCATATATTATTATCCAACAAACCCTGGTATAATTAGCAAAGTGATTATTAAAAAAGGTATCAGAGAGAAATAACATTGAGTTGAACAAAACTATCTAGAGGAAATCATCAAGCTAACAATACAACAATCTAGAAGTGTCACCAACTCTTTATATAACTTTATCTCCAACATTGTACTCCTGGGAGTCTTCGGCCAAATCACCTAGAAAAATCACCCTGATAAGTTTTCCACTCTCATGTTAAATCACAATAAACTATTTGATCATAATGGGTCGAATCACAACCAACTGCTTGCCCACAACTAACTAACCTGTAGAGTGTGGCATTGATGGCCACATATTTCTATTACATTGAGGTCTTCATTACATCGGGTGCACATTTTCACGATGTTTTGGACATCTATGAAGTATTCTTATCTTCTTCTATGTTATGCTCAATGTCCACCAACCTATGCAATGCATGGTATTCCCTTTTTCCTCCTTACTGAGTGGTTTCTCTATAATTATCCAAAAATTCAAAAAATTCTTGTTTTCACCTTGGCCTCAACACATTGTGACATCACTAGAGGAAAAAAATGGAGGTATTTGGAACTTGGACATAGATTCCCAACAATATAAATAGCTAATGTAGCAAATAATGTTTACTGTCGTTGAAATAGTTAATGGAGTTTTCACGTGGAACAATCACTGTAGCAATAAGAACCAAATATGCTCACACTTGGATATAATTTTAGGCTCAAAATCTCTCTTAAGAGAGGATGCCTTTCTGGAAGCATTTATTCTTCCTTGTACATGTTTTTATAACTAGCCAATTTATTTAGAAATAGATTTCAAAGTTTCCCCTAAAAATAGGCCTTTTGAATTTCAGAGTTGTTGGCTTAAGGATCCATCCTTGCTTGAGAAGGAAAAGGCATCATGGGAAGATATTCAAGTGTAGGGTCCATCCAATATGGAAAATATTAAACAAAATCTCAAGGTTCTTAAGTCAAAAATAAAAAATGGAACAAAGAGGATTTTAGAAATATTTTCCAAGAAAAGCAAGAGCTAGAGGTACAAATGCAAAAGGTTCAACAACAAACATTTCTAGAGGGAAGAATTGAAGATATGGTTACAAAAGAATAATTCCTCACAAAAGTCGAGGACATAAGGAAATAGGAGGAAATATTATGGAGGCAAAAGTTAAGAATCCACTAGTTTCGAGAAGGGGAGAAGAACACAACATATTTTCATAAATTAATGATCAAACAATGACAACATAACAAGATATTTTCACTCAAAGATCAAGGAGGGTAAAAACTCATAAATTAGAACATGATGGAGCAAGAAATGGATAGATATTATGGATTTATTTTAGTTGAACCAACCAAATTCAGTGGAGACTAATTTTGAAGATCATAAAAAAAATCCCAGCGCCGGTTCAAACAAATCATAATGTTGCTTTAATGTAACACCTCCTCCCACATTTACCTTCTTTTACAAGCTCTTCGAGGTAAACATGAGTTGAGTGTCACTATGATATGAATTGACCTCCAAGTTCTAGTTATGGAAGTGGGGCCTACAAACCGGAAAACATAATGACACCCCTCAAAGACTACATACCACTCAGGAGCCTAACAGCCACCCCAGGTGGTCAATCCTTGAGTTGGAACTCATTTTCTCTAGCTTAACTCCACAACCGCACCCATAACACAACATCCATGTGGTTGGGAGGATATAATTGCACCCACAAGCTTGTCTCCATGTGGTTATGACCCAAAATCCCCAGTTCTGTGCATGCGGTGGAAAAATCTATGGCACTTTTTCAAGCTAGCCTTTAGACCACTGCCCAAAACTTTCTATGACTTTCCAAAAACATAACTAAGATGATAAAAATTCCAACCATTCAAAACTTGAGCAATATATTAACCTATACATGCCTAATACATGATACTTATTTCGTCAAACACATGGTAAACATAGAAGCTACAGGACATGAATGCATATTTGATCAAAAACTTTTGAACTTCATCTAAGAACCACCAAGAAAGCTCTATGCCCTCTCAAGCTAGTTACAATGACATTTTTTATCCCATGCATTGATCAACCATTCAATAAATTATCAAATCATGAGAGAGATCCATAGTAAGAGCACATTATAGAACCATGCATATAACCAACATATAACCAAAATAGAAGCCATGACAAATAAGCAATAAGATCAACATGATATTCAGTGCAAGTGCTCATATATCACAATAGGAAAATATCTCATATTAACATATGGAATTTCCAACCAAGTTAGGGACTTCCATGTACCACCTGACCATAGATTGGATGAGCCAAAATATCTCTTTCAAATAATCACCCCCACACCATATTCCAAGCATGAATGTGGGATCATAAGGGTTAAACCAAAAAATAACCAACCAGGGATCCCAGAGGCCAAACCACCTCAACCCTCAACCATAATGATTTCACCTAGCCATGCTAGAAATCATTGATATCCACCAAATCGGTCTATTCCAAAGCTGTCCAGGGATCTAGGGATTCCATCTCAACCCACATCCTTTAGTTACCCAAGTTTTTCTAGGGCTCCAGAGGTCATATCCCATCCCATAGCCATATGGAACATAAGAACCAATTAGAAAATCCAAATGGGGAACCCACTACATCATGGATATCTAGGAAATGGCAAGGCAAGGCTAAAACCACTATCAATTCAGGAAAATATCCATGTTAATGACATCACATAACCAATGAACCACATGCGTATACCATGCATCCAAAAACCAACAAGGAAATCACACATGGAACCTGTTACTTGCAAAGTATCCCTGTTGTAGTTGTTGATACAACGTTTTCTTCCGTTGTCCACCAATTCCTTGCTTCACCTTTGCTTGCTTTTTCCAAGTCCAAGTGAATGCTGACTAGAATTCTCTAAGTTTTATCTAAGTGTGCAAGAGTGTAAGAGAGAAAATATAAGACTAACAAAAAACTAGCAATTGTTTCTCTAATTCCTTTTTATCATTGATGTCTCTTTTTTTTTCATTTTCCTTCAGTTTTCCTCTAATTTCCCTTGCATGCATATTTGTGTCTCTTCACCTTCCTTTTCTCATATTTCATTTATTTTCGTAATTAAAAGTCATTTATTGGCTCTTTTCCTTTACCAATGCCATTGTCAATTTCCATAGCCATTATTAAACCACAAGTGATGCCCCACTATAATGTTTTCCCACCATTAATCTTGGAATATGAGTCCCATGACCTTGGTCTTAGTTATTTACATGGAAAATCAACCAAGGGTTGTTACAAACCCCTACCCTTGGGGGAACAACATCCTCGATGTTCAATGACACTTATGACCAGCAAAAACATATTTTCTATGGAGATTTATATCACAACTCGATGTAGTATTTACAACATACCAAACTGCTTAAAAACCATGACCATCATACGTCTTATTGGAGCTTTATAATTTTTCTCATTGCAGTACACACACACACATATATATATATATATAGTGTTAGCGCTTGAAATTTCACCTCAGGCTGAGAAAGGTAAACCTCAAGGCTACATCAAACCATTCAGCCTCGTAACTAGCCCTACGGGGCAGGAGAAGGCTCTCTCCGGTCAATCTCGACAGATCTTCAATGGGATGAGATGACCAACAAGGTAACACTGATATTAGGCTAGTAAACTGATTAAAAAAAGATGGATTTGGGGTTTTTTGGGTTTTTGGTGGCAATTTGAGGAATTGCAATTTTGGGTGTGGGGATTTAACATAGTTTCTGCAGGGGGTTCCTTGGGGCGAGGTAGGAGACAGCGTTGATGCCTTTAACTGAAGTGAATGGTCAGGAATGAAAGATGAGGAGCTAAAGAGAGCAAACAATCACTTTGAATTCTCTTTAGACAGAAGAAAACATTGAAATTAAACAAATTTAAAAGCAGAGCATGGCTAGCATGAATTCATACTTTAACACTTCATTTGTTTAATGTGCAGCAGTAAAGAAAGGAAATGAATCACATAACAAAGCTTACAAGAACATTGAGAAAACACACCATCAACACATGAGTCCACAAGAATCCCAAAGATGACTGCAAAACCCTGGTCTTCCTTAGCCAAAAATTGCAGAGATACAGTGAAAATATACAATGATAGCTTCTCCCTCAAGAGTCCAACCTTCCAACCTCTGAAAATGATTAAGAAAATACATAATATAGGCAAGCCAACCTCTTCCCTTGCCTCTAGGGGTCGAGCTCATCCTTCTAGGAGTTGTTTCAACTAATTCTAAACTGAGCACTAAAATCTAGGCAGTCAAAACAACTTGCCTCTATAAGCTAGGAAACCAATCCATTCATTAAATATTTACCCTTGACATGAATGAATCTTCTAGAAGTGTTAAACAAGAGTAAAAGTGTCTTAGAGTTACAAAAATTACATCAAAGATAATCATCTTCAACCCCAAAAAGTCAAACTGAGTCAAATCTGCGTTTTCTGGGCTATACAATGCAATCTGGCAAAATCTGCTCAACGGGTCGCGCCCCCTGCTCAACAGGTCGCGTGCCTTTGGAGCGATGTTTGAGGCACTTCCCGGTGTCAGAATAAGATGCAGGATAGCTCGTTGGAAAGGTATTTGAGTCTACTTTCCAACCCAACTGGAATTTTTCAATTTGGAGTTCATTTGCCCTGTCAAAAACTAATTCTCCCAAGACAGATTTCTGTAGTTCAAAAAAGTGGCAGAAAGTCAAATTTTTCATGTATTTTGACCTTTTGGAGGCCCAAAACTCCATAAAAACTCAAGTCCATCCATAGGCATATGTAAATTTGCATGAAAAATCTAGAAATTCTGAGTTTTTGCAAAAAGGAGCTGCCATGACAAAGGGTCTCACCGGGGGTGAGACCCGTTGAGGAGCCAAAACCTGTAAATTACCAAAAAATGCCAAAATTACCCAAAATTCTCAAAAAATTTTGGGATTTGAGCTGTGGCTAGGCTATTGAGTGCCATGATCCTTGAGTGAAGCCTTAGCCAAGATACGGAGGGGATTTGGCCTCTTTCTCCGTTTTAGTGCCTCGGTCAACCGCCTTTGAAACATTTTCATTTTCGCCTTGTAAAATCCACCCCTGCAAATCGGTCAAGGAGGTGGGCTCCTCTCTCCTATGATGGTCACCTTTACCACCCTTATGAGGCCTCCTCTCTACCTCAACCTCTGAAGATGATGACTGGTCATCACTTTGCTCATAAGTCTCGGTTTCTGACATTGTTTAGGAGCAAAGTGGACAAACTGTACTGCTGTCTCTGCCTGTAAAAAGTGTTGAATTCTATGCTGTTTCAAGGGGACAAGGAACATGAGGGAAATGTTAGGGGAGAGGCATTTGTACAAGGAAAATGGGAAAACATGTATACAGCAGGGAATTTAGGGAAATACACTGTAAACATCATTGCATACACATCATCAATTTCATATGTTTACTTGGGTGTTATGAGGGGTAGGTTTAGGGTTTGATTTTTATTTTTAAAGGGAAAAGGGGTAGGGTTTATTTTCTTTACAAATTTAAAAGGGAAATTGACATGGAAATATAGGGAAAATGAAATGGGAATGAAGAGAATGATTACAAGGGGAAAAACAATGAAGCAGCAATAAACCCTAGCATCTTTTTACAAATTTACATACAGCCATATGGAGTGTTTCTTCTTGCACAATTTGATCATTACAAACACACTCATGATGTCTCCCAACTAACCAGCAACCATTCACAAGTTTAAAGAGGCTACCTCAAACAAATTTGATGAGTTAGAGGAGCTTGAGCAAATTTGAAGTGAGTTTGGAGGGAGGCAGCTTGACGGGTCGCGCACCTCGCCCAACGGGTTGCGCGCGCTTGACGGTTCGCGCACGTTGTAAAAATACACTGCAGGCAGCCTCCTGACGGGTCGCGCCCCTTTGACGGGTCGCGCACCTAGCTCAACGGGTCGCGCTTTTGCAGGAGGCTTTTGAAGGCCTTCCCGTTGTTGGAATTGGGTGCAGGATAGCTCGTTGGAAAGGTCTTTGAGTCTACTTTCCAACCCAACTGAAATTTTTCAACTTGGAATTGATTTGACCTATCAAAAATCAAATCTCCCAAGACTGGTCAAAAAGTGCCAAATGAGGCTGCCTCAAGGAAGAGTGTTGTTGCAGTCAACTTTTGAATGCCTTCCTCAACCCCAAATTGAGCTCATGATAGCTCATTGGAAAGCTATTTGTGTCGAGTTATCATTTTACCCATCAAGCAAATCATTTGGCCAACCAACCTAGGAGAAAACTTGATTTTCCCAAGGTCACTTCAGAAGTGCCTTTGATTCTCCTGAGGCAACGGTATTCTTTGACATTTCTCTCAAAAAAATGACACCTGTGTAAAAAGTGAAGGATTTTTTTCTTCTTTGGCATGTTGTAGACAAAAACCTCTCTCAATTTTCCAAAATTCATCTTTTATTGCTCTGGAACATCATTTGAGTGCGACTTGTCCCGATGTGTGAAACAAGGAATTTTGTCGAAATGAAGCGAAATGAAGGGGATAAGGGGATTCTAAATTCTTGGGGAAATTTTTGGAAGTAGGGAGAGATGTTAGGAAGCAGGGGAAAGTGGAATATCAGAGATTGAGTGAGGGTAAGGGGTCCAAAAGGGCAAAACACAGGCCCAACCTAGAAAATTGCCAGGTTGTAGCTAGAAACTAGGGTTTGTGCAAAAATGAGGAATTTGGCGGATCTAAGGGATGGGAAGTGTTTGATAAGGTAATTTAAGGATAGGGGAAGGTGTATGAACATAAGAAAACAAGTTTTTCCGATGATTTGACCGTCCAAGAGAAATTGGCTTTCAAAACCCTAGGAGAGGGAAATGGCCTTGCCAAGGCACAACCGAAGCATGAACAAGATGTAAAATGACTCATTAGACACTGACATGACAATGAAAACCCTATGAATGATGATAGACTCAGCTGAATGATGACATGGACTGAAATTTGGGCAAACCCTAGACCTAATGCCTAGTGACCAAATTTTGCTTGAAGACTCACTGAAATGACAAAATTTGACCTTGACACTCTGAAACCACTTTGTAAGAGCATATTTGATCACTGTAGGAAGGCTGGAAAGACTGACACTAACATTGGCTCCAATGGGGATGGTAGCTCCTTGGAGGTGCCAAGAACCTTAGACCTCTGGGAGAGCAGACCAGTGCCTTACAATTATTGGGCAATGGAGTCATAAACTCAAGCTGAAATGCATGACTGAAAACTGACACAAACTAACTTAACAACAAGACTAAAAATTGACTCATAAAGGACTCATGACTCAACTAAAAACTGACTCGATACTTAAACACAATCGACCAACTGAAAATAATGCTCATAGGGGAGCTTATTCATCAAAACCTACTCTAACAGTTTCATTCATCACCTGATCAAGTGAAATGAAACAACCAATGCAACCAAGTAAGTATACCGTCTGTTGTTTGAATTCTCCGCAAGTGCTCGCTTATGAACAACAAGAGAGAACTACTGAAAGGCAACTCCCATGACAACTTAGAAACAGATCCGTAGAATGATATGAATTCTATATCCACCTCCAAAAACACTGCATAAGGATCTTGAAATTCAAGCACACTGGAACTTAGCTCATCGAATGGATTACTTCTCTTTTCCTCATACCATGAATGCACACTTTGATCTGAGCCTTGTGACGAGACCTCTGCTGAAAATGACAAAGAAACTGGCTGCCGGATCAAATTCATATCAGCACATGTTTCAAGCTCACATGTAGTCAATGGAGAAAGACTTTGACTGCAAACCTCATCCAAAACATCAGCTATTGGATCATGAAAAACTTGAAAAGACTGCTGCAATGTATCCATTGAAAATGTATGACATCCTTCTAGCTGTTCATCTTTTTCTTGAGAGATTTTACGAAGATTCTGCCTTATAAACTGAAATGCTTCGAAACAAAAGGGTATAGAATCTTCCTGCATCATCAAATCATGTATTTTGTCTGCCACAACTTCATCTATAATCTTCCCTTCAAGTTCATTTGGTGGCTGCAAATCTGATGCTACAGGCTGCTCAAGAATTTTGTTATCTGTCTCATCCTCAACATTAACACTGAGAGATTGCTGATTTGTTATAGGCTGTTCATTTGAAGATTTACTATGCAATCTATCCTTCAAAAACTGAAATGATTCAAAACAGAATGGTACGGAGTCACCTTCTTGTATCATTTGATCAAATATGTCAGCTTCCATGCTTTTATCTGCAACTTGAAAACCAATGGCATTTGGGGGCTGAAAATCTGAATATGTAAAGTCTGGAACAAGGTTTTTATTGCCTTCAAGATGGTCTAGATCAAGACTTGTTGACAGCTGATTTCTAATTTCATGGAAGTTGTCTCTAATGAACTGACATGAATCAAAACAAAAAGGCAAAGATCCTTCACTTACTTCAAACTTTGCTGCACTTTCCTCATCACTGTCATAGCTGATATGTGATGGCTGAACATTGTTTTCAAACTGCTGAAAATGAACTTCCTCCTCCCACAAACTAGCTGTTGATTTGTCTATAAGATTAGCTTCTTTTTGGAGAACATAATCATCGTCATACTCATCAAAATGAGGCAAATCATCACTATAAAACACATCATCAAGCATGCATGTCATATCAATAGATCTCTCTTCTCCAAGGTGATCTACAAAACAATCATTATCAGATCTATGACAACTAGGATAAGAAACAAAATGTTTTGGATCAGCAACTTGTTCTTCTTCAATCGGCGTGCCATGAGCTTGAACATCATAATCATTTCTTGCGGTGATATTGTCCATCATATTTTCCAGTGCACTTACCAAAATATCAAGCTTCACCTCTAGAGATGTCGATTCTTCCGGATCTATGTTTTTCATCTCTTCTTCGTACAACCTTGCCCGTCGGATCAGCAGATGAGCCTCTACATTTACTACACTGTTTTGCATCTCGTGAAGTGTTGCAATATCCCTTTCTCTCAGCTGAAACTCCATCTCCGGATCAAAGGAACCCGGATAGTGCAAGAGAGCAGATCTAGGAGAAGGTCTTATATCAACTGGCATCGAATAATAAACTTGGTTAAATCTGGCTTAAAACTGTTGTACTGTCTCCCCTGGCAATCTTTTCAGCTGGTTATACTCTTCTACAATCAAGAGAAGGTTCTGCCCGATCATCCACCTGTCGAGAAAAGCTTTGACAAACTGCTGGAAATATGAAATGCTTGCATCAGGCAGGGCTTTGAACCAACTCTTCACTTTGGTTTGCAAAGAAAGAGCAAAAAGCCTTATACTGACATCTTCTTCATCAACTTCAAAAAGATCTAGAAAATTCTCAAAATTCTGCACATGTTGCTCAGCGTTGACATTCTTACTTTCACCATCAAACATCGGCAAGTATAGATCATAGTTTTTGGGGAAAGGATGAAGAAAAGAAGGTAAAACAAGATGTTTATACCGATCTGGAATTTTACAAGGTGTAGGGGTATGTACAGAAGGTATAGGATCAGTCTTGGTCTCTTGAGGCTCATCAATTTGAAGATGGTCATCACAAAATTCGGAAAAATGATCTTGATCGAGCTCAAAGGCATGCAAATCTTTGGTATTCACAATCTTCAAAGGGAAAGAATCAACTGCAGGCCTGGGATCTCTTCTCAAATACAATATACTTTGCAAAGCCCTCTTGACATTCTTGGGAAAAGAGAAGAAATAATTTATGACAAAGAACAAAATGTCTTGGATGAAATTCCAACTTGAGTACCTGATCTTGCCATATTCTCCTTTCATGTTTTTGCTGGTCGGGATCATCCTCCAGTGGAGTCTTTGGATCTGATCGCAAAAATGATTTAGAGTCGCCAAGTGAATGATTTCAGCCTTTCAAGTGTCTGATCGTTGTCCACTATCAACAATCAGATCTGAACTTGATACATGTACTGGGGTAAAATGCAAATGAAGTGGTCGTATTCACAAGCTCACGGAGATTGACTGAAGCAGCGTTTATCTACTAACGCTGATGTAAAACAAGAGCGTTTTCGAAGGCTACCTGGCATAACTTCAGGCTCCGTCTAAGACTTATGAAACAAACACATCAATCAACAGACAAGTTTTTTCTCCCCAGTATGGTCGCCAGTATGTTAGCGCTTGAAATTTCACCTCAGGCTGAGAAAGGTAAACCTCAAGGCTACATCAAACCATTCAGCCTCGTAGCTAGCCCTACGGGGCAGGAGAAGGCTCTCTTCGGTCAATCTCGGCAGATCTTCAATGGGATGAGATGACCAACAAGGTAACACTGATATTAGGCTAGTAAACTGATTAAAAAAAGATGGATTTGGGGTTTTTTGGGTTTTTGGTGGCAATTTGAGGAATTGCAATTTTGGGTGTGGGGATTTAACACAGTTTCTGCAGGGGGTTCCTTGGGGCGAGGTAGGAGACAGCGTTGATGCCTTTAACTAAAGTGAATGATCAGAAATGAAATATGAGGAGCTAAAGAGAGCAAACAATCACTTTGAATTCTCTTTAGACAGAAGAAAACATTGAAATTAAACAAATTTAAAAGCAGAGCATGGCTAACATGAATTCATACTTTAACACTTCATTTGTTTAATGTGCAGCAGTAAAAAAAGGAAATGAATCACATAACAAAGTTTACAAGAACATTGAGAAAACACACCATCAACACATGATTCCACAAGAATCCCAAAGATGACTGCAAAACCCTGGTCTTCCTTAGCCAAAAATTGCAGAGATACAGTGAAAATATACAATGATAGCTTCTCCCTCAAGAGTCCAACCTTCCAACCTCTGAAAATGATTAAGAAAATACATAATATAGGCAAGCCAACCTCTTCCCTTGCCTCTAGGGGTCGAGCTCATCCTTCTAGGAGCTGTTTCAACTAATTCTAAACTGAGCACTAAAATCTAGGCAGTCAAAACAACTTGCCTCTATAAGCTAGGAAACCAATCCATTCATTAAATATTTACCCTTGACATGAATGAATCTTCTAGAAGTGTTAAACAAGAGTAAAAGTGTCTTAGAGTTACAAAAATTACATCAAAGATAATCATATTCAACCCAAAAAAGTCAAACTGAGTCAAATCTGCGTTTTCTGGGCTGTACAATGCAATCTGGCAAAATCTGCTCAACGGGTCGCGCCCCCCTGCTCAACGGGTCGCGCGCCTTTGGAGCGATGTTTGAGGCACTTCCAGGTGTCAGAATCAGGTACAGGATAGCTCGTTGGAAAGGTATTTGAGTCTACTTTCCAAACCAACTAGAATTTTTCAATTTGGAGTTCATTTGCCTTGTCAAAAACCAATTCTCCCAAGACAGCTTTCTGCAATTCAAAAAAGTGGCAGAAAGTCAAATTTTTCATGTATTTTGACCTTTTGGAGGCCCAAAACTCCATAAAAACTCAAGTCCATCCATAGGAATATGTAACTTTGCATGAATAATCTAGAAATGCTGAGTTTTTGCAAAAAGGAGCTGCCATGACAAAGGGTCTCACCGGGGGTGAGACCTGTTGAGGAGCCAAAACCTGTAAATTACCAAAAAAATGCCAAAATTACCCAAAATTCTCAAATTTTTTTGGGATTTGAGCTGTGGCTAGGCTATTGAGTGCCATGATCCTTGAGTGAAGCCTCAGCCAAGATACGGAGGGGATTTGGCCTCTTTCTCCATTTTAGTGCCTCGGTCAACCGCCTTTGAAACATTTTCATTTTCGCCTTGTAAAATCCACCCCTGCAAATCGGTCAAGGAGGTGGGCTCCTCTCTCCTATGATGGTCACCTTTACCACCCTTATGAGGCCTCCTCTGTACCTCAACCTCTGAAGATGATGACTGGTCATCACTTTGCTCGTAAGTCTCGGTTTCTGACATTGTTTAGGAGAAAAGTGGACAAATTGTACTGCTGTCTTTGCCTGTAAAAAGTGCTGAATTCTATGCTGTTTCAAGGGGACAAGGAACATGAGGGAAATGTTAGGGGAGAGGCATTTGTACAAGGAAAATGGGAAAACATGTATACAGCAGGGAATTTAGGGAAATACACTGTAAACATCATTGCATACACATCATCAATTTCATATGTTTACTTGGGTGTTATGAGGGGTAGGTTTAGGGTTTGATTTTTATTTTTAAAGGAAAAGGGGTAGGGTTTATTTTCTTTACAAATTTAAAAGGGAAATTGACATGGAAATATAGGGAAAATGAAATGGGAATGAAGAGAATGATTACAAGGGGAAAAACAATGAAACAACAATAAACCCTAGCATCTTTTTACAAATTTACATACAGCCATATGGAGTGTTTCTTCTTGCACAATTTGATCATTACAAACACACTCATGATGTCTCCCAACTAACCAGCAACCATTCACAAGTTTAAAGAGGCTACCTCAAACAAATTTGATGAGTTAGAGGAGCTTGAGCAAATTTGAAGTGAGTTTGGAGGGAGGCAGCTTGACGGGTCACGCACCTCGCCCAATGGGTCGCGCACGCTTGACGGGTCGCGCACGTTGTAAAAATACACTGCAGGCAGCCTCCTGACGGGTCGCGCCCCTCTGACTGGTCGCGCACCTGGCTCAATGGGTCGTGCTTTTGCAGGAGGCTTTTGGAGGCCTTCCCGGTGTTGGAATTAGGCGCAGGATAGCTCATTGGAAAGGTATTTGAGTCTACTTTCCAACCCAACTGAAATTTTTCAACTTGGAGTTGATTTGACCTGTCAAAAATCAAATCTCCCAAGACTGGTCAAAAAGTGCCAAATGAGGCTGCCTCAAGGAAGAGTGTTGTTGCAGTCAACCTTTGAATGCCTTCCTCAACCCCAAATTGAGCTCATGATATCTCATTGGAAATATATTTGTGTCTAGTTATCATTTTACCCATCAAGCAAATCATTTGGCCAACCAAGCTAGGAGAAAACTTGATTTTTCCAAGGTCACTTCAGAAGTGCCTTTGATTCTCCTGAGGCAACGGTATTCTTTGACATTTCTCTCAAAAAAATGACACCTCTGTAAAAAGTGAAGGAGGTTTTTCTTCTTTGGCATGTTGTAGACAAAAACCTCTCTCAGTTTTCCAAAATTCATCTTTTATTGCTCTGGAACATCATTTGAGTGCGACTTGTCCCGATGTGTGAAACAAGGAATTTTATCGAAATGAAGCGAAATGAAGGGGATAAGGGGCTTCTAAATTCTTGGGGAACTTTCTGGAAGTAGGGAGGGATGTTAGGAAGCAGGGAAAAGTGGAATCTCAGAGATTGAGTGGGGGGAAGGGGTCCAAAAGGGCAAAACACAGGCCCAACCTAGAAAATTGCCAGGTTGTAGCTAGAAACTAGGGTTTGTGCAAAAATGAGGAATTTGGCGGATCTAAGGGATGGGAAGTGTTTGATAAGGTACTTTAAGGATAGGGGAAGGTGTATGAACATCAGGAAACAAGTTTTACCGATGATTTGACCGTCCAAGAGAAATTGGCTTTCAAAACCCTAGGAGAGGGAAATGACCTTGCCAAGGCACAACTGAAGCATGAACAAGATGTAAAATGACTCATTAGATACTGACATGACAATGAAAACCCTATGAATGATGATAGACTCAGCTGAATGATGACATGGATTGAAATTTGGGCAAACCCTAGACCTAATGCCTAGTGACCAAATTTTGCTTGAAGACTCACTGAAATGACAAAATTTGACCTTGACACTCTGAAACCACTTTGTAAGAGCATATTTGATCACTGTAGGAAGGATGGAAAGACTGAAACTAACATATAGCACATATGTTCAACCATCAAATAAGAAAGGATACAAAGCTTGCATCTGATCAACTATTTTCCATGTAGCTTCATGGGCCCAACATGCTTCCACTACAAATTTAACTTTCGCTATTGATCAATTACAGAGCATGAGTTTTTTTCTCTACAAAATGCACTGAGGTTTTGGATGGAACTCTCGCTTTGGTTCCACCTACAATACAAACCAATCAATCACCTGATCAGCCTCCTGGACATATCTCTTAAGCAATGAAATAGGAAAACATCATGGACTTTCATGGTTAGTGGTAGTACAATTCGGTAGGCCATTGCTCCAATCCTCTCAAGGATCCAAAAATGGCCACAATATAGAGGTGTCATCTTGGCACATTACCCAATCCTCAAGGAGCTCCTCTTGGGATTGATGTGTAAGTAAACATGATCCCCAACATGAAACTCATTTAATGATCTATGTTGATATGCATAACTCTTCTACTTATCATGTGTTGCCCTTAAATTCCTCTTAATAACTTGCATCACCTGCTCCATCACACCCAACATATCTGGTCCAATCAACACCTTGTTCACTGGATCACTCTCGCTGATAGGAGTACTACAACTCCACCCATAAAGAGCTTCAAATGGACTTATCCTCAAGGATTCCTGATACCCATTGTTATATGCAAACTCTACTAGTGGAAGCTACTCCTTCCACTTACTATATTGATGCATGACATACATCTTCAACATATCCTCAAGAATATTGTTAACCCTCTATTTCTTTCCATTTTTTTGCAAATGATAAGTTGTGCTGAAAACTAACTATGTCCCCAAGCTTGCAAACAACTCCTTCCAAATCCTGGGTGAACTTAACATCTTTATATGATATAATCTTCTTTAGAACACCATGCAAACACATTATCTCCCTGATGAAGATATAAGATACATCACTAGTTGAATTAGTAAACCTCACTACAATAAAGTCAGATACCGTACTCAACCTGTCAACCATAACCATAATGGAATCATGCTACTTCGATTTCCTCGGAAAACCTGTAATGAAGTCCATGGAAATGACTTACAATATCCATTCGGCAATCGAAATAGGCTAAAACAAACTAGTTGGGTTTACTCTCAACTTCCATCTATTGACAGTCCAAATATCTTGCAACAAAATTAACCACCTCTTTCTTCAAGTTTTTCCAATGATAGAACTTCTTAACAGATTTCAAAGTATTTTGGTATCCCAGGTGGCCTGAATATGGCTGGACATACAACTCCCTCAAGAAAATCTTGTTGAGCTCACTGCTATCTGGTAAATAAATCATGTTCCTAAATCTCACCAAGCCATTTTCTGTGAGGTGATACTCCTCATCCCTATCACCTTCACCCTATTGCTGCAATCTCTGCTTTAGTTGTTGACACCTCTCATCATGTTTCCTTGCATGCAAGATTTGCTCCTATAAATCTGTACCATATGAAGTCACAATTGAAATATGATTCACTTGCACTCTCCTACAAAGATCATCTGCAACCCATTTCTCCTTGCCCTTGATGTAATTGGTCTCAAAGTCAAACTCACTAAGGGTATCCAACCATCTAGCTTTCATGGCATTCAGATTGGGTTGGTCCAAGAAGTACCTTACCTCACTATGATCACTCATCAAGACAAACCTCCTTCCAAGAAGATAATGTCTCCACATCTTCAATGCATGAATGATAGCTACCAACTCAAGATCACGAGTCACATATTTTCGCTCGTGCTCATTCAACTTCCTTAACTCATAACATACCACCTACCCTTCCTACATCAGTACTCCCCCAATTCCTTCCTTGCAAGAATTTGTGCAAACCACAAACCCCTTATCAGGATCTGCAATCTTTAGGACTGGAGAATTTGTAAGTAAATTCTTCAACTGCTCAAAACTAGTTGCACACTCCTTAGTCCATTAAAATTTCTTCCATTTCTTCTGCAAAGATGTAATAGGATGGTAAATCCTTGAGAATTTCTTGATGAACCTCCTATAATAACATTCTAGTACCATGAATGATATGACCTCATCCACATTCCTAGGAGTTGGCCACTCCATGATAGCTTTAATATTTTATGAGTCCACTTCTATCCTTTCCTTGGAAACAACATGTCCCAAGTAGTGAATCTGAGACTGAAAGAAACTGCACTTGTTGAGATTGGCATACAATTGATTCTCTCTCAACACTGTTTCTAGATGCTCTGCATGCTCTTCTTCATTATTGGAGTATATAAATATATCATCAATAAGCACTATGACAAACTTGTCTAGGTAAGGACACAACACATTATTCATCAAACACATGAAGGTGGTTAAAGCATTGGTAAGACCAAAAGGAACCGGCACAAGCTCATAATGTCCATACCATGTACGGAATGCAGTCTTATATATGTTTTCTTCTTTGATGCGCACTTGATGATATCTTGATCTCAAATAAATCTTTGAAAATACTGCAACTCCCTTCAATTTATCATACAAATCATCAATCAGCGGCAATGGATAATTTTTCTTGATAGTCACCTTATTCAATTGTCGGTAAGCAATGCATAATCTAAGGTATCGTCCTTATTCTTTACAAATAATATTGGTGCACCATAAGTTGACAAATTTGGACTTATGTTTCCTTTATCAAGCATCTCCACTTCAATTCTACCAACTCTGGAGTAATCATCTTGTACGGTTCCTTAAATGTTGGTGTTGCTCTTGATATCAACTCAATAGAAAAATCCACGTCTCTATGAGGAGGCAACTCTAGAATCTCTATAGGAAACACATCTTGGAACTGTTATAAGACATGATACTTCCTCAAGACTTCATGATCCTCATCTTCCTTCCCTTTTTCACTAGAAATATGAACTGCAAAAAATACACACCCGATCCTGCAACTGTGCTTTGCCTGCATAGTTTTAATTGTTCTCACTGATATAGGATTCTCCTTTCCCTGAAATATTTTCCTTTCCCAATCATCGTCTAGGCACTCAATAGTCTTTTCATAACAGTCTACCTTGGTCCTGTGAATGAACAACCAATCCATGCCCAAAATCATACTATATGATCCCAAAGGAAGCATATTTATACGTGTTGATATAGGCATACCATTCAACTCAAATGCATAAGATCTCACCCAATCATGAACTTTTCTCTTGGTACATGTAGACAACTGAACTAACCAAGGCTCTGCATGCACTTCTTTATTCAAGAAACATTTATCCACAAGGTCGAGACTGATATAACTATAATTAGATCCACGATCAATCAAAATGGAAACAACTTGATCATGGATCTCAAAAATGGATGTATGACGATCTACCTTCCTGTTATCCACTATTGCATAAATATGATGAATACTCTAACGAACATCTCCAACTATTTGTGCCTCCTGAGCACTATAAATATAAGTCCCGCCAACGTGGTGTGAAGGGCACTCACTCCTGCGATGTTCTCCACCACATGTCCAACACCTCAAAGGCTTTCTTCCACTACCCTTATTCTACTCCTGAGGCTGAGATCCATGTCCTTTCTCAAATGCATTGCACTTCTAATAAGGTGCTATGTCTCCTTGTCACTCACATCTTGAGGTCTTCCTCACTTCTAAGGCCACTTCCCTTTGGTCTTCTCTTTACCTTTCCAATCCTATTTGAACTCATCCTTGTGATTAGACTAATCATAACAACGCTTCATCTTCCCATTACTTCCTCCAATGACTAAGGCTCACCATACTCAATCTAATATTTAAATGCTAATGGAAATCCATTGATGAACCTTTCGACCTTTTTCTTCTTATCCTTGAGGTAAGGCACATACCTCAACAACTCTAAAAACTTGGTCATGTACCCTTCATCTGTCATGGAACCCATCTTGACCTCATAGAATTCCTTGGCCTTTCCGTCATCATATATCTTAGATAACTACTTCTTCCTAAAGATTCTTTTAAACTCATGCCAAATCAAATCCTCTTCCCTAATGCCTCTAATACACTTCACATATTCCCACCAGATATTTTCTTTTCCCTTGAGACTGAAGATAGCTATCTTGGCTTTCATATTCTCTGAATACTCATGCAATCTGAATAACTTCTTGATCCCAAGCAACCGCAATTTTACATCTTCAGATTTCTTCACTTCCCCATGAAAACTAGGAGGCTTGGATTTCTTGAACTCTTCTGGAAAGTATCCCCTCTCAATCCTCCTATAAGGATGCTAGAAGTAATGATGATGATGATATCTCTTAGAATTAGAGTTGGAATAAAATCCATGAGTGTTATCCAGCCTGTAAGGTGTATCCAAAGATTTTCCATATTTGTTTGTGTTATCTTTTTCCAACCTGTGTCCTCTATGATAATTTCTACCATATGCCCCATTTATTTTTTATTCCCATCCCCAACTTATACCCAACTATCCCTGATTTTGCAAATCTAAAAGGCTCTAAAGGATTACTGCATTAACTTCTGCTTGATTTTCCTGATTTATTGCAAGTCTTTCCTGTGCCTCAATCAACCTCTTATTATCTACCTTGTGACTTATGATCTCTTACCTAAAACTCCTCAACATATATGCTAAATAAGGAGAGTATACTCTTATCCTTGTTTCCCAACTGACCATTCCCATTCCATAGAATTCACATCAAGCATGTATAGGGAGTCATGTGAGCTGTAGTCGATCATTCTATTCTTCATCTCTGATCTTTTATCTCCTGCAAACATGTCATGTTAGATAAATAAAATAGAGACATAATCAAAATCATACCTTAGTGTATTTCATGGGAGGCTATCTCATCTTCACGATAAATCCAGATTAGCATGATATAGATACATAATGACATCAACATATTGACAGTATGCATGATAACACAAAATTGCAATAATTACCACATGCATAATAACCATAAATATCACAATGCATGCATAATAGATACACATACAATTAACATGAATTCATAACAATATGGCCCATCCAGTCCAAGTGTTTGAACCTATAACTTTGATACCACCCTGTAATGCCTCCTCCCACATTTACCCACTTTTACAAGCTCTCCAGGGTGAGCATGAGTTGAGTGTCACTACGATATGACCCGACCTCCAAGTTCCAATTATGGAAGTGGGGCCTATAAATTGAAAGACATATTGACACCCATCAAAGACTACAAACCACTATGGAGCCTAAAAACCACCCTAGGTGGTCAATCCCTGAGTTAGAACTTATTTTCCCTAGCTTAACTCCACAATCGCACCCATAACACAACATCCATATGGTTGGGAGGCTATAATCACACCCACACACCTGTATCCATGTGGTTATGACCCAAAATCCCTAGTTTTGTGCATGCAATGGGGAGATCTATGCCACTTTTTCAGGATAGCCTCCAGACCACTTCCCAGAACTTTCAATGATTTTTCAGAAAAATAACTATGATAATAACAATGCAAACCATTCAAAACTTGGTCAAGATCGTGACCTAGACATGCCTAATACATGATACTCATTTCATCAAAAACGCAATAAACATATTAGCTACATGTCATGAATGCATATTTGATCATAAAATTTTGAGCTTCACCTGAGAATCAACAAGAATGCTATATGCCTTCTCACACTAGTTGCAACAACACTTGTTATCCCATGCATTCATCAACCATTAAATAACTTATCAAATCATGAGAGAGATCCATAGAAAGAGAACATCATAGAACCATGCATATGACCAACATATAACCAGTATAGAAACCATGACAAATAAACCATAAGATCAACATGATAGTCAATACAAGTGCTCATAGATCACAATAGGAAAATAGCTCATATCAACATATGGAATTTCCAACCAAGTTAGGGACTTCCACGTACCACCTGGCCATAGATTGGCTGAACCAAAATCTCTCTTTCATCCAATCACCCCCACACCATATTCCAAGCATGAATGTGGTAACATAAGGGTTAAACCAAAAAAAGAACCAACCAAGGCTTCCAGAGACCAAACCACCTCAATCCTCAACCATAATGATTTCACCTAATCGAACGAGAAATCACTAGCATCCACCAGATTGATATATTCCCAAGTTTTCCAGTGCCCCAGGTTTCCATATCAACCCACAATCTTCAGGGACCCAGAATGTTACAAGGCTACAAAGAACTACCATCTCAACCCATAACCTCCAGGGCCCTAAGTTGTTCCAGGGCTCCAGAGATCCTATCCCAACCCACAACCATATGGAACTTGAGAACCAATTATAAAATCCAAATGGGTAACCCACTACATCATGGCTATCAAGGGAATGGAAAGGAAAGGCTGAAACCACTGCTAATCTACGAAAATATCCATGCTAATGACAACACATAACCAAGGAACCACAATCATATACCTTGCATCCAAAAACCAGCAAGGAAATCACACATGCAACTTGTTACTTGCAAAGTATTCCTATTGTAGATTCTGATCCAACCTTCTCTTCCATTTCCAACCAATTCATTGCTTGGCCTTTTCTTACTTTATCCAAATTGAAGTTAACCCTATAATGCTCCAAGAATGCTCTAAGTGTGCAAGAGTGTAAGAAAGAAAATCTAAGACTGACAAAAAGCTATAAATTATTTCTTTGATTCCTTTTTATCATTTATGTCTCATTTTTCTTCATTTTCCTTCATTTTCCCTCTAATTCCCCTTGCATGCATATTTATGTCTCTTCACCTTCTTTTTCTCCTATTTTCCTTTATTTTTATTCTTAAATTCCATTTATTGTCTCTTTTCCTTTGCCAATGTGTTTGCCAATTTCCATAGCCATTATTAAACTATAGTTGATGCCCACTATAATGTTTTCCCACCATTCAACTTAAAATATGTGTCCCATGACGTTGGTCTTATTTATTTACATTAAAAGTTAACTAGGGGTTGTTACACTTAATGTGAGAGATATTGTATGTTGAAGTCGAATAGGTGGTAATGTACATGCCAAAAAAAAAATCGTTGGGTCTAGATGATTTCATCACCAATTTTTCCTAGGCTTGTTGGCACTTCCTTGGTGGAGAAATCCATGACCTAGTGGAGGAATCATTTAGTACATGCTCTTTATTTCTACCCTTGAATGATATTATATTAACACTAGTGCCCAAATCTAATAAGGTCTAGGATCCTAGTATCTCCGGGCCAATACTCTTATGCAATGTCATATATAAGATTATTTATAAAGTCATTGAAAACCGTCTAAATCTACCCATGCTAAATATAACTTCAATGGATCATACTGATTATGTGGAGGGGAGAGAGATATTGGATGGAATAGTAGTAGCCCATGAGGTCATTGATTCATTGAAAAAAGCTAAAAAGGAAGCAATGCTAATTAAGCTTGACCTATCTAAGTCCTTTGACAAAATTAGTTGGGATTATCTCTTTAGTTTTGTCATAGCCTTTGGCTTTTAAAGTAGTTGTATTAACTGGATAGGAGCATTGGTTGCAACTTGTTTTTTTTCAGTGATGCTCATTTATCTCCTTCCTCAGCATTCAAATCTTCACATGGAATTTAACAAGGTTTCCCTATCTCACCATTCTTATTTATTCTTGTTGCAGAAGGGTTGGGACACACCATAAAGGTAGCAGTAGCACAAGGAAAGATAAAAGGATTAAGAATATATGGAAATGATCTTCCCATCTCCTATCAATATTTTTTCGCTGATACTATGATAATTTGATTTCATATAATAAGAGAAGATAGATTTTTAAAACATACCTTTTAGTACTTCATGGAGGCCTTAGTTACATCAATTAATGCGAGTAAATCTCAAATTTATTTCTTTAATATTAACTTAACAGTGGAGGGGCACCTCGCCATATTATTTGGTTTTCAGTGAATTTTTCTTCCTACTAAATATTTGGAGGTGCCTTTGGTAGACAAATCCCTTATAACTATTCATTAGAAGGAATTAGTCCAGAAAATATAAAAAAATCTAGATTGTTAGACCTTCAAATCTCTAAATTTTGCTGGCAAATTAGTCTTGTTAAAATTAATCTTTCAAGCCTTTTCATTTTATTTTCTCTTTGTGCTGGTGGTGACTAAATGAGTCTATAGATCCATCAATAATATCTAAATATCCTTTCTCTATAGAGGGGTTATAGACTCTTGTAGTCTAGGAAACATTATGTCTTCCCAAAACCAGAAGGAGGTCTCACTCTTTGTGATCTAGAATTTCTAAATAACATTTTGGGGGGAGATTATGGTTGAGGTGGATCCAAGGTGGCCATGGGTTATTGAGGCAACTTTGGAGCATGAAGAAATACAACCCCTCTTAATCATGCCAACAACAATTTTCCTGAGGATGAACCACATTAGTTGGTTCAAAACGTCGACCAAATCCTAATTGTGTGATTAATCCGAAAGACATTATTTCAACAATGGAAAGTTCAAAACCCTATTTAAGAATCTTGAATATGGAATTTGGCCATCGCTAATAATTTCGTCGCGTAGCAACACTATTTCTTTGAATTTCGAGAGGGAAAGGATTTGGATGGACTTGTGGCAACAATATCCAAGGTTTAGTGGTAGGGAAAAATTTCTTTCTATAGAAGAGCTTATGAAATCTATATCTCTCTTGATGGTAGTATATTATTGGTGCCAAAAAATGGAGCGCACCTCATGGAGAGAATGGAAAAATAAGGAAAATTACCCTCAAACCCTTGTCCAAGACAATATAGACACATTAATGGAAGAAGTTCACAATTGAAATGCCAATCTTTGAGGTATAGGACAAACTTTGATGGGGTTATAACCATAAGGGTATGTTCACAATCAAATAGGCATATCAACTAGCCATAGGTCACACCAATCCTCCTCATGAGTCGATTTCGAAACAGGTTTGGGCTCAAAACCTATGCTCCAAAAGTGCCTATTTTCTCTTGTTATTAGTCCATAAACCGTCCCTTTCATGGGCTAAAATCATTTGTAGAGGATTTGAATGCCCTTCCCTCAATTTTCTATGTAGATCAAATGTAAAGAACACAGAGCACTTTCTCAATACATGCGCTTTTTTTGAAATTCTATGGTCTCAAATATTTAGCTTATTTGGATGTTTTCATAGGAATAGGAATGGCATCAAAGAAATTATTGAACGTTAGAAATCCTCTAAGAAAAAAATTCTTTTATAAATCGACCCTGGTCCCTCACTCCAAGGTATTTTTTATGGAAGTTATAGAAGTAGAAGAACAATCACATCTTTAATAACCAATCATTAGAACGGGAGGTAATCTAGGCCAAATCATACAAAGTGATCATGAAACAATACTACTCCACCCTTGTTCAGAATTGGATTGGGAAGCGAAAGGTTTGGATGCCACAATTTTCTGTAATATCCAATTATTTTTTCTTGATCTATCAATCCTTTGCCTCCAGAAATTACATCTTCTATTCCTTTAGCCCCCTATATCCATCCGACCCCTTTATTCCTTAAACTTGTTTTTCAAGGGGCATCTAAAGGAAATCTAGTTTTTATTGGTCTTGGAGTGTTGGAAATCGGGAGGCTCTATAGATTAATCTAGATTTTCTTTTTCCATAGTAATTTCTTGTGAACTTAGATGGCTTCATATTAATTTTTATTCTGATTCTTTCATCAACAAATTACCATAACATGAACATGAACATCACATAAAAAAAATAACACAAGATATAGGCTCCAAGCCAGGGAAAACCCCCTCCAAGGGGAAAACCTGAAAATTTATCTTCTTATAGAATTAGATCAAATGAGATATCCAAGACCCATAACCATAGAAAATTTCCACCTGTAGATGCCAATTCAAGCCTTTCTTCTTTCCAGCAGCTCCATCAACAAAAGACTAGAAACAAGTGATGTACTAAGGTAGAACTTCCATAATTTCTAGCTCAAGAAGAAATCCTTTATTTCAGACTCCGTCCCTCCAATTCTCTGCCCTCTCTATGATATTTTAGACCACAATCCATCATGTGTGTGTGTCCAAGTGAGCTCCATATTCCCTTTATTTATCATAGGGGTGCAAATATACATGTCCATAGGGTAAGGTCAACTTGATATTTAGAGGGGTTTGCGACCCAAAATTACATATTTGAACATTCTTGTTTTTTTTATTATTTCATAATAGGTCCAAATAGGACTTTGACTCTTTGACTCAAAAACTTAGAAGCATGAAGAACATGCTTGTTTATAAAAATAAAAATAATATTTTTTCTTTTTATTTTCTTTTGCTTTTTACATAAAATAGATAATGGTACAAATTATGAAGACTGAACTTAGTTACATTCTCCAACACTCCCTCTTAACTAGGGAGGTATTCATAATTGTACATCCGATACAAGGATACTCTCACACTGAAATATTCTCATAAGAATCGTCGAATTGATAAGCCAATTTTAAGCATCAACATCATAACCAACATTGGCAATATAGTAAGGCCTTTAACTGACAAGCTCTATTTATATCAGACCATAATGCTAGGAGGTTTTATGTGAGACACCACACTACCTCTTAAGGCACATACCCCATCCAGATGTTCACCAGATATGTCCTTTTAGGACTATTTTTTTCTTGGATTCCCAATCCTTAAAGAATATCAATCCTCTTCGACCACTCTTGTCTTGGATACATGTCCAATCCTCAAAGAGTGTTAGTCCACAAGACTACTTCCTATCTTGGATTCCCAATCCTCAAGGAGTACTAGTCTTATATGCTTATCTAATCCTCTGAACCTCATTCACCCTCCATGGCCTTAACTAGACATATGATTGTTAGTCCTGGCCTAGTGCATGACATATGAAGAAGACAATATAATTTCCATATCCCTCTTGACCAGAGAGGAGATCATCATTCCCTCTCAATCAGGGAATAAATCCTTGATCCTTATTAAAAATTTAAGGAGACTTCTTACTCCCTCTTAGGCATAGAGGAGATTCCTTCCTTCCAATTGGGAAATCATAACCATAAGCTCTTTAGCTTGTCTTCATAAATACATCAACTAGTAGTTCTTCATGGAGATCTTCAAGTAGTAGCTACATGGTTCCTCCTCCCCTTTGCATCTCATCATATTGATCTTTTGTAATGGAGCGAAAATTTCTTTAGTGTGTGACAAGGTTCAGGCCATTAATATTTCATATCACTTTCCTCTAGTCATCATCAGTAGATGCACTATATTGAACCAATCGAAGTAGAGCTAATCATAGCTTCCTCTAATCATGAAAGTAATCTTCATTGTCATCGAAACATGCATATTGGGTTATCTTATTATACTACTACCTTTCAATCCCAAGATGATGTAGACACCTTGACCACATAATCCTTCAAGTATTACTAAAGCCATCCACTCAATCCATGTATTCAATGAATTGAGTTCAAAACAAATACTTGTCTCAACTGCCATTATCCATTTCTGCAACATCTTTCCAAGTAGAAAAACCATATACCAACAAGATAACCAATATTAAATCATCAATAAATTACCTCATTATGAACATCCTTCCACATATTGTATAAAATTACCTCCCCATGTTTTTCACTTTTTTAATCAAAGTGCTCATGGAACGAACTAATCAGCAAGTTGCAATATCTTCTTTCTTGGAGTTTTCATAGTCAACTCTTTTTCTTTCTTCAGAAGACCAAATTTGATGTTGATCAATATCATTAAATGAACTCTCCTTCTTGCCTCTTCATGTTCTTTAGCAATATTTACTACCAGGGATCCAAGTCACATCCCAATAAGATCATCAATATCAGAGTTGTCAAATTACAATAACTTCTTAGAAAATGTGTCAAATTATGTAATTTTATGCCTCCGAAATCAACATTTCTTTGCATGTTTTCTCTTCATATTTCAACAATAGTATGCTTCATCTTTCGTTCATCAGTGTGTTTTGGGAATGAACTAGTTAGCTGGAATTTTCAATATTATGTCCAACAGGGCCCTTACAATTCCCTCTTTCCATGATGCTCATCATTTTCAAGGAGTCATCAACGGGAACGAGTGTTGTTTTTCTTCCGTCCTTCTCATCTTTCTTCCATAATTTTGATAGCCTTCATTATGTGTCTACAATTCATGCAAGTAACACCAAGAAAAATATACAATGACAAGAGCATGATGTTAATTCTGTCAACCTAGGGTTTCCATGGTTTCTCAGAGGGTGTACTTCTAGGGTTCTAGTTACAAACCCTATATTTATTGATAGTATTTATACTTTCAATGGAAACATGATCCATATGGTTTTGATTTCAAATCCTAGGTTTTACCCAATTCAAACCTTACTAGGTTTTTACCATATACCCTAGATTATCCTTTCAGAATTGTAAATCTACAAATCCTATATGATATTTCCAAAGAGCTAGGGTTTCCTTAGAGGGAACAATCAATTAGGGCAAGGGTTTTCACTTTTATATGGTTTTCCAATCCAAGTCTCATATATGGTTTATGAACACTATATACCAAAAACTTCCAAAAATGTAAGATCCACAAACCCTAGATTCTTATCATGCAAAGTATGTTGCAAAAACCCTAATGCATTTCATCTCAAGATCTAATATGCATAATTCCATCTAGTAATTATGTAGAACATTTATCCATCATAAGCTCAACATGCATATAAAAATTATGCATACCTCATAAATATTGTGTACCTTTGTCTTTCTTGATTACGAGGAATTGCTTCAAAAAATACTTCCAAACTAGCATGCCTAAATGTTTCCATCCTCTTTGTGAAATTTTTGTTGAGCAACTAGATTATGTATTGACTTCATCAAGGCTACTTCTTGCAGAGATTATTTTCGTCAAACTCAAAAATATTGGTCTTCCTTTAAGAGTTATGCCAGCTTAATAGTTGGAGTAATTTCTTCATTCATACAGTTCCTCATAATTTTTCTTCTCATAAGATAAAAAACTTGGAACTAATTTTGGACTATATTTTCTTGGACCAGGTCATTATGCTACTATGAGATGATCCAAACAACTATCTATCGAGCATCATTTAAATGAATTGTAACTAATTTATATCCATGTAAAATGGATTCATAGGATGGTTTCCACGTCAGTTTTCAATGTCCATATGTAGGAGTGATCCTTCCATTCATTCGTAAACCCACTTATTTTTGTACTTGGTTATCTACTAAATATTAGGGTGTGAACCAACCAATCAAACCATATTGTTTACGACTCATCCATTGTAACCAAACATTGGATCTTTGATCATACTTCAAGAGCCAAATTGTATTCGCACCATAAGAATGAAAGTGACTTCATGCCACATGATCAGAAACATACTTTTACACCAATAAATCCATCACCCTTTGTAACAGACATCACATGGGTATAATAAATTTTCTTGGTGAAAAAATTCCTCATTACTTATATTAAGCCTTCACAATTCGATGTATATTTATTAAGATACAAACCCTATACAAAGAGTTAGTCTATGATACTTTCGAGCCAATGTAACATTAAACAACTCATTGAGCTATTTATGTGATCACAATTACCATAAAGATGTATCTCTAAGAACTAAGTGAACCACAAAAAAAAGGATTCAAGGCATTATGAGCCATTGAATATGATTCAGTTAGCCTGTATAACACACCCACTATACATTTTGAACTACAATTATGTATTTCATATTAAAATCATAATGAAATTTGAACTCTTGTCATAAATGGTTGCCAGTGAATCATAGTACATTGAGTAATTTGAGAATCAAGTACTGTGAGATCCATGATTTTGTACAAAATGAGATCACAAAATATGTGAGCTACAGGAGTGAGTCACAACGAATCTTGCGAGCCACAAAGAGTAAAGGGGCAGGTTACCCTTAAAGAGCCAAACATAAACGGATGCACCATAGGAATGTGAAGTCAAGCCACATAGTAATGAGATTCAATAAAGAAACAGGGTCGCAAATCATAGAACCACAGAGGCATATGCCCGTAATTGTGTCTAGTTCATCAACAGAGAGAGAACCTTCAAGGAATTCGATCCAAAATATAACCAAATGTGATTTCTAGATCTCCAACTTCATACCTTTACTCTAAATACCATGTTGGAAATCAGGAGGCTTTTTAGATTAATTTATATTTCCTTTTTCCATAGTAATTGCATATGAACTTAGATGGATGCTTATTAAATTTTCTTCTAATTATTTCATCAAATAATTACCATAACATGAACATGAAGATCACATAAAAAATATAACACAATATATAGGCTCCAAGCTAGGGGAAAACCTAAAAATTTTTCCGTATAGAATCATATAAAATGAGTTATCCAAGACCCATAACCAAAGAAAACTTCCACCTCTAGATGTCAAGTCAAGCCTTTCTTCTTTCCAACAGCTCCAACAGCAAGAAACCAACAAAAAGAGATGCGCCAAGGTATAAATTCAACAATTTCTAGCTTAAGAAGAAATCCTCTCTTTCAGAATTCAGCCCTCCACTTCTCTACCTACAATATTTCATAGCACAATCCATCAAGTGTGTATGTGTCCAAATGAGGTCCATCTTCCCTCTATTTATATAGTTCAAAGGGGTGAAAATAGACATTTCCATTGGGGCAAGGCTGAATTTACATATAGAGGGGTTTTTGACCCAAAATTACATATTTGAAAATTAATTTTCTTTTTCTTTTAGAATAGGTCCAAATAGGACTTTGAATATTTGACTCAAAAACCTAGAAGCATGAAGAACACACTTGTATAGAAAAATAATAATAAGAATTTTTTTTCTTTTTTTCTCTTTCTTTTTACATAAAATACATAATGGTACAAATTATGAATACCGAACATAGTTACATTCTCGAACATGGAGGAATATTTCGTGACAATTATGGGAAACCAATGTTTCTATTTGCAGATATCTAAATTTAGAGCTCTAGAGACTTTACTTGTCATCACATCATCTCAAGGATTACCTAGGATATTTGTGGAGGGTGATTCTCAGTTGGTCACCTCAAGTGTAAACAAATTGACCAATGGAGCTTCTTCAGTGAAAATATGTTATAATTGGAGATTGGAAGAATATATCACACATTTTAACCATCTGATCCATATGGTTCCAACCATTATTCCCTCTCACATTAAAATAATAGGAAACAAGGTAGTGAGCCTTTTGGTCAACTTGGGATGCAATGGAATTCACCTTCATCTTTGAACAAGTTGGAACAATCTCTTATGGGAGGATTTGAGACCAAGACTTATTGATCTGATAAACAAAGATTGATAAACCCCACTAGTGGTGGAAGAACATGAAGAAATAGCTAGAATTTAGGAGTAACTCTATAACAAACCAAATCCTACACCACCAGTCAATCCAACAATTACATAGATTATTGATATTTCCACGTCCTATTAATGTTTTTAGTTAAATTAATGTTTGCAACAAACATTAAATCACTCACCTACATTTTATTTCCCATTATTTCGCAAGTCAATGAATCAATAAATCAAGTAATTGTTTTTGGTATTAAAAGTTCATCTCTAAAAAGATCTAGAAGCAGTTATATTAACTACCAAATTATAGTTGCAAAGAATATCATTATTGTGGGTGAAGTACCAAAACTGGTTGACACGTGAAAAGTACTTAGGCTATTGATTGATTCTTTTGTAAGTGTTTTAGCTCATGAATTTTATTTCCCTTATGATGTTTAATGAGTTGAAGCATTTTCTTTCTCGCAGCTAGTTAATTCATAATTTCATTACAGTTGCAATTCCTTTTTAGCATATGTTTTCAGCTATCGAAAGTAAACTGGAAACTGAGTAAAGGGAACACTGCTTCGGGGCAAGACCAAGTCTCTTGACACCGAAACAGAGTGCTCCAAGCCCTGAGGCTTAGAGCACCTTCACTCAGACATAAGTCTCCAGTAAGGAAGATTGAATATACTGTTACACAAAAACACTGTACCTGCACTAGTGCAAGAAAGATTGCAACTGTGCAAGGATAGGTTGTTTGTGTGGAAGAAAGATCATAAGAAAGGAAGAACTCTGCAAGGGCCCACTTGTCAGACTGCTTATCATCCATTTGGATATTAACATAGCATTTCATTCAGTGTTTAAGATTGTTTCTGTTGTGTGGAATTTCTTTACTTGATTTACTTGCAAACTGTCTTTTACATTCCAACACTAGATTTTCCTTGGTGTAAATTGCCTTTCCAGTTGTTTTCTATCTGATTCTACAAAACATTCCCTTCAAGAAGTAGGATTAGAAATAGGAAAATTTTATACCATTTCTGGCATTGCCTATGCTTCGTATCTAAGTTTACGAAATCCTCGGGTTGACAATTAAGTGTTGAGGAGTTTGCTCAAGCGCAATTCTTGCACCCAACAATGAGGACACACATGATCCCTTCAATCGGTTCCCTCACGCAAGCCATTGAGAAGAGCCAAGTCCAATTGGATGTCGACTTGTACATGGAGCAGTTAATGCGAGAGGCCACCAACAATGACTTGCATATGAGCGCAAAAAACATGCAGAAGTACATTGGTGGTCCTGCCATACTTAGGACAATGTTTCAAATGCTTCAAGATGAGTTGGACAAAGGTTCTAAGACCATATACCCATAATCCATGGAGGAAAGAGTCTGTTTCTATAAAGGCATCACCAAACAGTATGGGGACACCATAGTGCAATACCAAGCTTGGTATCAATTCGTCACCGAAGATCATCAAGAGGTTGTTGTCAAGTTGGTATTTCCCCAATATTTTGAGTCATAATGTTTGTCTTATTAGGCTGACAGTAGCCTATTTTGTCCCACATGGGTATATGTGGAAAATGTATGTTATTTGTAAATATATTGTAAGTGAAATTCCAAGTGTCATTAGTGGAATGTGAAAAGTCACTATGTAATGTAAAGAGTTATTTGTGAAGGAGTTGAAGATTCATGAGGGTAGTCAAAGAGTCAAAGGGGAATGTCAAGGGTCACCCAACCCTTTGTTATAAATAGAACCTCATAAATCATAGAACAGGATTTTGCGAGCCAATCTTTTGGCTAGGCTTAGGCTTAGAGAAGGCTTGGGAGTATTGTGATGAGCCTTGGCTTCTCCACACTGTAGAGAAATTACACATCTTTGGAGGAGAAGCCGGTATTGACTGTAATGTTCCACTATTGGGGCTAATGGCTGTCAATTGTGTATGCATGTGTTGTAGCAGCTACAACCACCCTCTAAAATTTTTCCTTAGCTTTGTTTTGGAGCCTCCCTACTGACCATCTTCAGCAACATGTCTTGCACTGTTAAGCACATCAGCTTCAACTGTTTCATAGAGTCTTCTCAGCTTGTGCATGCAAGTTCGTTCCACCCCCTTCATAGGTTGCTTTACGGACTTAGTGTGAGTTGTTGGTTGAGAAGCTTCCTCTTGGAATTGCAAAATTTTGGAGGGGAACCAAACTTCCCTCCATAAATTGCACAAAACCAGCTAGACACCTAGTTGGGCTCTAGAATTGCACAATTCTTCCTGACAACCTTCTGTGGAGTACTGAAGAAGGTATGTTTTTATGGATTATTTTGTCATATTTCCTTTAAAACTCATAACCCCTTTGCATCATGAACTAAGTATATAATAAAAAATCATGACAAAATCTACGGGATTTATACGCAACACAAAAATACTAATAATTGTTATTTCTTATGCAGGAAAGGGGAAAAATGAAAGATTTCTGTTCTAAAGAAAAAGACAGAGCCAATTTAACGGTTGTCCCTTTGGCGGGGAACCACATGCAAACAAGGCGATCCAAATTAAAGCATATCAGCCAAGGAAAGGAAAGGGAGATATCGACTCGGCGCAAGAGAACAAATGGGTAACTGGGAATTAACGGTTTGGCGAATCCCTCAGGATCCTTTGATGCTGAGGGATCGTTGCCTTAACTATTTTTGCATCATTGATATCTCCACTTTAGCTATTATAAAAAGGGGCAACACTGCTAACCCAAGAGAGGATCTACTGTTATTTTTTCTATGTAACTTTTCTCTGTATTTGAGACTTTGATCATCGACTCTCGTCGAGGAGTGATCCGCTGTAACTTTGTTTTGATGCTTTAATATAAATCTAGTTGTTGTTCCATCTTTGATCCTGGAATAATCTCAAGCGGTGTGTCTCGGAGGCTACGGGCCCGACCCTGGTGGAACACTTGCTCCTGTACCATTATCTTTAGTTCGTGTGTGGTTTTCATTATCATCTTTGTTCGGTAATCTGTTGTGTTTTATTATTTTATATCACGGTTCTATGATATTTGATCTATGATTCAACTGAGCAATATCGTTCTCTGTGACAGGAATGTTGTATTGTTCATTATGACTTTGTAATGCATTGTTGTTCCTTTAATCATTGATATAACGCTGCTAGCCCTTATAGAATGCTATTACTGTTCAATTACAGAGTACCCATGTTGTAACATTCATAAATTGGTATTACTGCATTCATCTATGTTTTACACTTAATTGCAATCGTTGTTCAATTGACACTGCTGTTCCATTACGAATTACAATCGTTATTCTTTATAACTAAAGATTAATATTTGTAGTATCAAAATCAGATTACTGTTTTTCTCAATACTAAGGCGTGTCGTGTGTGTTATTTATCTTAGTTTATTGTGCATTTACATTTGTCTCTAAGTGTTGTTCTATATTTCATTACTAATCAGTTGCCGTTCTATTTCCGTGTGCTATCCGATTTATTCTTAGAGTAAAGATTACCATCTGATTTCTGTAGGATACGCTTGCTGCACTTGTTTATGTAGATTAAGGTGTTGTTGTTTAGAAGAACTAGTTGTTGTTACATTTTCCTAGTTGTCGTTCCATTTCTTAGTTGTTGTTCCATTTCCTAGTTGTTGTTCCATTTCCTATTATTTTCGTTATCATTACTTTGGTGTGCAGAACGATCTGAGATTGTAGCGAGCATTGACATATGTTGTCTAGTTCCCAGGTTGATGATCTATTTATCTTCAGTTACATCAATTTACAGAGGGATGAGTTACTGTTACTGGACCCTTGACTGATAAATTGCTTAGTTTTCTGAATGCGTGATTTAGGTTTTAAAGTGCTTTGATGTAAGTAGATCTTGTTTTAAGCATTCGTTTACTCTTGTATTTTGAGCACTGTACTACTAGCATTACTCTGACAAATGACAACCTCAAACTGAGTACACTCTTTGAAACAACAAATCGTTCCTGGATTGACAAGTTAATGTGAGGTAATTAGAGGTGAAAAAGACCCTTTTTACGGCTCGACATTTTGGCGCCGTTGCCGGGGAGAGTGTAGCCATTTGTCCCTTTTCAGAGTGATGTGAGAACCTGTTAGGAAAGGATTGGGTTTTAAAAACGGAAGGTAAGAACCTGCGTGTGGAGTATGTAATAGCCTTGCTCCCCTGCCCGCTTTCCTGCAGATTTGTTGCTATTCTGTTTGGGTAGAACCTAGTAGTTGATTTGTGTACATGACTAAGCAGAAAAAGCCTGAAAAGAACCCTAAACCTCTACCCAATCCTGATAAAGCTAAGGGGTCGGTGATCCTTGGCCGATAGACCTTTATAGATGAAATCTTTAAGAAAGCAGAATCTCAGCCTTCAGTAGGACCTAGAAAAGTTACTTCTAGACAGCCTACTAGTTCCCTTCAGGCCACAGGATCACCATCTGTAGCCTTTGCTGAGGTGCATAGTCAAATCGAAGAGCAATATTTTCAAGAAATTGAAAATTATAGCCCAAAATCATTACAAGAAGGGAACCTTAGCAACCTCTGTGAAGGAAGAGCAGAAACTGAAGAGACTGAAGAACCAAGATCTCCCCTTGGGGTAATTCAGCCATGAAGCAGTCCAGATAAGCGAAGTGCTACAAAAATCATTTATAACGAAATTCAGGAACTTGAATCCCCCTAGATGTTAGGCACTCTCATTATCCCAGATAAAGGAAGTGTTGTCAAGATCATTCCCGTTAGAGCCATTCCCCCTCGACAACCTAGGAATACCCTCCTAGATATCCCAAAAGGTTATTGGCATATATTTGACCAAATGGCCCAAAACCAGCCAAACACCGAAACCTCTACACTGCAATACCCCATTGTGGATACTGCAGCTAATGCACCTATGAAATCAATTCCTCTTCAGCACATCCCTACATTCCATGGCCTTACATCAGAAGATCCAGATGCATTCCTGTTTGAATTTGATGTGCTGTGTAGAGGATATGACTATACCACTGATCCCCAGAAATTGAAATTATTTCCCTCTACATTAAAAGGGGCTGCTTTAAGATGGTTTATGGGATTGGGTGGTGGTGTAATAAATAACTGGGATCAAATGAAATAATCTTTTCTAAAAAAATACCAGGATTATTGTAGGTCTAAAGAGTTAAAAGATGAAATAATTCAGATGGTAGCTAGACCAAATGAAACATTAGAAGAGTATGTTGAAGGTTTCTAGTATAATCTTTAAAGATCTCCTTATGCATCATTGCCCTTACCTGATAATGTGTTAAAAACATCATTAATTAGGAGAATGAAGGAACAATGGATTGAAACACTGAATATTATGGGAAAAGGAGATATTTATCAAGAAAATTTTTCTGACATTATTAATCTATGTATCAGGAGCTCGAGAGGTAGCACAAGACTAAAACTAGCAGAACATGATCGGTTTGCAAGAGATAACAGAATTTCGGCAGAAGGAGTAACTCATGCAGAAAATGGAAATTTATTAGAAAATTTTAAAACTGACATATTATGGACACTGACAACACAACTTGATATTATGCAGGCCAAACAAAAGCAAGCAGAGGCAGAACAAAATTTGGCAATCTTCTGTCCCCGATGCAGAAAGAAACATAGCCATAAGGAGTGTCCATTAGATGCAGTCCAAGTTTGCGCTATCTGTACAAAAGACCATTCTACAGAGAGCTGCCCCTCACTTCCTGGATTGAAAGAAGTATACAAGAAAGCGGAAGAAGAACCAGAACCAGTGTATCTACTCAATCAGCGCCATCAATGGCAGCCATGACAATCATGTATGTTTTCAGACCCAGCTTCTTCTTTTCAGCCTCCACAATATCATGCTCAACAATATAATACAACGTGGCAAAATCAACCTCCCTTCCCAAATTGGTCATAGCAATCATTTCCTTCATCATCTCCATGGCCAAATCAAGTAAACCAACCCAATTGGCCAAATTTTCCCTATACCCCACCATATTGGCAAAACAACATATATCTAGCACAATGGACCCCTCCTACCTCACAGAGTCAACCCTGGCAGAAAAACTGGCAAAGACCGATGAATTAGCTAGTAGGAACCATCCCGCTCCCTCAACCTACACTGCCATCCTTACAACAAAACCCCCAGTCTAATTTAAGACTGCAACTCCCAACCCAACCCAACCCTAATCTGAATAACAGACCAGACCAATCTATTCAAATAGTGGAAACACCAGAAATAGGAACCGATCTAAGGGAGTGTAATGACCTTCAATTAAGATCTGGGCATATCATTGAAACAAAGGGAGATAAAACAACTCAAGTTGAAAATCAGTTACCTACAGAACAACCGTTACAAGAAGAGGACGTGACCAGACAACAAATTCATGACCCAACAACCACATCCTCTCCCCCATTCCCAGAGTGATTAATTATACCTCGACCTATACAACACCCTGATTTTGATATTCTAGGAGAACTAAAAAATCTGTACATAAAAATCCCATTCCTCCAAGCCATTCAAGACATCCCCATATATGCAACGACTATCAAAGAATTATGTATAAAGAAACCAAGGAGGAAAATAACAAATAACCCAAAAGTCCAAGTAGTTGGCACTCTATCCGACTTATTATCAGGAAAAGGAACACCCATTAAACACGAAGACCCAGGAAATCCAATAGTGACCGTACAAATCTATGGTCAAACCTTCTCAAATTCCTTAGTTGATCCAGGAGCTGCAATTAATATCTTAACAACCACCACTTGCCAAAAACTGGGCATTAGATCAGTAGAACCGACCTCTACTTTACTAGAACTAGCTGACCAATCTATGATTAGGCCAGAAGGCACACTACATGATGTCATGGTATCCGTTGAATCCTGGGAGTATCCGGCCGATTTTCTGATAATAAACCCTAAAAACCGACTTGATGGACATCCATTGATCTTAGGCAGACCTTGGCTTGCAACTGCCGATGCTTATATTGGCTGCCGACAAGCCAATATGAGCATAACTAGAGGGGAAAATATCAAGAACCTAGCTTTATATCCTCCAGCGCAGCCAAGTGTCACAATAATAAAAATTAGCAAGCATCTTGTATGATACCTCACCGAAAATATTAGATCTCCATTAACCATAGAAGAGGCCCTTGATTTCAAAGACCAAACAGAAGATGATGCCATTAATAATTTTATTAGCCAAGCTGAACCCAGATCCCACATACAATGTCACATGATAGAAGCAAAATTTGATAAAGAATTAGAAGAAGATCCTCTTAAAGATACACACGATCAAACAATACCTACTACCTTTGTTTCAAATAGTAAAACTGTAGAAATTGAGCCAGGAAAGACTTTAAACATCAATACCAACCTGACTTCCGAACAAGAAAAGAAGCTCATCCAACTATTGAGGAAATATAAAGAAGCATTTGCATGGGACTACCCTGATATGAAAGGAATTGATCCCCAATTATGTACACACCACATTTACATAGAAAAGGATGCGAGACCTGTTCACCAACCACAAAGGAGACTTAATCCTCATCTAAAAGATGTTGTAAAAGTTGAACTTCAAAAACTTTTAGATGTCAACTTCATCTACCCTATCTCTTATAGTAAATGGGTCTCTCCACTTGTTGTGGTACCAAAGAAGAATGGAAAGTGGAGGATTTGTGTAGATTATAGAGAGCTAAATAAAGCAACACAAAAAGACCACTTTCCCCTTCCATTCATTGACCAAGTATTAGACACTTTGGCATGGAAGAAATTATTTTCTTTCTTAGACGGCTTCAGTGGACACAATCAGATTCAGATTGCCCCTGAAGACCAAGACAGAACCACTTTTACTTGTCCTTGGGGAACATTTGCCTATAGAGTTCTACCATTTGGCTTATGCAATGCTCCTACCACATTTCAAAGCACTATCCTCAGCATCTTTTTAGACTTAATACATGAAGGGCTTGAAGTATACATGGATGAATTTACACCATACGGAGATGATTTTGACCCAACATTGAACACACTGGAAAATGTCCTGCAGCGCTGCATTGCCACCAGGCTTTGTTTGAGCCATGAAAAATGCTATATGATGATGACTGAAGGACTTATTCTAGGCCATTATATCTCAGCACCTGGCATACAGGTAGACCCAGCCAAAATTCAAATAATTTTGCTAATTCCCACTCCTACCACTGAAACAGAGGTACGCAGTTTTCTTGGATTTTCTGGTTATTATAGAAGGTTTATAGAACATTTTTCGCATATTGTTGCACCTCTATATGCACTGACAAGTAATGTTGACTTTCTTTGGACAAAAAAATATGAGCGTTCTTTTCAGGATCTGAAGAAGCTTGTGTCCACAGCCCCAGTCCTTTGAGGACCAAATTGGGACCTACCATTCCAAATTTCATCACATGCCTCAGATACAGCTATTGGAGCAGTCCTTGGGCAGGAAGAAGATAAAAAACCATATGCAATTTATTATATTATCAAGAATTTATCCCCTGCTAAATTGAATTATACTGTTACTGAAAAGGAATTTCTAGCTGTAATACATACTGTCAATAAGTTCAGGCATTACATTACTGGATATCATATTATCTTGTATACAGATCACTCTGCCATAAAATATTTAGCAAATAAACCAATCACAAATGGTAGAATAACTAGATGGCTGATTTTATTGCAGGAATTTGATATTACAATCAAGGATAGACCTGGAAAAGAAAATCCTATAGCTGACTTTCTCTCGTGAATGCCAAAACCAGTGGACGCAGCAGCAGTTGAAGATCAATTTCCAGATGAGCATTTGTTTGTTGTCACTGTTAAAACACCCTGGTATGCTGATGTTGCGAATTACTTAGCAGTAGGTAAATTACCAAAACATCTGACCCCCAATGAACGAAAACAGATTGTCCAGCGAAGTGCTCAATTTTCTTGGATTGGGGGCTACCTGTTCCATACAGGGGTAGATATGCACATCAGGAGATGCATCTGCGAGGATGAAATTTTTGACATTTTGAAAGCTTGTCATGACAGACCATGTGGTGGAAATTTCGCCGATCGGAGAACTAGACATAAGGTGCTGCAAATAGGGTATTATTGGCCCACAATCTTCAAAGATGCAAAGAACTTCATTCAAGCTTGTGACAGTTGCCAAAGAGCAGGATGCCCTGGTCAGTCCGACGAAATGCCCCTGATTCCATAGCTAGTTATTGAACCATTCGAGCGATGGGCCCTCGATTTCGTTGGTCAAATTAACCCATCCTCGAACCAGAAAACATATATTTTGGTAGCAACAGAATATGTCACCAAATGGGTTGAAGTAGAGGTACTGCCGAGAGCCACAGAGGATTTTGTCATACAGTTCCTGTTTCACATATTCGTGCGATATGGGCTTCCAAGAGACATAATTACAGATGGTGGACAATTGTTTGCTCATAACAAGATTGCTGCAACACTTAAAAACTATCATATCCAGCACAAAATCACCACTCCATACCACCCATAGGCAAATGGTCAAGTAGAAAGCAGCAATAAAATAATAGAAGCAATCTTAACAAAAACCATTGCGTCACATAGACGCGATTGGGCTGCAAGACTACCAGAAGCCTTGTGGGCCTACAGAACAACATGGAGAAGCACTACCGGCTATTCACCATACCAATTGGTGTTTGGAAAGCAACCCATTTTTCCCATAGAATTCGAAATCCAAACACTACGAACAACACAAGAAGTCGGCCTAGATCTAAACGAGGCACATATTAATAGATTACAGCAGATCAATGAGCTAGATGAAATTAGGCTCTCTGCCCTCCAACACATTGCATTGATCCAACAGCAGCGAGCTAAATGGCATGACGCTCTCATTAAAAATAAAGTCTTCCACGAGGGAGATTGGGTGCTCTTATACGATTCCAAGTTTCAAGATTTTCCCAGGAAGCTTTAGACTCGTTGGCTGGGGCCATATGAAATCCAGAAGGTATTTGATAATGGCAGCCTTACTCTAGTCACTATTGACGGATCTAGACATACCTTTAAAGTAAATGGCCACCGAGTTCGATTATACCGCAAACCACTTACTCGGGAATCCTTCTACTAGCAACTCCGCAAAGATTCCGATATGCAAATTTTACAGGAGGAAGAGAAATCTTCCTCACCTATGATTCATTAAGTGATTCACCTGTTTTTACACTTTGTACATAATTTCTTTGTTTTGTTAAATCATTCTCTGTACATATTTTTGTATTTGCACTTTGCTGTTCCTTTTCGAAGCAGCAGCAATTCCATCTTTTTTGTTGTTCCTTTTTTTTCAAAAGAACAACACTTGCATTTTTTTTGTTGTTCCTTTTTTAGAGGAAACAACATTTTCGTTTTTTGTTGTTCCTTTTTCTGAAAGAACAAAATTTGTGTGCACTTTTGTTTTTCTGCTATTCCTTTTCCAAAGGAACAACACTTTCATTTTGTTGTTCCTTTTTCGAAGGAACAACACTTTTTACTTTAATCGTTCCCTTTTTCACTTTCATTTTTCTGTTCCTTTTCCAAAAGAACGACACTTACGTCTTTGCTATTCCTTTTCCAAAAGAATGGCACTTGTGTCTTTGCTGTTCCTTTCCAAAAGAGCGACACTTGCATCTTTGTTGTTCCTTTTCCAAAAGAACGGAACTTGCGTCTTTGTTGTTCCTTTTCCAAAAGAACGACACTCGCATCTTTGCTGTTCCTTTTCCAAACGAACGACACTCGTGTTTTCTGCTGTTTCTTTTTCAAAAGAACAACATTTTTGTGATTTTGCTGTTCCTTTTCCAAAGGAACGACACTTTTGGTTTTTGTTGTTCCTTTTCCAAAGGAATGGCATTTTCAGTTTTTGCTGTTCCTTTTCCAAAGGAACAACACTTTTAGTTTTTGCTGTTCCTTTTCCAAAGGAACGACATTTGTGTTTTCTGCTGTTCCTTTTCCAAAGGAACGACACTTTCGGTTTCTGCTGTTCCTTTTTCAAAGGAACAACACTTGTATTTTTTTTGCCCTTCCTTTTTCAAATGACAACATTCTCATATTCCTTTTACTTATGCTTGTTCTCCTTGTTGTTCCAATGTAAAGATACCTGCTGTTCCTCCTGTTTCAGGTCTTTTGGAGCATAGCTATACACTTATGCAATGGATACAAAGCTAGAGCATACTGAAATCAACAAATTATATAAAATCACTACTTTTACAAGAAATCGCTGTGAATTGATAGGAGGAAAGAGGAAAGGACACAATTATCCATCACTTTTGCTGTCATTATCCTACTAATACTGATATGATTGGTTATCTTTATCATGCTGGTTCTTTTTAAATTCCCATAATCTTCTTTGATCATTATTAAGGAATAAGAACAAAGGGTCTATATTTTCTATTGAGATGTTAAGACTTCTTCCACCATTCCTACTCTTAAGGAGTGTTGAACCACCCTTTGTGTATAAATAGGAAAGTACTTTATAAAAGAGAAAAAAGAAGAAAACTATTTATATGACTTGTTATATGAATTGTCAAATGCAGGATAGGGGGTCTCATCAGGAGCCAGCCTACCATGATCATAAGGAAGAAAGTGAAGTGGCATTCCCACTATGGCCACCACACCAGGGATATGATCCAAGAGGCACATCAGAAAAACAAAGAGCCCTTGGAACAGGAGGTCTCATTACGAGCCGGCCTGCCCACCTTTCACTCCTTCCTGGTGAATGGCATTATGGTTTAACTGGTTACCATGCCAGCGTAATGACCTCCATTTTGACATTGTACAACACTTACTAAGCATACACAAAGGATCATGGTTCCATGGGTGAAACAAACAACTTTGTCAAGGTTATGGACATCTGTCGGCAGTAGAGCTCTGTTAATGGTATTGAAGTCACATTATTTATACACCAATAGCAATCATTAACACCCTTCTCTGTCTTATACCTTTGTAATCCGTCAAATAAGATTATGTATATCACTTCCCCAAACCATTAAACACATGAAAAATATATCATAACCAATCATGACGGAAAAGTCGATAATGACCACATTAGACTGGTTGTGCACGTCAGTTGTCCTATCCTCCCAGCCTCACATCATATCACAACATTCTCTTATTTGTTAAGCGATCCTATTATATGCCTCGATTTCGGCAACCTGCTCCTTTTGTAAACATGGCATTTCCACATACGCTGTTCCTTTATGACTTTGTACCATGGCAGTTCGGCACGCTGCTCCCTCATTTGACGGCCGAGGATGGCCTATCACATTGCAGGGGGAGGCTAACCTCATAATTTGCTGGCATACGTGTCAGACTATTATTCGGCAAACTTTTACTTGGGAATAGCAAGGCTTAACGGTATCTCGTTTTTCAATTTGCATGCCTTGCTGTTCCTAAGCTATTTCCGTATTATACTTTGCAGCAATTAGTAAGATTTGAATGAGCCTTGTTGTTTTGTTATTTTCTCTGTGTTTCTAACAGTTTGAACAGCCTGTTGTTCCATTGCTGTCTCTGTGTTTTTACAGTGAGCTAAAGCATGGGAGGAAGGTCAATTCGAAGAGAACCACAGGTATTGATAGTTTCTGATGCTGCACGGGAAATCTTGGCAAGGGCAGGATGGTTAGTCTATCTTAATCGTTTACAGGAATCCAACGAGACCGTAGCAATAGAATTCTTGCAGAACTTGTAAGAATATCACTCCACAATAAGGGGAAGACACATAGCAATCACCGATGACATAATTGCAGAAGTCTCGGGACTGCTAGCCACTGGACCTGTGTGGACTCTAAAGAAGGAGAGACTGCGACAGATTATAAAAATCTTGCGAGATGAAGGCCAGAACCTGACAGTCAAAGCAAAGGGAATTCTACCAGTAGCATTAGGAGAGCCGTGGGCAGAATTGGCGAAATTCATCTAGAGCTACATCACCTATGAAGGCAAGAAAGATGTGGTAAGACCACGACACCTAAAACTTTTAGCTGTATTAAAACAGAAATGCTCTGTGAACTTTCCTGCATTTTTAAATTCATTACTTCATGATGTTTCCCGAAGTATAAAAAAATCACAACACGTAGAATCGGTAGTAAGTCATCATGGGCTGATACGGTTGATAGTTAGCCACAGTCTTACTCAGCAACAGAGTAGCTGGGAAGAGCTAATTGCTACGATAGATGGGGCACCAACTATGCCAGCCCCAAAACGCAAACATACTACCGATACACCAAATAAACCATTGAAACAGAGAAAATCAGTTAGATTGGCACGAATTAGAGGGAAGTTGGAAAATCCCCAAGGGAATACCAGCCTACCTGTGGAGATAGATGATTAAGGGGATAAGCGACCCCCGCAATTGGAAGGAGAAGAGAATGAGAAAGAATTGGAAGAAAATGAGACAGAATTCGAAGGAAATGAGAAAGGAGAAACAGAGGAAGAGATCGAGCAGCTTGGGCAGGTGGAGGCGGAGACATAGCAATGCAAAGAAATCCCACTGCAAAATCCATCGCAAGAGGATGAATTGGCCCAAATTCTTGCCAATATGGGTGAATATGACCAACCTCTCAGCCCGCTAGGCCTCCATATTGAAGAAGAATCAAAGGAACATTCTGCTCATGACAAAAATGCATCCGAAGAATTGCGCAACGAGGAAGAGAAAGAAGAGGATCATTCCATTCATGATGTAAGTATGACAGGAGAGAAAAGTGATGAAGATGCAGAAGCGGAACAATCCACTCCTAGCTAGACTACACCGGAAGAATTTCATGGAGAAGAAGGAGTGGAAAAAGAAGTTACCCAGGAAATAACAGAACTAGCTAGGGTTTTTACTCCTGAGCAACCCGAACAGAACAACGAAGGAGCACCCCAAGAAGAAAACCAGGGAATTGGCCAAGATAACAGTCCAGGCCCAAGTAAACAAACAATTGTTCCTTCTAAGGAAATAGAAGAAATTAAATGATTACGAAAAGAACAACAAAGATTGTTGAATGTGATAGCACGACTTCGACAACAAATTAGGGTTTTGAAAATGGGAAAGAGAGAAAAAAAGACCTTGGGGGTAAAGGAGCGAATCATTCCAGCAAAACCCCTCAAGAAAAAGATTCGGAGGACTCAAGTCTAACCTGCTGTTCAAAACCCTGTTGAAGTCCAGATTGTTGTTCAAAAATAAAAGGAACAGCATTCAGCTATTGCCCATGTTGAAGTGCAAACAAATGATGTATCGGCCTGTGACAAAGAAGTTCAGTCAGAGGTACAGTCCTCTGAAGAAATGAGAACCATAAACCCAAGACGATGCAATAAGAAAATTCAAGTGAATCCTTCGCTTACCACTACCATGTGGGACAGTGATCCAAGGAGTAAAGGTTCAAAGATTATTGTGTGAATTCTATCTGCATGACCTTGTGTTAGATCAAGAGACAGAGCAGAACCCTGGCCCTTTCGTTGGGGATATCCAATTACAGGCATTTATTTCATTTGGGGTTAATCAAATTAAATGGCTTAAAGCCTATAATGCCTTCCAAAGACAAGAAAACGGATTAGATTTATGGGTAAGAGCTGAGCCTAGAAATCCAGTACAGTTATGGAGGAAACATAGGAACCTCATGAGGACTCCAGGCGTGATTGAAGCATTAGGACCCATTCATACAACAATCAATCGGCAAGGGATAAAGTACTTCTTTACTATTAAAGACCTTGCCATTGATGCTGCTAAATTTCGATATCAGATTTCTAATCCGAATATTCAACTCAGGGAACCATTTAACTATGAGAACATTAAGTTAGCTGTTGATCGCTTGAACCTATATGGCGAACTCATCTTGAGGGCAAGGCAATCTTGGTTAGGATATAGGTTCCGAAGTCTGATTATTTGGCATCCTGCACCTGGATACCAAGCCCTGTATGAGATGCTTGAGGGTCAGATAGGCCATCTTTTTGAACACCTAGTTAGGCATCATGGCTGTAGACCGCCACATGATATCCCGTCTCTGGTCTACTCTCTCACTGCCTTACATGTCAACTACAATGTTTTCATGAGGGCATGAAAAAGGGTAAGCAGGGGGGTGTGTGGAGTACTGAAGAAGGTATGTTTTTATGGATTATTTTGTCATATTTTCTTTAAAACTCATAACCCCTTTGCATCATGAACTAAGTAGATAATAAGAAATCATGACAAAATCTACGGGATTTATATGCAACACAAAAATACTAATAATTCTTATTTCTTACACAGGAAAGGGGAAAACGAAAGATTACCGTTCTAAAGAAAAAGACAGGGCCAAGTTAACTATTGTCCCTTTGGTGGGGAACCACATGCAAACAAGGCGATCCAAATTAAATCATATCAGCCAAGGAAAGGAAAGGGAGATATTGGCTCGGCGCAAGAGAAAAAATGGGTAACTCGGAATTAACGGTTTGGCGAATCCCTCAGGATCCTTTGATCCTGAGGGATCGTTGCCTTAACTATTTTCGCATCATTGATATCTCCGCTTTAGCTGTTATAAAAAGGGGCAGCACTGCTAGCCCAAGAGAGGATCTGCTGTTATTTTTTCTATGTAACTTTTCTTTGTATTTGAGACTTTGATCATCGACTCTCGTCGAGGAGTGATCTGCTGTAACTCTGTTTTGATGCTTTAATATAAATCTGGTTGTTGTTCCATCTTTGATCCTAGAATAATCTCAAGCGGTGTGTCCCTGGAGGCTAAGGGCCCGGCCCTGGTGGAACACTTGCTCCTGTACCATTATATTTAGTTCGTGTGTGGTTTTCATTATCAGCTTTGTTGAGTAATCTATTGTGTTTTATTATTTTACATCACGGTTCTATGATATTTGATCTATGATTCAACTGAGCAATATCGTTCTTTGTGACAGGAATGTCGTATTGTTCATTATGACTTTGTAACGCATTGCTGTTCTTTTAATCATTGATATAGCGCTGCTAGCCCTTATAGAATGCTATTTCTGTTCAATTATAGAGTACCCGTGTTGTAACATTCATAAATTGGTATTACTGCATTCATCTATGGTTTACACTTAATTGCGATTGTTGTTCAATTGACACTGTTGTTCCATTACGAATTACAATCGTTATTCTTTATAACTAAAGATTAATATTTGTAGTATCGAAATCAGATTACTGTTTTTCTCAATACTAAGGCATGTCGTGTGTGTTATTTATCTTAGTTTATTGTGCATTTACATTTGGCTCTAAGTGTTGTTCTATATTTCATTACTAATCAGTTGTCGTTCTATTTCTGTGTGCTATCCAATTTATTCTTAGAGTAAAGATTACCATCTGATTTCTGTAGGATACGCTTGCTGCACTTGTTTTTGTAGATTAAGGTGTTGTTGTTTATAAGAACTAGTTGCTGTTACATTTTCCTAGTTGTCGTTCCATTTCTTAGTTGCTGTTCCATTTCCTAGTTGTTGTTCCATTTCCTGTTATTTGCGTTATCATTGCTTTGGTGTGCAGAACGATCTGAGACTGTAGTGAGCGTTGACATCTGTTGTCTAGTTCCCAGGTTGATGATCTGTTTATCTTCAGTTACATCAGTTTACAGAGGGATGAGTTACTGTTACTGGACCCTTGACTGATAAATTGCTTAGTTTTCTGAATGCATGATTTAGGTTTTAAAGTGCTTTGTTGTAAGTAGATCTTGTTTTAAGCATCCGTTTACTCTTGTATTTTGAGCACTGTACTACTAGCATTACTTTGACAAATGACAGCCTCAAACTGAGTACACTCTTTGAAACAACAAATCGTTTCTAGATTGACAAGTTAATGTGAGGTAATTAGAGGTGAAAAAGACCCTTTTTATGGCTCAACACCTTCCTCTCAAAAATTGCGTAATTCCTCCCAAGATAGCTGCTTAGCCCAGAAATTTCACAATTCTAGGCAACAGTCACCTGTTGCTCCCAGAAATTGCATAATCCCTTTGGGGCAGCCAGCCCAGCTACTAGAAGAAATTGCACAAATCCTTCCAGGCAGCCTGCTAGGATAAGAAATTGTGCAATACAGTCAGACAAACTTCCCTGAGAAAATTGCGAGGTTTGACCCAGGACAGTTACTCAGCTCAGAAATTGCAAGATGCAATCAGACAGACTTCCTTGAGAAAATTGCGAGGTCTGACACAAGACAGCTGCTCAGCCCATAAATTGCGTAATCCTGGGAGACAATCACCTATTCCTCTCAGAAATTATGTAATCCCTCTAAGACAACCATCTTTTCTCAACCCATAAATTGTAAAAAATTTCATCCCAGGCTTTCAAACCGATGCATGTGCCCTCAGGTTGATCAGTTCCCTCTGGGACTGAGCAAAACTAATTTTCATGCATGGACTGCTTCTCCCAACGCATCATGCAAAGGCATCCCTTGATTTAGGGATCTATTTTTAGCAGTTGGAGGTTATATGCAAGGATCATTTCAGAAACCTCCCACCAAGTGTCGCTTTTCCTAGATTTATGGCATGCGCATCACAACCTCGATTTTATCAAAACTCATTACGAACTTTGCAAATCTCATTCCTCACATCTACCTTGCACCTATGACATCCCACATTGCATCTAGGAGTCGTCGGCACATTCAGCTCAGTTGTTTCGGGGTAAGCCCGCTTTTCATGTCTCGTGCTGCGTTTCTGTTGCTTTTTCTGTTTTGCTTCATATGAGTGTTGTCTACTTTATTTCAATGATCGCTTGCTGTCATTTTGATGTATGTTAGCCTGTAGAAGCATCGTTTCAGTTTCCGTTCATATCTCACTGCTGTTGCATGCATGACATTGTTTTTGCATCAACGGTCGCCATTGCGGTGACTTGTTTCACACACATGCATGCTTTCCAATTTTCTGAATCCTACACTTATTTTTTTCATATATGATCATTCACTCTTGTTTGCACTCATCTCATCATGCATTTTAAATTTCTCATGTTTTCAATCGCCCGTCGGCCGGCCTAGGCTACCTTGGCCCAGACCGTCCCTTGCCTGGCTAGCACTACGCATTTTCAGAAGCGCAGGATTTTCCTTCCCTCGAGAAATTACGTAAGTCTGGGCCAGCACTAACCTTCAGGATTTCATTGCGCAATTCTTCAAGGTAGTGTCCTCCTGGCCCTAGAAACTGTGTAATGCAGTTTGTTGGTTGCATGTCATTGCTGACTGAAATTGCGCATTGCTTAGATTCCGCTCTCAGCATTCCAAGATGGACTATGCATTGTGTAGTTCTAGTAGTCAGTTAGTCTCCTAACAGCCCAGACTGTGCCTTGCACAGTTTTTGTAGTCAGTGTCCCAACCTCTCGACGGAAATTGTGCAACCCTCACGATTAATTACCTAGGTATGTTGCAAGTCAGTCCTCAAGTTTTTTTTGGCTTTTGACTAACATATTGCTTGCCATGAGTGTTTCTATGTCTCCAGGTATCACAGGTGTTCGTCTGTCTCTCAGCAGCACAAGTACAATGACCTTCAGGAGAGCATAGTCAAAGGACATCGTTGAGAGCACAATAGGGGTTACAACCAAGCAAGTGTCTATGAGCTTGCCTACCTATGAAGACATCAAGTGGTTCATAGACAAGGACATCAAGATAAGATGGCAGTAGCATCATAACGAGCAACACCATTGGTAGCAGTAGAAGGAAGCACACCCACATGCAGTGAGCATGAGAGGAAGGTTGTTGACATCATAGAGGCAAAGCAATGCTGCAAGTTCAAAGTAGACCCACTCATGACGAAAGCATCTTTGGAGATTGAGGCTATGAGGTGACGGCACGACAAGACAAAGATCTCGCAAAGGTAGAGAGAGAAACAGAGAAGGAGTTTCATGTGTTGAAGTGACAACTCAAGGAAGAACAGGAGCTGCACAAACGACAGAATGAGTTGCAAAAGGAATAGGTACAACAGGGGGTGCAACATGCACAGGTGGATAAAACTATGCTCACACAAGTTATAGATCCATCCCAACAGTTGGAACGGAGCAGACAAGGTGATTAGTTTTGTTGATTGTGTGCAAGGGAATTCAACATCACGAATGTCATTATGTGTGCACATGTGATCCCACACCTTTGGCACACTCACCGAGGTGAAGACAAGAAGCAAGTCCAACTGGAGTTGAACATGTATTTTGACTAGTTGATGTGCACAGTCACCAACACACACTTGGAGATCAACACAGACACTACACATCTGTATGTTGCTGGTCCAACCACACTCAAGGCGATGATGCACATGCTATCAAATGATTTGGACAGAGGGGCCATATCAGTGTACCCGGATGCAACGAAGGCAAGAGTTCACTTTCATCAGGATGTGACCATTGAGCGCACGGACACCATCACGGATGACCAAGCTTGGCATTAGTTCGTCACCATCGACCATCACAAGGATGTTAAAGAGTTGGTCTCACCACAATGGTCTGAGTGTCAGTAATGTCTTGCATGGGTTTCTCAAGCCATTTTGTCTCACATGGGTACATGTGCATATTGTATGTAACGTCTCGTCAAGTGGAAGTTCGAGTGTCGATAGTTGAATGTAACAATAATAAAGTAGGTGAAGAGTCATGAGGGTAGATGAAGAGTCACAAAGGGGAATGTCAAGGGTCACCCCGCCCTTTGCTATAAATAGGACCTCATAACTCATTGTACAGGTTTTTGATTAGCCAAGATTCCGATAGGAGTATATTAGAGAAAGTTTGGACAGTATTGTAATGAGCCTTGCCTTCTCCACTGTGTAGAGCTAGCATATCTCTTTGGAGGAGCAGGTGGTTGTGACTGTAACGTTTCGCTATCAAAACTAGTGGTTGGAAATGGATGTATTGTATGACTGAAACTTACACTTCTTAATATAGCAGAGCCAACACGTTTCATGCATATGTCGTATTGTATTCTAGCTATATTGTTTAATCTAAATGATATATGTATTTGTTTTCTTACACATGCATGTATGGACTATTCTGTATAAGTATGTGTGAATATTACTGAAATGTGATGATTGGTTTAACCATCACTTTTGATTGCTCGCTAACTTGATTTTTAGTTTGTGATGCATCTTCGCTCGTTTGTTCCCTTCCAAGCCACGTGCTACCACAAGTTTCCAAGGGGTGCACTCACCCCACTTTCAGTGTGATAGAACCATTCATGTAGCTTCCTTGACTTTCCGTAGCTGTCACACCCTTGCTACCAAAAAGTACATCTTACTTGCCTCTGTGTGAAACCGCGATCAAGGTGATACTATATGACCCATTGTTGGGACTCCTACACCAAATGGTCTGAGGTCTAATTGGGACTTCTTATTAGGGAGATCCCTTGACATGTTGGTAGGTCCAACACCTTCAACATTTACGGCGCTATAAGGAGGGCTAGATGACAAGCTCTATCTTCTTATCCTATTTTTTACCTTTGCACATCTATCATGGAGTCTTGCACACTCAACCCTCCACGATGTTTTTTGCATACCAAACCTGTCGACATCACGAGGGACTTTTTTGATCTCTTTTCTGAATACATGTATGATGGTGAAGCAAAAGTGGCATGGCCTGTGTTCTTACATGAATTCCTTGCCATGCTTGACGAGGAAGATGGATTTTCTTAAGAACAAGTCAGTTTGTTGCTTTCATACACACTTGTGAATCCCCACTACGGTGGCTGTGCAGCCTACCGGCTAACAGTGTGCACTCACTTAAGCACTTTTGTGATCTCATTGAAGATACTTTCCATAATTTTGATCCAGAACATCTTGACCACAAACTGTTATAACAACGGAAGGTCCCGCATGAATCGTCCAATGATTTTTGGTAGCGTTTCTGTGTTTTGCAGTTTCAAGCTCCGAAAATAAAAATGAAGTTTCAATATCTCATTGACAGATTCAAGTATTTCCTTATCAAATCTGTCAATCCAAAGAAGAAATATGAGCCCAAGCCTCGTTCAACATACTTCAATGATGGAGCTACACAATCACAGAAAGATACGGTCACTGTCACAGGTGACTGTCCATCGTGCCCTAATAAAATAGCTCCATCACTGTAGAGTGATGCGGGAGATCAAACACACACATCTGGTCAGTTGTCACATCCTCCCAACATCACTTCACTTAATTTTTGCACAGACTTGGTTGTGATTCCATCGAGTTGTCATATGCATTTTGTACCACAACCTCCGTCTTCATACTCGGATGATCCTCCGGATGATACTGTCTTGTGTTCTTCCATTTTGGACTCTACATTTGTTGTGAACAAGGATCAAGCTATTGAAGAAATTGGTGTTGCACAACCAACATGTGTTGTCATTCATGAAGAGTCTGACTGGGAGCTTAAGCATCAACACTTGGTGAAGGATGACTCCCTTTTGTCTGAGCCTCCTCTGTTATTTCCTGACATCTTTGGTGAACCTTCCATCCATGATTTTGCATGTGTATCTTCATCTACAGATGCACCCATTGTTGTTCACTTGCAGGACACACCAATATTAGTCCACCATCCAACAATGGAGAGGATAAATTATTCATTGAAAATCCACTTGACCTTTCATCTGCCTTTTCTGGAAATACAGAGAATGAATTTTTCTGCTTCTCATCTACCCCTCTATTTGATTTATCATATCATCAGGATGCTAATGAAATCGTTGATTTTTCTGATTGAAGCTCTCATGATCCATTTACTCCCATATTCGATCACAATCATGATTCTATCACAGTTAATTTTTTGAAGCCACCTAATTATGATGATCTATCTGAAGATGAAGTCAAAACCCCACAGACTGCCGAGGCACTTCAACCCAAGCTGATGGTTATGTCAGGCCCTCGTTGTCCTGAGGTTTGTTTCACTTCTGATCAAGGAATTGTTGAAAGAACCAAGGCTCCTCGTCACTCATCTATGTGCATTGAAGATCAATCTCACACACATATCATGCTTCCTCCACTTGAACTACATGATTTTATTACTCATGCATTGGAGGAATCTTACATTCCAAGCACAAGTGCATGACGCAAGTTGTCTTTGTTTCTTTCGTTTGCTTGCATGTCACAGTCAAGAGTATGTGTATGCTTCACAGTTGCACGCAGTGTCGCACAACACCGTGACAACTCCACAGACTACATGTCATGTACTTGCACTCACTTATGTCCTGTGGACACTTTTAAACATGAAGTGTGTTTGTCTTAATTGTTATATATTTCTTGTTTACTGGTTCACAAAATCGGGTTGCTCGCGGACCAAGCCTTCACCAACATGGGTCAGCCAATGCACCAGTGGTTGCATTGGAAATATCATTTCACTTGATCAGGCCTATGCACCATTAGCTTAGGAGTAGGAGTAGTGTTTGCTTTTAGTTTGTTTTCTTGCATGCATGTTCACTTTCTTGCTTTGCATGTTTATTTGTCTGCTTGCTTGTTTTGCCTACTCACTTTGCTTTTGCATTTACTTCTACTTCTGCTTTGCTTTGTTGTTTGTTTTCTTATTTTTGTTCGTAGGTTAGTTTTGCATGAAACCGTGCGTGACTCTTGAAACAAGCTGGGTAAAGTGTAATAGGCCTTATGCAGCTATCACTTCTTGGTTATCTGTCATCCTGCCTCTATGTGAAGAAATTTTTACTTTTGGTCCATGATATGTCGATGGAAAAAACGTACTGTTCAAAGTGAACCTTGGTGAAAACACAATGCTCGTGCACTAACTAGTGTCACCTACTCTAGTCGGTTGTTTTTGGGTTAACCTTTGGCATCTCAGTCAAGTAGAGTAAGGTGAGGGGGAAAACCGTAACAGGCATGTCAGAGATATATAATAAACTAATTCTCTGAAGGAACAACCCCTTCTACTCCCAATAAGTTAGGATTCCTCTTCCGCCTCTCAAATGAATAAGTGTTAAGCACATTTATGAAAAATGAAAAAAATGAAAAAGTGAAAAATTTCGAAAAAAAATGAAAAATGAATAAGGAAAAAGAAGAGAAAGGATTCCTACACAGAGAGGTGTTTCAATTAACTCCGAAGGGATACTGATTAGGCTCGCTGGCAATGGAGTGATGCTTGTGTTCTTGCATGACTCCACCGGGGTACTGTCCAGGCCTGCTAGCAACGGAGCAACGCGAGAGATGAAACTAAAACTATGACGACTATACTGCTTGTGCACCAATATACCCCTCAACCCCAATCAAAAAAATTGTGTTGGCTTGGCTTGGAATGTGTGTCAACCGACCAAGAGCTTGGCAGATGCTACATCTTACAATCAAGCAAGTTTGGAAACCAAGACGAACAAAGAACTGAACAATACTTTCGGAGGTGTTAGACTTACTTTTCAAGAACAAGGCCCATTCAGAGAGATGGAGTTCTACCAGTGTGTCACCAAGTGTTGTAGTGGCTACAACCACCCTCAAAAATTTTTCCTTAGCTTCATTTTGGAGCCTCCCTACCGACCATCTTCAGTATCATGTCTTGCATTGTTAAGCACATCAGCTTCAGCTGTTTCATAGAGTCTTGTCAACTTGTGCATGTAAGTTTGTTTTACCCCCTTCATAGGTTGCTTTCTAGACTAAGTGTTAGTTGCCGGTTGAGCAACTCCCTCTGGGAATTACGCAATTATGGAGGGGAACCAGCCTTCCCTCCATAAATTGCGCAAACCCAGCTAGACACCTAGCAGGGCTCTAGATTTGCACGATTCTTCCTAACATTCTTCCTCTAAAAGATTATGCAATTCATCCCAAAACAGCTGCTCAGCCTAGAAATTGCGCAATTCTAGGTAGCAGTCACCTGCTACTCCTAGAAATTATGTAATCCCTCTGGGACATCCAGCCCAACTGCTAGTAGAAATTGTGCAAATCCTTCCAGGCAGCCTGCTGGGCTCAGAAATTGTGCAATATAGTTAGACAGGCTTCCCCGAGAAAACTTCGAGGTCTGACCCAGGGCAGCTGCTCAGCTCACAAATTGCGAGATGCATTCAGACAGGATTTCTTGAGAAAATTGCGAGGTTTGACACAAGACAGCTGCTCAGCCTAGAAATTGCGCAATCCTAGGATAAATTCACCTGTTCCTCTCAGAAATTGTGCAATCCCTCTGGGACAACCATCTTTGCGTAGCCTAGAAACTGTGTAGATTTTCATCCTAGGCTCGCAGACCGATGCATGTGCCTTCAGGTTGACCGATTCCCTCTCGGACTGAGAAAAAATGATTTACATGCATGGAATGCTTCTCCGAAGGCAGCATGCAAAGGAAACCCTTGATTCAGGGATCTATTTTTAGCAGCTGGAGGTTACATGCAAAGATCATTTCAGAAACCTCCCACCAAGTGTCGCTTTTCCTAGATTTGTGGCATGCACGTCACAACCTCGATTTTATCAAAACTCATCAACCGGTTGCTGTAGAGATCATTACTCACATCGACCTTACAGCTTTGACATCCCACATTGCATCTAGGAGTCATCAACACATTCAGCTCAATTGTTTTGGGACAAGCCCGCTTTTCAGGTCTCATCCTACGTTTCTGTCACTTTTTGTGTTTCGCTTCATATGAGTGTTTTCTTCTTGATTTCAGTGAACGCTTTCTGTTGTTTTGATGTATGTTATCTTGTAGAAGCATCATTTCAGTTTTCATTCGCATCTCACTAATGTCGCATGCATGACACTGTTTTTGCATGAATGGTCATCATTGCGGTGACTCGTTTCACACATATGCATGATTTCTCATTTTCTGAATCTTGCGCTTGATGTTTGCATGTATGATCATTCACTCTTGTTTGCACTCATCTCATCATGCATTTAGACTTCTCATATTTCTAGTTGCCCGTCGGCTGGCCTGGGCTGCCTTAGCTTGGACTGTCCCTTAGCCAGCTAGTACTACACATTTCCAAAAGCAAAGGCTCTGTGTTCCCTCCAGAAATTACGCAAGTTTGGTCCAACTATTGCAGATCCATTTGGGCACATCACTCCCATCATCTAGGTCAGTGTTTTAGGGCTCATCAAACCCTAATTTCAGTTGCTACATGCCCTAAACAAGTCAACCTTTTGAATGCCTCCTTCCCAGATAGTTTCATGACTTGAAGACATCCTAAAATGATCTCTAAAGGGACCAACGCAGGTAGGCCCATGTAAGGGTGTGTTGTAAAGCAGTTGAGTCCATGCCAGGGTGCTCTGTAGAGCACTTAGGCCCTCTTTGACTTGCGCTTGGTGAGACTGATCGAAATTCACATAGGGTTTGGGGAATATTCTTATCTCTTGGAGTCTTCTAGAAGTTTCCCTCACTTATCAACTCCTATGAGCTCCAAAATGGATGAGGAATGAGTTAAGATGCATCCTATCCTCTCATACATTCCTCCATGGAACTAATTCTAAGTATGGAAGGCCATTCAATACCCCCATTTATGACATAACCTCCTCCATCTTCCTATAAATTGACCACTCATCTAAGTGATCAAGGGCTAGACTATGTTGAATAGTAAGGAGATAATGTTACTATGAGAATTGACTTTGAGACAAGCATTGTTATTCTTTAAGTTTGTCATGCTTTTGATGTGATGTGGATGGAATCAAAGTTGGAGGAGTGACTTCGAATCAGACTTGATGGTTGTAATTCCTTCTTCTATTCAATAAATTATTTGAACCTTTTTTCCATATGCTTATCTTGTTATATGATGCTTATATGTGTGAATGTATCTGATTCCATTTATGTGTAATCAATAGATCTTTTTCTTTGATTAGTTCTTTATCTTCTGTTTATGTTTACAGGTACTTCTCAAGCATGTTAAGTATGGGAAGGAGTGATGGAGTTGATACAAAGGAGACAAGAGGAAAGCGAAACTACAAGTAGGTCTTCTCATTCTCTTTGTCTTATCTATTGCTTATAGGAAAAGGTTAAAGTGATTTAAACTGTTGTTCTAGATATGGCTACTTATCTAGGGAATTAGTATTTATTCGAAGATACCAAATTCTCCAAAACACCAACACTTACCTCCAGGCTTGCATTGAAAAATTATTGGAGGCAATGTCCTGCTGGCCCCAGAAATTGTGCAATGTCGTTTGCTGGTTGCATGTCATTGCTGACTGAAATTTTGCATTGCACAGTTCCAATCCTCAACAGGCCAGGCTAGACTGTGCATTGCGTAGTTCTATAAGTTAGTCAGCCTCTTGACAGCTTGGATTGTGCCTTGCGTAGTTTTGGCATTCAGTGTCCCGAACTCCCAACGGAAATTACGCAACCTTCACAATCAATCATCTAGGTATGTTGCAAGTTAGTCCTCAAGTTTGTTTTGGTTTTCGACTAACAAATTGCTTGGCATGAGTTTTTCTATGTCTCCAGGCATCACATGTGTTCATATGTCTCTCAAAATCACAAGTACAATAGCCTTCAGGAGAGGAGAGTCAAAGGACACCATTGAGAGCACAACAAGGGTTATAGCCAAGCAAGTGTATATGAGCTTGCCTACCTATGAAGACATCAAGTAGTTCGTAGACAAGGACATCAAGATAAGATGGTAGCAACATCATACCGAGCAGCACCATCGGCAGTAGCAGAACGCAACACACCCACATGCGGCGAGTGCAAGAGGAAGGATGTTGATAGCATAGAGGCGAAGCAAAGTTGCAAGTTCAAAGTAGACCCACTCATGACGAAAGAAGCTTTGGATATTGAGGCTATGAGGTGACGGTGCGACAAGATGAAGATTAGTGAAGGAAGAGAGAGAAACAAAGAAGGATTTGCATGTACTGAAGCGAAAACTCAAGGAAGAACAGGAGCTGCACAAACGACAGAATGAGTTGCAACAGGAATAGGTACAACAGGGGGTGAAACATGCATAGATGGATAAAACTATGCCCACACAAGTTATAGAACCATCCTAGCAGTTGGAACAGAGCAGACAAGGTGAGAAGTGTTGTTGATTGCATGCAAGGGAATTCAACATCACGAATGTTATTATGCGCGCACATGTGATCCCACCCATTTGGCACACTCACCGAGGTGAAGACAAGAAGCAAGTGCAACTGGAGTTGAACATGTATTTTGACTAGTTGATGTGCACACTCAAGACGATGATGCGCATGCTATCAAATGATTTGGACAGAGGTGCCATATCAGTGTACCCAGGTGCAACAGAGGCAAGAGTTCACTTTCATTAGGATGTGACCATTGAGCGCACGGACACCATCACGGACGACCAAGCTTGGCATCAGTTCGCCACCATTCACCATCACAAGGATGTCAAAGATTTGGTCTCACCACAACAGTTTAAGTGTTAGTAATGTCTTGCACGACTTTCTCAAGCCATTTTGTCTCACATGGGTACATGTGCAGATTGTATGTAACGCCTCTTCAAGTGGAAGTTCGAGTGTCGATAGTTGAATGTAACAATCATGGAGTAGGTGAAGATTAATGAGGCTAGATGAAGAGTCACAAAGGGGAATGTCAAGGGTCAGCCCACCCTTTACTATAAATAGAACCTCATAACTCAATATACAGGCTTTTGGTCAGCCAATCTTCTGATAGGAGTATGTTAGAGAAAGCTTGGATATTATTGTAACGAGCCTTGGCTTATCCACTGTGTAGAGCTAGTATATCTCAGAGAAGCAGGCGGTTGTGACACTAACATTCCACTATCAGAACTAGTGGTTGGACATGGATGTATTGTATGACTGGAACTTACACTTCTTGATGTAAAAGAGCCAGCATGTTTCATGCATATGTCGTTTTGTATTCCAGCTATCTTGTTTACTCTAAATGATATATGTATTTGTTTTCTTATGCATGCTTGTATGGAATATTCTGTATATGTATGTATGAATCTTACTGAAATGTGTTGATTGGTTTAACCATCACTTTGGATTGCTCAATAACTTGCTTTCCATTTTGTGATGCATCTTCGCTTGTGTGTTCCCTTCCAAGCCACGTGCTATCACAGGTTTCCAAGGGGTGCACTCACCCCACTTTCCATTTGTTAGAACCGTTCATGCACCTTCCTTAACTTGTTGCAGTTGTCACACCCTTGCTACCAATAGGGACATCTTACTTGCCTTTATATGAAACCGTGGTCAAGGTGATACAATACGACCCACTTTTGGGACTCCTACACCAAACGATCTGAGGTCTAATTGGGACTTCTTACCGGGGATATCCCAAGACATGTTGGTGGGTCCATCACCATCAACAGTATGGAACTTTCACCTAATAATAATATAACTGAGCCAACATGTTTTCATGCATATGTTGTTATTGTAGTTTGACTATTCTGATTATTTTAGGAATGCATGTTTTTTAACTTGTGCATTTTCTTATAAACTATTTTGTATAAAATTGTATGAATATTATTGAAGGCATGTTGTTGGATTAACCCATCACTTTGGTTTGTGGACTATTCCACTTCAAACTTGTGATGTTATTCCACTTGTGTGTTCCTTTCAGGCTGCGTAGTATTATAGACTTCTAAGGGACACACTTTATTTCCCCCTGTGTTTTAGAAACCCCATGCATCTCCCTTGACTCGCTGCAAGGTCACACACTTTCTTCTGACCAAAGTCATCATACTTACCTCTGCGTGCTATCGTGGTCAAGGAACTGCATTACCACCCACTACTAGGACTCCTACTCCAAATGGTTTGAGGTCTAGTTGGGACTTCTTACCAGGGAGATCCCCTTGAATGTTGGCGGGTCCAACACCATCAACAGGAACATGGAGGTGATTTAAATAGTTCTAAATTTTCATATTTCTATTGGAAATAATATTGAGAGGGGGGCAAGGGGGTGAATTAGTATTAGCAAATCAATAACCTTTTTATTTCCATTATCATATTCATATATGCTACTTCAGTTAAGGCAACCTGTGTGTATACACAACTGTGTTTAATGTAACTAGCATATATCCAAAAAACTTATGATTCAGTTAATTCATCATATGTTGATCTTTAATGAGTGCATCAGAACATTATTGACCATATAAACAGTAAACAGGTGCAGTAAAACAGAACAGATCATCACACATAAGAAGCACACATGAACACCATGATATAAGGTGGAAACCCAATGCGGGACAAAAACCAACTGCTGTTGTTTCCTTTAAGATAAGAAAAACCCGCTTACAATCTTGTACTGGCGAAGACTCATGCCAGTACATAGGCACCCACCTGCAGAAGGCTACAACCTTCTCTCGTTCTCCAGCTTCTACTGGAAGGGAGCTACAACCCCCTAGCTCTTGTACTAGCCGATATATTTACTAGTACGTAGGCGTCGACCTAAAGAAGGCTACGACCTTCTCTTTTCTTCCAGGGTCCACGTTTCATAAATTTTTAGACTGGATCCATCAAAACAATCACCACTTCAATACAACCATCAACTATAACTACATCATCAATCTTTGAATCACCCAACAACTGAATCACTGAAACCTTATCATCAAAACACAGTCACTAGAACACAGAGTAGAACCTAGAACTCTGCAACAACCACTAGAACCAACAGTGACCTCAAATATCAAATCTCATAATGTATACGCTACTTGGCTATGTTGAACCAGCATGTATACGCTCTTTCACCAAAGGGAACCCACGTACAGATTTGAAAATAATTACTTATACCTTCGTTGCAATTTTCAACTTTAGATATACCCAGAACATAAGATATAAAGGATAAGACATGAGTCAGTATTCAGATCTATTCATGATCATACCATATAATGATAATGCATTTTAGTCTTCATGATCCCAGTTCATCAACCTTCATTCGCCACATAGGTGCATCCTTAACAAAGCATCACATACCCATAACCTGCATACTAGATCTCACCCTTCATTAGATATTCATCACTTGCACACTTGCACTTTGGCCTAATGATCTTCTTCTCCTTATATAGGTTTAGACTTCTCTCAATACCATGGTCCAAAACCACGTAAGAGCAATACCTTGGACTCAATACCTGGGGTCAATACCTCAGACCAAATACCATGGACTAATACCAAAATACCATGGACCAAATAACACGGACCAAAACTTAGTTTTCCAACATGTACGCACCTTTCCTTTTGTGAAAGTGCGTGTGTATGCTATACGCGCCTTTTGGTCTGCTAACCCGCGTGTACACATTGCTTGGTCAATGGGGAACCTGCGTATACCTCTCTTTCTTCATTCTGTGAACCTGAACTATGATCTGTCATTTGTTTGAGTTGCCATCAAGGACAACACCTGTGTCATAGTGTTAGATCTGTATCATAATGCCAACAATTTCAAGAGAATAGGAATAGTATACTTTTTGTAATTGTAATTGTCAGCTTCTTGTGTGTGTTGGCAAGCTTATCAATTTTTTGTGATGTAATTTGGACAAAATACACATTTTGGGAATATGAAACAGGTTTGAAAGAGTTAAAGTGGTCAAAGTTGCTGCATGTAAGAGGTTGGTATTAAGAATTCAAAGCCAGGCACATGTTCTTGAGAGGGAATGTAAGGACCTAGAAACTGAACTCCAGGAAGAAAAGAAAAGACACAACTCTACTTTGGTAGAATTCAAAAACCTTGAAAGGGAAAGGTACATCCTTAGATTTGCATGCACTCTCATTTTCTTCTACTCCAGTTATAATGATAAATGTTGTGTTGATATTTTCCTATGGTCTTGTAAGGTAGAGTGAATAATGATTAACTATATTACTTTTTCTTTTAAGGATGGAATCATTGTTAAGCATATTTCTTCTTCCCTATGCTTTTAAGAAGTTGTAGGTGTGTTATTGCTTTCCAAAATGCTAAACATAATATTTTGTTTATGTTCTTGTTCAACATTTTAATGCTACATTGTGCTTCTGCTCTTATGTGCATGAAACTTGAAGGTATCAACTTTACCCAAACCAGTGATTGTAGCAAGGGAAACCAAGGGTTCTATTGTTTCTAATGATGGAAGGAATAGGTTTTGTGCTTTGGAGTCATTATTTTTTTCTTCCAAGAAGAGTATGAGTTTCCTCTGCATGTTCATATTTAGAGTTGAATTGGTGTAGGTTGTTTCCATAAAAAGTTTTAGAGTGTTGGAAATGTGGCCCTTAAACTAGGGTCTAGAGCATTTACAACATAGGTTTGATGGGGAGGGTTTTGGGTTGGTTGATGACAGGTAGAGGCTTTGATTTGTGGCATGTCATGATTTCCCTCTTCCTTGGGCTTTGATTTGTGGCATGCCATGCTTTCCCTCTTCCTTGGCCCTCCTTTCTCAAAAGAGGCAGGTTGAGACATTTTTACCTCAATCTTGAATTATATGCTTACATTTGAAATATAGATGTCCCACACTAAATCTGCATGGTTTGGTCTTGGACTATAATTGATCATCAATTTAGCTATTAGTTGTTCAATAAAGTTATTTTTTGTAAAATTATAATAAGCTATTAATGTTGATGTTCATTGATAGGTGGTCTTCATTAGAGGTCGCACACAATCAGGTACCTTAAAACCTAAAGAAGGGGATCAACATCCTTATGATGTTTTGAATTTTGAACTTGCAAGGAAAAACGTTTTGCCATTTGTTCTGAATATACAAAAGATACTTCATAGGAGGCCTTTCCTCATCAAGAATCTTGAAAATATTATGCGAAGGTTTTTGCAATCCCTTGAGATTTTTTAGGACAATGAAAGGAAAAATATTTAAATTTTTACTGCACTCACTCTCTCATAAATTATCTGGGCTTTCACCAGAAATCGTTTTTCAACCGTTTTTTAAATACAACCTTGTTTCCAAGGGGATTGTGCTTTCATTCATCACAATTTTTTTCAAGGAGTATCTGGTTGAAAATAGTCTTGATGATCTCATAACATTGCTGAAGTGAGGGAAGATAGAAGATAATCTTCTTGATTTGTTCTCAATACAGAAACACACCACTAAAGCTTTTGCAAAACACTTTAGGTGGGAAGACTTTTTGTTGGAACCAAACTGTCTACTTAAAGTCACATGTTTTTGTTGTTGATTGTTACTAACATATGTCTTTTTGACTTTTTGTGTGGTAGTAAGGAGGGTTTGGATGCTCTTTTCAAATATAATGAAAAGAAAATGTTTGATGTGAAATTGAAGGACATGAAGAGTGCATTAACAACTTTGATTGCAGAGAATGTTGATATTTCAGAAGTCATTGAAACTATAAAGCAATGCCATAAAGAGTCAAAGTTACCTGATATTGAAGTAGTGTGTATCTTATGGGATGTTATTATGGATGTTGTAGTGGTATGGCAAAAACCAACAACAAAATTCAAATTTGGTGTTGCATCAAGTTAGTATTTAATCTTTTCTGACTGTGTACTATGTTTTTTTTTTACCATATGTGTTATGCCTCATCATATCATTAACAATTTTATGGATTTTTACTGAATTTTGAAAAGTATTTTCTTCTTGTTAAGTGTTTAATATGTTTACAACTTTTAGTCAATATTAGAATCTAATGGGAAAATGGGTCCATGGATAATTGTTTTAAGGGTCATCCCCACGACTTGCATTTTGCTACTTTTAAGAATCATGTTTTGTTACACACTTTGATCCTTTCATTGATGTGCGTGAGAAAATAGAATGTTTCAATTTCATAGACAACATTTGTTAAAATATAATGCAATTGTGGATACTTTTTTTCTTGCTCTGGATATCATGTTTTTGCTTCTTGCACATGTTTGTTTTGTTTTATTGATGTATATATAAATATTTTTATCAAACTGTCAATTCAGTAGATTTTTTTTGGAAATTAATTATAGAATGTATATAGATGCAGTATTGAATCCTTCAACCTGTGTTTCCATGAAGGTTTCATTCAATGTAAAGAGTGTGTGTGTCTTTTCTTGGCCATAAATATGGTTACACTGGATTTTCTAACATATGATACATTTTTTAAAGTCTTTCGTTAATGTGTTTTCATTTTATCTCACTTGGAATTCATAAGTCAATAATTTGTTCATGCTTGTGCTAGATTGGATGTTAATTCCATTTTCCATCAAAGGTGCTACAAGGATCAAACTTAACAGTCAGAGCATGCATTTAATGTCAAGAGCTATCTCCTTTGGTTTGAGGGAATTATTATCTTGCAATTGCATTTTTTGTATGTAGTATGTGGGGATTAGTTATGCATGCAATGTTTGTATCCATGGCTTTCCATCGAGCATGTACTTTTTTTCCCATGGAAAATTTCCTTGGGGAAATCCTTGAGGGGATTCCTCACATTCCTGTGAATGGAAACCATGGTAAATGTTGTTGGTGTATATGTTGTACTCCTAACCCAGAGGGACTTTGCGGGACTTGAACCCATGACCTCTTTTCCTTAAAGTTGGTCGATTCAAACCGATTGAGCTAACCCACTGGGTTACCATAATGTACTTATAAAATTTTGTGTGAAATATTTCTAATGATGGTTATCCATCTGACATGGATATTTTCCTTTTGCATGTAAAATAACAACATCTTTTATTTTTTGGTTGGCATTTGGAATTCATTAGTTTTTTGGTTATTTTATTTCGAGTCTTAATAGTTCAATTATTAGAAGTTTTGTACATGGTTTTTTTGGAAACTGTATGAAGCTTACATATTTTACTAAAATGATTCTCTACTTTGTTGAATTATCGGGTTAAGAGATGGACAAAATGCCTTGAAAATTTCTATGTACAATTTCAAAACTACAGTTTGAGATAATGTACAAGATTCAAATTCAATGTTATGAGGATGCTATACTCATGAAACGATTTCCTGAAATTGTGAGGTCTCTCTATGACGAGGAAGTTCTTGCTGAAGATACTATTTTGATGTGGTTTTGCAAAGGCAATAACCCAAAGGGAGGGTATTAACAACCTAGAATTTTTGTATTATTCATTTTTTTGACCTTTTTGTTATGAGGAAATGCAATTAATTTAGGTTTAGACAAATCTAATTGTATGATTTAGAGAGTTTTGAACTCTATTAAAATGAGAATTGAAATGCTTGATTAAGAAACTTTTGGGATTTCATAAAGCTAATATTGTTCTTATAGTTTGAGTTTTGTCAGGGTGAAAATAAGATCTGATGTGATTTTGGGCATTTCAGGCAAACCTTTGTGAATTTACAGGAGCCTTTTGTGAAATGGTTGGAGGAAGCTGAAGAAGAATAAGAATGTGAACTTATATTAGAAGCTTAATTATGACTATAATAGTTGGTGGGGGGGGGGGGGGGTGTGTGTTGGGAGGGGCAGTCAGGATGTTGGTTGCAACTCTGATATATTGTGTTCAGTTGGTATATCAACTACTTTACATTAGATAATAAGTTTTCTATTGACAATTTATGAGATCCTAGTGCTATATTCGTGGAGTATGGTGTGCTAGCATAAATACTTTAATTGGATTCTATTGGAATTTGCATCACGTATAAATTTATAATTGTTGTTTAGTATCTATAGTTTCCCTTGTGATTTGATTATTTTATAATTTAATTAAAGTTTTAGAATTTAGAATTTATAAAGTTTCAAAGTCTAATTCTTTGAAGGGTTTAGCTCAATGGAAGAGCACCTTCTTTACAAGTAGGTGGTTGGTGGTTCGATTCCATCATGCCCTAATATTCATGGGGAATGGTGATGATCACTATCCATCCATATATATGTATCAATAGTGAGGGTCATTAAAGGGCCATCATCAAAAGTCATTTTTTTTATATGAAATGGTGACAATTAATGAACGTCAACATATATATGCATCAATATTGAGGGTCATGAAAGGTCCATCATCATAAATCACTGTTGTAAATTTGGGATGCAAACTTGAACACACACAAAAAAAAAAAAAAAAGATGTAAGAAAAGACATAAAACAAGATGCACAATGGGGCTAAAAAATGGTGAAACTAAGGATGCCATATTGGATGCCAAAAATGATGCATAATCAGATGCAAATTCAGACTCAAACTTAGACACAAAATGAGATGCAAATGTGGACACAAAATGAGGCTAAAAAATGATGCAAATTTGGATGGTGAAAATGATGTAAAATTAGACACCAAAAAGGATGCAAAATTGGATGAAAAAGTGGATGTAAATAATGGTGCAACATTGGACACATAAGTAGACACAAAAAATAGTGCAAAAATGGACATAAAACTAGCTCAAAATTGGATGCAAATTGAGATGCAATGTTGGATGCAAAAAGTGATGCAAAACTTGGTGCAAAAACAAATGCAAAAGTGGATGTAAAAAATGGCTCAAAATTGAATGTAATAGTAGACACAAAATGGGATGCAAAGTTGGACACAACACATGGCTTAAAATAGGATGCAAATATAGATGCAAATTTGGATGCTCAAAATGATATAAAATTGGATGCAAGAAATGGTGTTAAAAATGATGCAAAATTGGATGCAGCAAATGATGCAAAATGGGATGTGAAAAAGGGAGACAAATCAAATGTAAAAGTGGATGTAAAAAATGGTCCAAAAAAAATATGCAAAAATCAGAACAAAAATGGATGCAAAAATTAGTGCTAAATCAACTTCAACACATGGTGCAAAGACAGGCACCGAAGATGGTGCAAAATTAGGCACAAAATTAGAAGCAAAAACTAGTGTAAGACTAGATGCAAAACTTGGCACAAAATGGATGCCAAAAATGATGCTAAATTGGATGAAAAAGATGGTGCAAAAATGGAAGCAAAGAATGACACAAAATAGGAAGAAAAAAATGATGAAAAATAGATGCAAAAAATGGCACAAAATGAGAAGCAAAACCTATCATAATATCATATGAAAATCTTGGTTAAAAATTTGATGCAAACAATGATGCATAATTTAGTGTAAAAAAGGATGAAAAATATGGGGTGAAAAATGATGCAAAATCAAGCACCAAAAAGGATGCTTTAGAAATTGTACAATAGAGTTGGATTTAGTACCAAGTTTCTCATCCCAATTGTAAAAAAAAATGCACTAAATTCTGGTGCTAAATATGGCACAAATTGTTGGTTTTGTTGTAGCGTCAATTCCCATTATTGACCCAATTTTCTTAGGGATTTTTTAATCTGTTGGCTACTAGCAAGCAGATTTTGTCCACCTTGCAACCCTACAACCTCCTGGATTCCCTATATATCCTCCTTGTATCCTAGCCCCACTCCCATAGGCACTCTCCTCTCACTCACTTATACCCTAAATCCACTCTCACCCTATGTCAACCTTCTCTCACCTTGTTTCACTCACCTTGTTTCTCTTGCCATGTTTTAGCCTCCAAATCATTGATGGTTTGTTTTCATCTTTCTAGCCCTTTAGGACATGGTTGTTGTGGCAGGGAGAATCTACCTTCCTCTCCTAGGCTCACCCCTCCCTCCATGCACAGTCCCTACATCTAAGCCTCTTCCAGAGCCACTATGTAAAGGTACAGATGAATTATCCCCGAAGTTGTTCAATGCACCATAGCTGATATTGAAGACCGGGTTAAGCAGGCCCATAGATCTGTTCATGATTCTCATGTTGAGAGGGAGACTAGAGATTGGATTCCCAATGTTGGCAACTCAACTAGGACCAAGTATACCACATATATGAAAACTATAAACTTCAATTGGAAATGTAAAAACACTTATGGGCAAGGTCCTCATTGATTGAGCAAATTAATGCTCAACATGAGCTCATTTTTTTCATGTGAGAATTAATGGAAACTATCAACAACAATATAAATATTTTTTCAAGATTATCACTGGAATTTATCCCTCCACGTTAGATACTAGTGAAAATCCCTAGCAGTAATATAAGTCACATAATCCAAGAGCATGATAGTTCTAAGATCATAGACTTACTCTTGTTTTTTGTTTAACAATATTTTTATGTATCTTAGTACTTGCACTAAAATATATGTAATTTTATTTTATTTTTAGGTCAATAGCCTCAAATCAAAAAATTAGGAATACCAGAGGCAACTTGAAACTTCTCAATCTATGTTGTTGGTCTAGTTTCCCCAGTAGCAAACTAGTTATGAACATTCCTGATGTAATTTTGTCTTTTATGAATTAATATAATAACCCTGATCTTACAAAAATGAAAGATAAAGTACAAGAAGGTAAGCCCAATAAAGTTGGCCAACATGCTTTCAAGGCCACCCACATTAAAGATCACAACTTTTGGAACTTTGATGCACCTGGAGACATTCACCCATCATTCATACATAGAGGCATATTTAGGTGATGAGGACTTCACGGAGGTGTCTCAGTAGATGTAGAGCCAAATTCATATGTAAAATGGTGACAATACCACCTCAAGGATGGGTTATTTTACAGGATAGATAATTTATGTGTTCCTAAATGTTAGCAATTGTAGCTAATTAAAGAGTAGATCACCTCCAAGATTGGAGGGAACTTTGGTGTAGGGGTGATAGTGGCCCAAAATGAAATAACATGTAGCTAGGTTCATAAGAGGATGTGTTATCCCCATCTCCATGATCTTTCTCCTAAAGATGGTAATGGTGTAAGACTTGTTAAAAATTTGCGAAGAGGAATGTCATTACCAGTTTAAATAATTCAAAGCTTTCGAATTATTTCTTCCAAAGTTAGTTTCGCAATTAAACAATGCGCACCTCTGGATCAGGTCCCCTTCCATCCATGTTTCCCCGCTCGCTCACATCAACTCTGATGGGATACATGAATGAATGTTAACAACATATACGAACCCCTGTGTTGAAATGGTCGGCTCAAATCCGACGGCTACGATCCATTTTGACGCCTGGTGTGAAGCACATATCAACCACAGTATCATCTTCTGTAACATTCTGGGGACCATCTACCAAGTGGGACCTTCCCACTGGCTCATCAAAATGAAATTTAAATGGTAAAAGGTAAGGGTAAAGGCTAAGGTTAGTTCGCACCTCTAGAGCTCGCCCCATTGACCTAGCACCAGATTCTAGTGCATTTTTTTCTCAATTGGGATGAGCAACCTGGCGCTAAATCTAGCTCTATTGTACAATTTTTAAAGCGTCCTTTTTTGCACCAAATTTTGCATCTTTTTTACGCCAAATTTTCCATCATTTTCTGCATCATATTTTGCACCAAGATTTTCATTTGGTTTTACAACAGGTTTTGCTTCTAGTTTTGTGCCTTTTTTTGCATCTATTTTTGCATCATTTTTTGCTTCCTCTTTTGTGGAATTCTTTGCTTCTATTTTTGTGTCATAATTTGCATCGATTTTTACACCATCTTTGACATCTTATTTAGCGCCTTTTTTTACATCCAATTTGTGCCAATTTTTGCATCTGGTCTTATGCCATCTTTTGCTTCTAATTTTGTACTTATTTTTACATCTATTTTTGTGCCTTTTTTTACACCATCTTTTCCATCCAATTTTGCACCATATGTTGAATCTGATTTAGTGCCAAATTTTGCATGCATTTTTGCACCATTTTTTGCATCCACTTTTGCATTTTATTTATCTCCCTTTTTTGCATCCTATTTTGCACCATATTTTGCATTTAATTTTGCATCATTTGTTGCATCCAATTTAGCATCATTTTTAACACCATTTCTTGCATCCAATTTTTCATCCTTTTTAGCATCTAAATTTGCATCCTATGTTGAATCATATATTGCATCCACCTTTGCATCCCATTTTGTGTCTATTGTTACATTCACTTTTGAGCCATTTTTCGTCTACTTTTGCATTTGTTTTTGTACCAAGTTTTGAATGATTTGTTGCATCATTTTACATCCAATGTTGCATCTCAATTTGCATCCAAAATTGAGCCATTTTTATGCCCATTTTTGCACCATTTTTTCTTCTTTTGTGTCCAATTTTGCACCATTTTTATGTCCAAATTTGCATCCTTTTTGGTATCTAGTTTTTCATCCTTTTTGGCTTCCAAATTTGCATCCTTTTTTCTGCCACATTTTGTGTCCACATTTGCATCTCATTTTGCACCTAGATTTTAGTTGGAATTTTCATCTAGTTATGCATCATCTTTGACATCCTTGGTTTCACCATTTTTTAGTCCCATTTTGCATCTTGTTTTGTGTCTTTTCTTACATCCTAATTTTACACCATTCTTTGCATCCTCATTTTGGTGTCCATTTTTGCATCCTTGTTTGCACCCAATTCGATATCCTTTCATATTCCCTATTTTGTTCCCTTCTTTGTGTCTAGTGTTGCACCCTTTTTTAATTTTACTTTAAAAACCTTTTTGTGTCATTGTTTGCATATTGTTTTGATGGCTAGTTTAACATCCAATTCTACTCCCAATTTTTCATCCATGGTTAAATCCACTTTTGGCTTCTTGTTTAGAGTTTTACTTTTATTTCCATTTATGACCACCTCTATGGGTTCATTTTACTAAGTTCATTTACATAGTGAAATATATTAAATTTTCTAAATATCATTTTGCTGTAGGATTTAATGCATGGCTAGATGAAAACAAAACCCTCTCAGTTTATCTCAGAAACCTAGGACAAACCAATTAAGAGAAAGGTTGTTCTAAGGCTTAGGATTCTTAGTAGATCAAGATGTAGAGTATAGATTAAGAAAAAGAGAATGAATTCTTGTGAGTCCTCTCATGCAGGTCTTCTTGGAGTTTTTCGTATAGCCAAGAAGCGCTCCTAGCTAGCTCCAAAGCTTGGTCCTACACATAAGAGAGAGAATAAAGCAACCTTCACAACATAATATCTTAATAATCAAAACTATAAAAAACATATAAATATTATTGAATAAATAAATATAAACCAAAAGCCCATGCATACATTAGTTAAATAGAAGAAGTAAAGAATGAATAGAAACATATGGAAGGAAGAATAACTGATCTATATGAATAAAGGAGTTAGAGGAAAGTTACAACAATTTTGCAACATCACCTCCCCCAACTCATAGCTCCAAAACTCTCCCTCTCAAGACAGATCTCAAGAGCGTGACAATACAAAATTCCCATCATTTTTTCAATGGCCAAGCCTCTAATATATAGGAAAGTGGAGGCTATGAAGATTTCCAAAATTCCTCATTAGTTCAATTTGGGAAAAATCTTTTGGGTGAATAATGTTTCCTCATATAAAAAAGGAATTTTCCACTTTTTAGATGCTTTTGTGCTTAGGAAAAAGCTTCCCCATGCTTTATGGCTCTTTCCCACTTTTGTATGCTTTTATTTTTTAGGAAAAAGCTAAAGATGAGGATAAAGAGATTACATTCCACCATATGTTTCCAAAAGTGACCAAGAATGTCAAATTCAAATTCTAGTTTGCTTATGTTTTAGTTTTTTTTTTAAATATATATTTAGTTTTAGTATTTTTTTTTTTAGAAAAATATATTTAGTTTTTGGTATGTTTTTCTATAAGAAAAATTATATTTTATTTTTATAAAAATGGATTTTAAACATTCCATTCATGCTAAATTTGTGATTTTATGATAGGAGTTTAAATTATATATAGTAAAGTAACTTAATGTCATGTGTCGTGTTGCTGAGATGGGTGTTATACATCTCTTTCTTGCTAAGTTATAGAATGTGCTTGGGTTTTATTAATGCAATAAAACTAATTATGTTCTTCATGATATCTTGAAATGTTCATCTTGAACCAGGCTAATAAAACAATAAAGTTAAAATAGGTTTTCCTTTGTCCTTTATAGATCTTTGTCCCCATTAATCTTGGTCTTAATAGATTAATTGTCTTGTGGTGGCCTTGAGTGGTCACTTCCATTAGTTGCATGCTTTGTAGTTTTCAGTTAGTGACATTTTTTAGGCTTGATAATATGTTATTTAATTTATTAAAATGTGTTATTGTCCATATTATTGTTAAATATTAATATTAAATATGCTGATTTTTAAGCATGTTTTAGCAAAACTTTCCCAAAATGTTTATAGATTGTATTTTATAATGCAATGATTATTTGCTTGATGAAATTGTTTTGGATATTTTTTTTAATGATTCATTGATTGATGAAATTGTTATGGATATTTTTTTTAGTATATTAAATTGTATGTGATAAAGTCAAAAATCACCTCTTTTTTAGATTTTCATTGATCAATTTCCCTTAAGGCCATCAAGTTCACCATTTGGTCCCAGGTTAAGGAAATATAGGAGTCATGAAGTGGAATTGTCCAAGCACTTAAATCTTGAGACATGTTTCTTTTTAGTCACTTTATACTTTCTTTCTATGTAAATTTTTGATGAAAATAGTCTTGGAACATGAGGGGCGTCAATAGTAAGCGAAAACAAACTCCTAAAAGAAAAATGGTATGCAAAGCACCCATAAATAATGTTGATATAAGAAGCAAAAATATTAAGTGAGGTTCAACCTCATATAATTAGAAAATGGGGGAGGAATTTCCAAGTAGTAGTGATTGATGCTTAGAGATACTTGGGTGGAATGGTTATTATTTGAAATGATTAAGACATCAAGGTTACCAATATGTTTACCTCTTTTCGAATTATGACAATACAATTTTAGTTAAATGACATTGAGGACTACTACCATGTATCCAATGTCTATGACTCCAATATCGCAAATGGAAAACCTCTATTTCTCAATTCTATTTCTAGCACAAGTAATTTATACTCCCCATCTCCATGGATTGTTGGGAGTGACTTCAATATTATAAGTGTCTCGAGGGAAAGAAAGAATGAATCGAAATGTTTAACAAGATATTTTGTAAGCTGTACCATTAAAGCCACAAAGTAGTCTCCATTAAAGTTGTCAAGAAATGAGTCTCCAACCCACACATGTGGATCAATGAGATGTAATACATGTGTGTGTGGTTACGAACTCAATACACCTCTATAATAACTCCACAAACTTATGTATTTCACTTTGTCACATAAATTGACAGTAGTGTGACATAAGTAAACCAAGAGTAGACATGAAAGCCTTAGGAAACAAACATTCCTTAGATCCTCAATTAGGTGCTTAAATGATGAAGTGAAAATGCAAGGAGAAAAGAAGAATTCATGATTTAACCATCACATACATGTGATCAAGTGTGACTAGGAGTGTATATATTCATACATTTTCTAAAGAGGGAGTGAATACATGAGTTACCATTTATTGGCCCTTATTTTTCTTTCTTTTTCATTTTCTTATATATAGGACTTAGGGAATAAGGTTTTCATAATTTGGCACAACTCATAGATATAAGATTTACATGAATTTTCACTTCAACCTTAGACTTTAGACTTAGATAAATCAATATAGTGTATGTTTAATGATTTTGGCTTTCACTTTTTTATTGTATTTCATCACAAATACAAAAGGGGAAATATTTTGCCACAAATCTATGAATGCTTAATCATAAAGTCGTCATGTGATGAAAACAAATTAATGATTTTATTCTCTACGAAAATGATGGGTATTCTTGAGAAAATCTTATGCTTGTGGATGTTTCCTCCCTGGTTAAGAGGGAGTGAGGGTAGACACCATGTTATCCATGTGTCATAGGATTAACAATCGTAAGCCTAGTAAAGGCACTAGTAGGGATAATGGTGGATTGGATAAACATCTGGGACCAATATTCTTTGAGAATTTGGACATTGACTAGGACTAATCGCCATAAGTCAAGTACATTAATCCAAGATAAGAATAGTCATGAGGATTGACATTTTCTGGTGTCAAATATTATGATAGTGGATTAGGAAATGATCATGTGAGGACATACCTGGTAAACATCTTGGTGGGGTAAGTACCTTGAAAGGCAGTGGTGTCCAAATTTATGCCTCCCAACATTGTGCTCTGATCTAATGGAGAGATAAACTTGTTAGTCAAGGCCTTACTATTTTGAAAATTTTGGCTATGATGATGTAAATCATCATTGATGCTTATCAATCTAGATCCCTTCTTATATGAATATTTCAACTTGAGAGTACTTTTTTGTCTCATTATGAGTACCTCGCTAGTTTAGAGGGAGGGTCATCATCTTCATTATTGCCATCATCACCACCATCAATGTGATCATTATTGTCATCATTTCATTATCATCATAATCACCATTCATGTCTTCTTCATGATCATCATCATCATCATGATTTTGTATATTGTCGTCAATTTTTCATAATTATAGGTATCATAAGAAATATCACCAACCTTAGGACACATGATATATGAAAGAAAAATAACCACTTTATTTTTTAGAAATGATTGATGATCATCAACATCACTACCATTATCATCGTCATTATAATTGTCATCATCCCCATCATCATAACTAATATAAGTTTTATCATAATTTTTGTCATCTTCATCATGAACCATAATCATCATTCATGCCATTATTGTTCTTGATTATGACCAAGATGAAAATAATGATAATGACGATCAGGTGATGATGACTTGGAAGATGACGCCAAAGATAATTATTATGATTTTTACCATGATAACATTTAAAAATTGGGAGGAATGGCCAAGGTCATTAGCATCATCATCATTGTCATTGTAACTCCCATCGTCTTTATCATCATTGTCATTATCATAACAATCGCAATTCATGTCATTGTCATCATCTTCATTATCATCATCGTTATAATTATTGACATTGTCATCAGTTGTTCATAATTTTCAATGTCATAAGAAATATAATCAATGCAAAAGATATGATGTGTGTTGGAAAATGGATGCAAAAGTAAACAAAAAAATGGGGGTAAAAATAGACGTAAATTTGGATGAAGAGTGGACACAACATAAGTAGATGCAGAACAAGACAGAAAAATTGAACAAAAGTGGATGAAAAAGTAGATGCAATAGTTCATACAAACTTGAACACAAAATAGGACTCAAACATGGATGAAAAAGTGGAAGAAAACATGGGCACAATAGTAGGCATAAAACTTAGCATGAATTGTGGTGAAACAAATGTGGATACTCCAATGAATGTAAAAAAAAGGGACACAAACTTGAATGCAAAAAGGAGGAAAACTTGGATGAAAAAAGGGATGTAAACATGGGTCAAACATGGGTGCAATAGTGAACATAAAATTAGTTGCAAAACTAGACAAATCAAAAGTGGATGTAAAAGTAAATTCGAAATGGGATGCAAAAAACATAAACAATATTTGATGCAAACTTGGACACAAAAGAGGATGCAAATATGGATGCAATAGTGGAAGAAAATGTGGGTTGCAATGATAGGCATAAGATATGGCACAAATAATAGCACAAAAAAGGTGGATGTAATAATAGACACAAAAAAATATGCAAACTTAGATGCAAGACAAGATGCTATAAGGGATGTAAAAGTGGATGCAAACACGGGTGCAACATGAGAAACAAAATTGGATGCAAAATATGGATGAAATGGAAGTACATGCAAAAGAAGATACAAAATGAGATGCAAAACCCAACACAAAAGTGGATGCAAAAATAGATGAAATATTTTATGCAAAAGAGGATGTGAAGATGGATGCAAAATTGGAAGCAAACGTGGGTACAACAGTATGTGCAAAACATGGAACAAATTTTGTCACAACAAAAGTAGATGTAATGATAGATGCAAAAAAAGAAGCAAATGAAGATGAAAAATAGGATGCAAAAAGGGATGTAAAAGTGGGTGTAAACATGGGTGCAACAATGGATGTAAAATAGCTTTTGCAACTTATTTGAAAGAGCAATTTTGTCCCAACAATTAGACTTGTAGCATAAAGAACATGGTTAATACATATGATTCGACCAAAAACTAGTTACTACCAAAATTCAACCAAAAAAAATATTACTGCATAAAAATAGAATTAAAAACAAAAAAAATAAAAACAAAAATTTCCCAAATTAAAAATAAATAAATGATAAACTTTTTTTTACCAAAATTTAGTGATTTTTTTAGTGCTAATACTAACATCACCATTACAACAAGATATTTTTTTAGTGCTAATACTGCCATTACAACAAGATATAAGAGGGATATAATGCAAAAAGTTTAATAATAATATGTATGTAGAAGATGGTCTTCAGACTAGTGAATTCATGATAATCAATGGGACTACAGTCAAAATAATTGGATGTTATTTACTTTTTTACATAGATTGTCAAAATAATTGCATAAATCGATTTTTTTTAACCAAAATTTAACAAAAACTTTGCTAGTGCTAACATTAGAACCACCATTACAACAAGATATCTTTCTAGTGTTGACAACACCATTATAGTAAGATACCTCAAGAGAGACAGAAAATTTAAAAAGTATGATAGTAATATGTATCCAGAAGATGGTAGTGAAACTAGTAATTGTTCATTCTCATTATCATAATCATTGTCATCATCATCACCATCATCCTTGTCATCGTTATTGCCATCATTACATTATCATCATAATCACCATTCATGCCATCATCATCAGCTCCATCATCATCATCTTTATGGACATTGTTTGCAATTGTTTATAATTATAGACGTTGTAAGAAATATCATCAACCCAAAAAATGTGATCAGTGCTAGAAAAGGGTTGTTTAGGACACATTGATATACATAAGAGAAATAACAACTCTATTTTTGAGAGATGATCGATGATCATCATCATCACCACCATTATCATCGTCATTGTCATTTTTATCATCCCCATCATCATCATTAATGTAATTTCTATCAACATTGTTGTAATCATCATCATCATTCATGCCATTATTGTTTTTGATGATGACCTAGATGAAAATGATGATGATGACACCAAAGATAATGCTTATGATTATGACAATGACAACATCTAAAATTGGGAAGATTCGCCAAGGTCATTAGCGTCGTCATCATCATAATCATTGCCATCATCATCATTAATGTCATTGTAACCACTATCATCTTTATCATCATAATCACAATTCATGTCATCGCCATCATCTTCATTTTCATCATTGTCAATATTATTGACATTGTCATCAATTGTTCATAATTGTCAATGCCATAAGGAATATCATCAATGCAGAAAATATGATGAGTGTTGGAAAAGGGATGCAAAAGCGAACATAGAAATGGGGGCAACAACAGAATTAAAATTGGATGAAAAGTGGATACAACATAAGTAGATGCACAACAACATGAAAAACCTAACACAAAAGTGGATGCAAAAGTAGATGCAGTTGTCAATGCAAACTTGGATGCAAACATGAAGGCAAAAGTGGAAGCAAACATGGGTCCAATGGTAGGTGTAAAACTTGGCACAAACTGTGGTGAAACAAATGTGGATGCAACAACGGACACAAAAGTAGATGCAAAAGTGGATGAAACAAAAGTGGATACAATAGGGGATGCAAAAACATACACAATATCTGATGCAAACTTGAACACATAAGAGGATGCAAATGTGGATGCAAACGTGGAAGCAAATGTGGTTGCAATGGTAGGTGCAAGATATGGTGCAACAAAAGTGGATGTAATAATAGACAAAAAATATGCAAAATAAGATGCAAAAATGGATGTAAAAATGGAACCAAACATTGATGCAACAGGCAAAACAAAATTGGATGAAAAAAATGGATACAATGGAAGTAGATGCAAAAGTAGATACAAAACGAGATGCAAAACCCAATGCATAAACCTGACACAAAAGTGGATGCAAAAATAGATGCAATATTTGATGCAAAAGAGGATGTGAACATGGATGCAAAATTGGAAGCAAACGTGGATACAATAGTGAGTGCAAAACATGGTGCAAATTATGGCATAACAAAAGTGGATGTAATGATAGATGAAAAAAAAGAATCAAAGTATGATGCAAATGAAGATGTAAAAAGGGATGCAAAAAGTGAAATTTAAAATGGGTGTAACAGTGGATGCAAAATTGTATGCAAAAGTGGATGCAATAGAAGTTGATGCAAAAGTAGATGCAAAACGAGACACAAAACCCGATGCAAATCCTAGTCCAAAATTGGATACAAAAAGGGATGCAAAAATAGATGTAGTAGTTGATGAAAACCTAGATGCAAATGAGGATGCAAACGTGGATGCAAAATTATAATCAAAAGTGGGTGCAAAAGGAGGTTCCAAACTAGGCGCCAATTGTGGCACAAAAATATTAGATGCAATAGTGGGTACAATAATAGATGCAAAAGAGGATGTAAATATGGATGCCAAACAAGATGGAAAAGTGGATGCAACAAAAGTAGATGCAAAATTATATGCAAAACTAGACACAAAACTTGATGTAAAACGTGGCGCAAAAGTGATGCACAAATGGATGAAAAAATGGATGCAAAAAATGATTTAAAAAAGGATGCAAAAAAGGATGCAAAATTCGATGCAAAAGTTGATGCAAGTGTAGGTGAAAAAAGTGGATGCAAATGAGGATGCAAAAGTATGTCAAACAAAAATAGATGCCAAAATTGATGCAAAACCTGGAACAAAACCTGGTGCAAAGGATGACACAAAACTTGGCATAAAATTTGGTGCAAAACGTGGTGCAAAACCCATTGCAATACCTGGTGCTAAACTTGGTGTAAGATTTGGTGCAAAACTTGATGCAAATTTTGTGTCAAGTTTTGCACCATATTTGATAAATGGATGCAAATAGCACCAAAAATGGGCTCTAGATGCAAAAAAAGAAGTAAAAAGGGACGCTAATCGCTGGTTTTGTTGTAGTGACATGTAATCCTATGCCATTTCCCACAGTTACCACTTTTGCATTCATGCCCTTTTCTTCATATAAGCCACAACCGCCCTAAAATTACCTCTGCAATAATGATTACTCAGTCTTAGTAAAAAACATCCTACCCGGATCTCTGTGCATGATTCACCTCACCACATACTCCCAAAAGCAATGGCCAACTTCCACAGTCACTTTCAGGCCCTCATGCGGGATCCAAGTAACCTTACACCCCAACCTCTCATGTTTTTTAATTTTTGTTTCATGTAGCAAAATGAAGCACGTGGTGCCAACAACATCGAACACTTGTGAACTTAAAACCACCTATGTCAGGCCCTTAATGGACCTCAAATGCCAAATTGCAAAACTTACCTACCCATTCTCACTAACTGACTTCCGCTATGAAATATTTTCCAACCATGTGAGGAGGGAGGATCATTTTAGGGTTGTTAACTTTGGTATGTACTTCCAAATTAAGCCCCCAATTCACCCCTTCCCTGAGTTCATATCTTGGTTGGATGACTCATATCAAAGGGACAAGAATTGTTTTGTTTCCACTCAGGAGTTAAAATCCTGGAAATAACACCCCTCTTAATCCAAAGATATTTGATTTTCCCTGATTCCTCCATCGCGCATACATTCACTGATGCTACCCTAGTCCATCATTTCGCTACACTCCCTTCTGAGGAACAAAAATATTTCTCGGGCCAAATCCTCACTGTTGAGATCAAAACCCTTCTCGTAGAAAAATGGTTCTCATTAACTCTCTTCTAGACATCATTCCAACCCATCCTAGCTGCAATTACTTGTTTGATGGGTGAAGATACCTCTCAGAGAGTGAGTAAGGCCACTTTGGAATGTTTGCATAAAATGCAACAGCCTGATTGCTTCCTCAAAATCCCATAATACCTCTCACCCGCCATATGCTTTCAGCTTCACTACTTCCCAACCTCTTCTTATTTTTGATACTACTCCTTGCTATTATACTTGTTCTTATATACTCACGTGGAAGAGTTCCAATGCCTGAATCTTTAGGTGTTTTCTCATAACAAGCAAAAAATTCCATCTTCAAATGGAATATCTCAGTAAGGAAAATACCTGGTCTAGGGGGTACTCTCAGTTCATTTCAACCTTCATGGCCATTGCCTACCGAATCATCCATGGGATTCTGCCTCCCAGAATTTTCCCACAGAAGAAAGAGCTCCTCCAACTCAATGAGGAAGTTGCCATAGGAGACTGGTACCTCTATGAGGATTACACAAAAATTTGGGTTTTCAGTTGTGAACTCCCTCCATATCTCTTGCCAACGTTCATGCCTATGAGGATATTTTCCCTCGAGTTCATCAGACAAGTCCTCATTGTAGACCTGCTCCATTTCGTACCGGCAAAGAAAGGTTACATTTTCAAAATGGGACAACCTGTAGGCCCCTTTGTGGTAAACACAAGATAGACCTTCAAAGTAGTTGAGGCCCTACTTGAAGCCATGGAGTTTGAAAGGGGAGATGTTTGGCATTATAACCCCGCAAGGCATCCTTGTCGGAAGAAGAGAAAAGATTAAAGCCTCAACTTATCTACATGATCCCAAGCCCGAGATTGAATGGAAAGCTAACTTTGATTGTTGGCCTATTAATACAAAGATGGAGACCGAACCCCCAGTCAACATAGGAAAAGAATAAAAGAGGGTGGTTCACTCATCAAAGGAGGATGACATGGAGGAAGGACATGTACATAAAAGGGCAGGGGTTCAAACCTCAGAACAGGAACAGGGTCAAAGATCGGAACAAGAACAAGAACATGAATCTTAAGAAGTGGGTATACAGTTGGAGAAACTAGTTGCTGACTGCCCAGGCATCTAGATTAATCTAGAGATCCCACCAGTAGCCTCCAATACATCCTCAATGGAGGTAGCTATCCCGGATCCAGAAAGAAGTACTGATGCAGCAGGGGAAAGTTGGGCACTAGGGAAGGCCATTTAGGTCAAAAACAGGAAGGCAAGGGAGAGGTTGCATAAAGATATGGCTTCTCAGTTAACACCTAGTCACACCTGGATAAAATTGCTACACCTAACAACATAGTCTCTACCTAAAGGACCTCAGTTCCAAAATCTGGATGTCTCCCTAGACTTAACCAGTGTCCCCTTGGTAGACAAAGTCAACTTGCACATGCAAGTTGGGGACAATGACCTAGGCAAGAATCTTATGACCATTAACCGAGATGAAACTTATATAGAGAAGGTCTCTAATAAGGTAAAGATGGAAAAAATAAAATCTCGGGAAATATTCTTACAGAAGGAGTCATATAAGGAGTTGATCATAAAGATGGGAGTAGATCCAGAGGACAAGTCAGCGGTAGTAGCTATTTTGCAGTCAACTCAACAAGAAAATCAGGAGTTAAGACAAAAGCTAAAGATGTTTGGCAACAAACATGTTCGAACTCCCAAGTTGATTTAGGCTGAAATGGAGGAGGCTCTAATGAAGGAGTTGGCTGAAATTAAGAACAAATTATTAGCCTTGGAACAAACCATGGATGAGTTTCAAAATAGGATTTCTTCCCATGTTTTCATGATAGTAGTGCCTGAAGACCCTCAAAATCCCACCAATCGACTCACCCAGGCATTGACCGAAATTCAGTGTTGTTTGAAGGAGAATTAAAGAATATTCAGGGGGATTTGGTTGTTGTTAAATCCCAATTAGCTCAAAAACAAAAGAAACTGCAAACTTCGACTGCAAAGACTAAGAAGGTCTTAAAGGACCTACAAGTTGCCACACAAGAAATAAATGAGTTAAAGGCTAAGCTAAACAGAAACATGTCTCTCATTAAAGCCAGGCAGTTGGAATGGGATGAAATTATCCAAGAGATCAGTATTAGCTAGGAGAAGATAATTCTAATGCATGATCAAAAGACCCTTTGTGAAGAATGTTCACCATCACTACTGAATACTAAACAGGCGAGCATGATGAACTCTCAGTATACTACGAAATTTATCCATTTCTTGAACGAAATATGAATTGATGAGTTAAGACCAATGGACATAGTAGACAGGATAAGTGCAGTAGCAAACATATCCAAGGTAATTTCAAAGGAGGAAGTTAGAGCTAGAGTAGAGAAAAGTCTCATCAGGGTGCAGAAAGACGTGGTTTTTTTTAGTGAAGATTTTGAGAAGCTCCTACATGTTGGGTTACCCAACCTGTGGGGACCTCATGGGGAACTATTTTCACAGGAGCAGTATAATCAGAAGATGATTGAAATCAAGAGAAAGACAAGAACTGCTCATGAGAAAAATGCCCATCCTCAAAGGCATAACCGTGATTAACTTCCTAAAAAATGAATTTTAACTCCGCGTGATTGTTAAAAACATGTTTCACCGCAAACTGGACTACTTAGGGGTGATTAATCTCAAGCTCAACTATAGGCAGTTCAGTTCCATTCCACAACCTCCCCCAACATTGTGGAATTGGTGCAAGCAGTTTGCAAATCCTTCCCTCATACAAATGGCCTGTCCTTGTGCTCCAAATTCTTCTCATCAAGCATCATCATCATCTCATTGTTCCTGAAGATTACTCATATTGTGCCAGCTATGGCATTTTATTTTACTTTTCAGTTATTTTTACTTTATGTTTTACTATGCTTTTGTCAAGACATTCTATTATGGTTGGAATGGTTGTGCTCTCTCACATACTAAAATTTTGATACATGATTTGAAATGATGTCCAAAATCAAGAAGGAATATTACCTAAATGACCTATTTTAGTTGAATCAGACCTATATATGTTCTCTTGATCAACAAAGAAAAGGTTCACAATTTTGGGAAGAAAAATATGTATTGTTTTTTGAGGAAAGGAAGTTTGTCGATTCTATTTATAAATGTTTTTGCATAAGATAATAATGTAATATCTATCATGATTCTTGCATTTTAGTGTTACATTATGTCTCTGATCTTCAATATTTTCACATGTGTTTCATATTGCTCTTAGATTTATATGTTATATAGTTTCTAGATGTATTTCCTCTTTGTTATGGATTCACTTCTAATCAAATGTTGGCTAAAGAGTATATGTGTGAATGATGGAAATTAAATCTTTAAAGTGCACTACCTGAGTCTTAGCATCTATTTCTATCTTCTGTTCATCCCTTCATTCTAAATCCTGTGTGTAGAATTCTTGGTCTTCTTAGCTCTGCATGGACAGATTTCTCTCTTTCAGTTCTTCTACCATATCACCTATTATAAAGTAAATAGGTTGAAATTTCCTAAATGAAATAGGACACAATTGGTTGATGCATTATATCCTTGTATAATCATAGAATATGTAGGCTTCATAGAATGAGAATTTTCCCATGTTTTTCTGAACCATTTAAATTTAAACCACAAGTGACACTAATGAGGTGCTTTAAACCCTCTATTCAACAATCATAGATTCACCTAATTTGGGCACTGGTCTCTTTGCAATTTCAAGGTTGTCTCTGACAACTATAACATCTTTTGACGTCATTGTTAGGGAATGTATTAGAGGATTGTCCCCCTAGAATACGACATTCAGGCATTCTTTATTAAGGTGAGCAAAGAATCCTAGGTTGCAAGTTCATCACCTTGGCTACTCCACTATTCAATTCTTGAGGTATCATCCTAGCTTATATAATACCTCACACCCGTTTTGGTACATCTCAACAAAATACAACATCTGTGTCTGATTCGAAGAGATTAATCTCTAGGAGAATCTGGAAAAAAAAAAAGACTCCCACCACTGATGCCACTATGTCTTCTCATCCTGAAGCCTGTTCATCCAATTCTCAGCATGTTGTTGTTCATTGCTCAGACTTCACCCCAAGAACTCTTATATACCCTGAAAAAATTAGCTTGATCCCTAATATTTTCCCCTTAGAGGTTAAAGAAGAAGAATTCTCAGGTAACACCCTTTCCTTCGCATTCCCCCCTCCTCCTGATATTGAAAAGAGGAAGAACGTTCACGCTAACAACCTTGTTCATGATTTGAATACTCCCACTAGTCTCAACCCCGCTATCTTTTCACCTGTTATCCCAATACAAATACCTTTGATAAATCTAACCCCACCTTTATTAGTACCGATGGTTGTCTTAGGCTTCTTACTGAAAAAATATGCTCCATTAAATTTTCCCCAGCCACTAAATGCAATGCCCCAGGATTACCTTAAGCTCTTGCCTAAGTTCAATGGAGAAGATGAGATCTCAACACAACGACATAGAGAAGTCTTTTGTGCATTCATAGAGAACCTAAATGTTGAACATCTGGATGTGGTTCTAAGGCTATTCATTCAATCTCTTGATGGAGAGGCCATAAAATGGTTTAATTGCCTACTAGACGCCACCATAGCTACATGGAATGAGTTGGAGAATTCTTTTTTTGTAGAAGTGGGGAGAAAAAATATATCATGGGTATATACTCACAAAGTTCAATGCTATTAAGAAAAAGGCAGATGAGGATATCTTAGAATTTATAAGGAGGTTTAATAAATAGTATAACAACTTGCCAGCTGAGATAAAGCCTACTCAAGTAGCAATCCAGGTAGTCTTTGTTAGGGATTTTGAATCTGAATTTGGTTTCACACTAAGAGAAAGGAAATCCCCCACGTTTGATCAGATCCAAGTTGATGCCGAAAGGAAAAGAGGAAGCATCCTCCTCCATCCATGTAAAGGAGATGCAAGAGACAAAGTTGGAAGAAATGGATAAGTTGATCAAGGTCTCGTCAAGCAAACTAGTTAAGCTCGAACTGGAAAACAAAATCCTCCCAAGATAGAGTGCCCAACCTCCTAATTGAGGTTTTAACCCCTAGTATCGAAGGCATCCCTTGCAGATACTGCAGAGAGAAAGGAAGGGACAGTTGGATCATATTTCCCCTTTGTTATACATAGAAGATGACCCAGATGAGCAGTCAAAAGACTCTTATGAAATTCAGGGAAATCTATACTATTCCTTCTTAGATGAAGAACAAGAATCCAAAGCTTTCCAAAATAAGGTGCATGAAGTGGATGCGGTATTGAATGATGAAGAGATATGTGATTATTGCAAGAAATTTGCATATTTGATGTAGACCCAATTACACAAAAAATATGATCTCAAGTCTTCTAGGAAGAGATCTAGAGATCAATAACAAAATGAAGGTTCTCATCTGCAAGATATCCATAGATCACCCAATAAAGAAAAAGGTCCTCTAGATCCAAATTTGTTGAAGCAGAAGGACTCACTAAATCAAGACCAATGTAAGTTGGAAGGCCCTAAATAAGAAAAACCTCTTCTCCCCTCAAAGAAGGTAGTTGAAAAAGAAAAAGAATCATTTGAATTTGGTAATGAAGAAAAGGGTCCAAATGGCTTAAATCTGCAAAAGGAACTTGAAAAAGTTAAGATCCCTGTCCCTCTGACTAAACACTTAAAGCATCCTACTTACAAAGCTCAAATCTCCTAGTTTATGCTTCCATCCACTCCAGGTCCTTCACATGACTGCTTGAATCTTCAAGAAGAAAGACTGATGGTAGTTTGTGGTCCCCATGTCGAAGAACATGACCCTTCACTGGCACCTTTCTACGTTACCTTAGTAATACATGATCCACTCCTTCACAATTGCATGTTGGATTGAGGTGCCTCTCACAATCTTATGACCTTAACAGTGATGGAGCAACTCGGTTTGAAAATAACTAGACCTTACAAAGATCTTTACCCTTTCATTTTGAAGAGCATAAAATTTTTGGGGATGATAAAGGACTTGGTGGTGGACTTGGCTCAAATCCTAGTTAAGAGCGTCATAATGGACATTGTGCTAGCAGATATCCTTGCCAGAATTGGCATGCTTCTGTCTAGATCCCAGGGTTCTAAAATTGGAGGATCTATTAAGTTAGAATTGTCATATTCCACCATCCATACTTTTGGAGGGGAGGAAAGAATATTGTATAGAGATTCACAATTCATAAAAACAATTATTAAAACTGAGGGTTCCAAAAATGCCCCTGTATATGAAAGAGAGAGTGGTCTATCTTGTCTACTATTAGAAGAAGATGACTACATCCTGGAGGAAACTCAGGTATACTCAACAGTTCAACGAAAGGAACAATGCCAAGATCGAGATAAAGTATGGAAGTTGTACTTTGACAGGACAAACTCTAAGGAAGGAAATGGAACAAGGGTACTATTGGTATCTCCGAAAGGTAGTCCAATCCCCCTCTCATTTAAACTGGAATTTGAGGAAACAAACAACGTTGCGAAAAATGAGGCTCTGTTGCTTGGCTTACAAACATAAAGGAATATTAATATAGGATGTTTGTCAGTATATGGGGATTCTGAGTTAGTGGTCAAGCAAATAAGAAATCAGTGCCATACTAAACATCCCAGACTAAGGACCTACAAAAACTAAGTATGGGACCTAATTGACAATTTCTTCTTGGCATTTAATGTTCAATTCTTGCCTAGAGATGGGAACAGAATCGAAGATACATTGACTATAGCTGTTAATAATTTAAAGCCTCCTTAGAACCCGCTCCTCAGATACGAAGTTCAAGTTAGATACAAAACCTATGTGCCTGATAACATAAAGCATTGGCAGGTGTTCGAAGATGACAAGTAGATTAAACGCTTCATATAAATCATTAGAGAGTTTTCAAATTCGACTACTGATCAAGAAGAAGAAAAGGGGAGTGAAGAGAAGAATTTTCTTTGGGAGGAGACCGTTGCAGGGCATAAAGTTTGGAAACTCAAGGGAAACACAATCCCTAGGGGTCTTGTCCCTCTAGAAAGGTTATTCAATGCAAATTATGTACCCTCCAAGACGACCAAACAAGAGGTTGATGAACATGTAGAAGATTGAAACATTGGGACAAAGGAGGAATCTCAACTAATCAAATTGTCAAAAGGGGTCCCTCCACTGTACAAACAAAGGTATTTAAATCTTTTCAAAGCTTACAAATATGTTTTTTCTTGGTCATATGATGATTTGAAAACCTTTGATACTAACATTATCCAGCACAAGATCCCTCTCTTAAGAGTGGAATAAAGCCATGTAAGAAAAAGTTGAGGCAAATTAATCCCCTCTTGCTTCCATCTATTGAAATAGAAGCCAAGATCATAGTACCATTCAAATATTCAGAATGGGTGGAAAACTTAGTCCTAGTTATAAAGAATAATGGAGAAATAAGGTTGTGTGTGGACTTTCATAACCTTAACAGAGCCTCATTAAAGGACAACTACCCACTGCCAAAGATGGATTACATACTGCAGAAAGTTGTTGGTTCAGCTAGGATGTCCATGATGGATGGTTTTTCAGGATATAACTAGGTGGCACTACACTCACATGACCAAAATAAAACAACATTCACTACCTCTTGGGGAACTTTCATGTATGCCTGCATGCCATTCGATCTTATAAACACTGGAGAAATGTTTCAAAGGGCTATGGGCATCACATTTGTGGGGGAACAAGACAAATTTGCAGTGGTTTACTTATATGAAATTACAGTATTCTCAAAGACCGATGAAAAACACATCCTACACCTACAACTTACCTTTAAGAAATGTAGAAGATATGGATTGTCCTTGAATCCTAAAAAGTCCCATTTTGCCTTAAAGTGAAGGAAAATTGTTAAGGCATATAGTAGCCCAGGAGGGAGTAAAAATCGACCCCAAGAAGGTAGAGGCAATCAGTCATATACCCTTACCAAGGAACAAAAAGGAGATCCAAGTGTTTTTGGGGATAATCAATTTTCTAAGGAGATTCATACCAAATTACGTTGAAATAGTAAAAGGAATTACTTACATGTTGAAGGAGAATGAGGTCAAATGGAGCATGACCACTCGAGAATCCTTTGCAACAATCAAAGAAACCTTTGCAGAAGCACCCGTATTAGTCAACCCTGATTATTTTGCACCTTTCCATATCTTTTCTTTTTCCTCCCCTCATAATATTTATGTTGTTCTATTACAAACGAACAAGGAAGGGTATGAACAACCAATAGCTTTTTTTAGTCAAGTGTTGAGAGACGTTGATCTGAAATAAAACATCTTGGAGAAACATGCCTATGCCTTGGTCAAGGCAGTGAAGGAATTCAGTGTTTATGTCCCATAGTCCAATATTATAGCCTATGTTCCCGCAGCGGCATTCAAGGACATTCTCGTACAAGGAGACAGTGAAGGAAAAAGGGGAAGGTGAATTGCTAAGATCTAGGAATATGACTTGGACATAAAGCCTACAAAGCTCATAAAGGGCTAGGGATTAACCAAGATCCTGTAAAAATCTAACTGCCAAACATTGGGGATCAATTTTCTAACAGGAAGTGATGAAGCAGGAGTACAACAGAAAGACATCAAGACATGAGAACAAAATATTTATATCAAATACAAAACATCGGTTTGATATAAGGATATCATTCATTATATATTGTTCCTAAGGTGATCACTGAAAATGGACAAGTCCAAGTACCGAACTTTGATATTGCAAGCTCAAAGGTTCACCATATCCAATGGTCAGCTCTATTGGAAAGATCTTGTGGGGATCTTATTGCTATATTAGGTGGAAGGAGAAACTCACAAGGTGATCGAAGAGTTTCATGGTGGTGTTTGTGGAGGTCACTGCAGCTGGAAAACCACAGCTCACAAGATACTAAAATTTGATTTCTCTTGGCCCACACTCTTTGGAGAGGTACACTCTCGGGTTTGGACTTGTCAGAAGTGCCAAGTCTTCGCTGAAAAGCAGAAACTAGCCCCTCTCCCTTTGATTCACGTACGTGTCAATGATCCTTTCAAGAAATGGGGATTGGATTTCATAGGAGAGATACATACTCCCTCCAATGGCTAGAAGAAATGGATACTTACAACCACTGACTACTTCATAAAGTGGGTGGAGGTTATCCCAGATTGAAGTTTTACCGTGGTGATTAAGTTTCTGGAAGAAAACATTTTGTCTCATTTTGGTTGCCCTATGAATATCATAATAGATAAGTCTCAGGTCTTTAAGTCTACCAAATTTATCAATTTCTGTCAAAATTTTAATATCACTGTATGGCATTCCACTACCTACTACCCTTAGGGAAATGGGCTAGTTGGATCCTCCAATAAGACTGTGGTAAGGGTTTTCAAGAAAAATTTATAGAAAATCAAATAAATTGGGACTCTCAGCTAAAATTTGCTCTGTGGGCTAACAGTGTGACTCCTAAATGATCCATAGGAAAGTCACCTTTCGAACTAGTGTATGGAAAACTGGCAGTTGTTGGGTGCAGGAATTGCACTTGAGCAAACTCCTCAGAACTTAATTGTGAACCCGAGGGTTTTGTAAACTTAGAGACGAAAAACAGACAATGCCATAAATGGTATGAACTTTTCCTATTTCTAATCCTACTTCTTGAAGGGAATGTTTTGCAGAATCAGATAGAAAACAATTGGAAAGGCAATTTACACCAAGGCAAATCTAGTGCTAGAATGTAAAAGACAATTTGCAAGTAAATCAAGTAAAGAAATTCCACACAACAGAAACAATCTTAAATTCTAAATAAAACGCTATGTTAATCTCCAAATGGATGATAAGTATTCTGACAAGTGGGCCCTTGCAGAGTTTTGCCTTTCTTCTGATCTTTCTCCCACACAAACAACCTATCCTTGCACAGTTGCAATCTTGCTTGCACTAGTGCAGGTACAATATTTCTGTGTAAGAGTATATTCAATCTTCCTTACTGAAGACTTATGTCTGAGTGAAGGTGCTCTAAGCCTCATGGCTTGGATCACTCTATTCTGGTGTCAAGAGACTTGCTCTTGCCCTGAAGCAGGGTTCCCTTTACTCAGTTTCTGGTTTACTTTCGAAAGCTAAAAAGATATGTTGAAAAGGAATTGCAACTGTAATGAAATTCTAAATTAACTAGTTGCGAGAAAGAAAATGCTTCAACTCATTAAACTTCATAAGGGAAATAAAATTCATGAGATAAAAAACTTACAAAAGAATCAATCAATTTCCTAAGTACTTTGCATGTGTCAACTAGTTTTGGTACTTCACCCACAATAATGATATTTTTTGCAAGTATAATTTGGTAGTTAATATAATTGCTTCTAGATCCTTTTAGAGATGAACTTTTAATACCAAAAATAGTTACTTGATTTATTGATTCATTCACTTGCGAAATAATGGATAAAATGCAGGTGAGTGATTTAATGTTTGTTGCAATGAATGACTGAGCGCAGTGCAAGCAACAACACGCACCGGTGAAGGAAAGAGTTCCTCGCACGATTTTCTTCGAAAATGAATTAAAACAGAAAGCAAGAATAAAGTAAATGTGTAAAATATATCTTATAAATAGAAATGAACACAATTACCCTGCAAACTACGGATCCGTTCCACACATAGGCTACATAAGATAATTTAATTCAGAACTCAAATATTAACGATTAAACTATCTCATCACACAATTGCTACAAAATAAACACAATGTCTTTCCAAATCAAGAAAGTGAGAGGGGTCAACGAGTTGGGTTGGTTGGGCTCTGGCCAACCAACTCGTTCCCCTTCTAAGGAACAAAAGCGATCAACACTTCAAATAAAACATCAAAGACGAAATTACACGTTATGTGTGCATGTTACAGATCCATTTGGGTACATCAATCCCATCATCCAAATCAGTGTTTTAGGGCTCATCAAACCCTAATTTTAGTTTCTTCATGCCCTAAACAAGTCACCCCTTTGAATGCCTCCTTCCCAGATAGTTTCATGACTTGAAGACATCCAGAAATAGCCTCTAGAGGGACCATCGTAGGTAAGCCCTTATGAAGGTGTGTTGCAGAGCAGTTGAGTCCACTGTCAGGGTGCTCTGCAGAGCACTTAGGCTTCCTTTGACCTGCGCTGGGCGAGAATGAGCGAAATTCACATAGGGTTTGGGGAATATTCTTATCTTTTGGAGTCATTTAGAAGGTTCCCTCATTTATCAACTCCTATGAGCTTGAAAATGGATGAGGAATGAGTTAAGGTGCATCATATCTTCTCATCCCTTCCTCCATGGAACTAATTTTAAGTATGGAAGGCCATTCAATGCCACCATTAATGACAAAACCTCCTTCATCTTCCTATAAATTTACCACCCATCTAAGTGATTAGGGGCTAGATTATGTTGAATTGTAAGGAGATAATGCTGCTATGAGATTTGGCTTTGAAGCAAGTATTGTAATGCTACAAGTTTGTCATGCTTTTGATGTGATGTGGATGGGATCCAAGTTGGAGGAATGGCTTTGAATCAGACACCAATGGTTGTAATTCCTTCTTCTATCTAATAAAGTGTTTGAACCTTTTTCCCATATGTTTGTATTGTTTCATAATGCTTATATGTGTGAATTGTATCTAATTCCTTTCACTTATATTCAATAGATCGTATGCTTTGATTGGTTCTTTTTTTCTATTGTGTTTGCAGGGTACTTCTCAAGTGGATTAAGTATGGGAAGGAGCGACAAGATCGATACAAGGAGACGAGAGGAAAGCAGAACTACAAGTGGGTCTTCTATCTTCTCATATTATCTATTGCTTATAGGAAAAGTCTAAAACACTTTAAACTATTGTTCTAGATACAACTACTTATCTAGGGAATTAGCATTTATCCGTAGATACCAAATTATCCAAAATAGTGCAAACCATAATGATCCTCTTGTATTTACTTGATTCGGCAAATTACATTACGAAGTAGTCCAACCCTAGAACGAGGTGATAACCAGATTACATAAACCAAAATAATAACCAATGGTTCACTAGCTTTCCTATCTACAATTTACATCATATATATCCTTTGGCTCTAAGCCATTTACACTAATTACAGATAATTGTCGTTCAGGCCTCTCGGCCAAACAAACTTAGAAATCGAATTACAAACTTGGCCAATGGTTATAAAAACATGAGCTTCATTGGGCCATGATCTATCTTTGGAGAAAAATCCCTGGATGCATGCCACCTACTTCAGTTTATTAGCAGTTAAACTCGAAGTCGAAGATCGAGATCCGTCCTCGTGGAAGATAGCTCTCGGAATCTCGGACAGTGGCGGTGCAGGAATCTTCCTGCACTAGTCAACTCATACATTATTAACACTATGTTCCATGATTACTTCTAGGAAATCAATATGAGTTGCAAGAATATGTAAATAACATGAAATCTACATAAAAATATTAATAAAGTGTTGTAGCAAATCTTAATGTAAACTATTAGCATGTGCAGGAAAAGGGTAACCATCTTGTTCTAGTGCAGGGAAGAAGGGTCTTGAATTAAGGTAAAACAAAGGTTGATATTGATGTAAATGGGGTAGAAAATAGGGCAATTTAAGATACCAACATCCTCCCATCCCTAAGTTGTTGTGTGTCCTCACACAACATTTTACCTCTGCCAAAAAACCTTTAAAAATGAGTGGCCGCACCTCATTTTTGGACTTCAATGTTTATTCCTATCTTTACTATCTTTGGCTTCCTGTCCCAGGGTTTTCACAACAGATTAATTACCTTTTTCAGGTATCTATAGCATTTGGAAGCCCGGTATTTCCACACCTTTACCTGCTGCTTTTGCTTCTTTACTTCAGCTCGTAATTCCACCTCACTCTGTTTTTGCCAACTTTGCTCTTTCATGACCTAGCTTAGAGCTTCCAGGTCATGGACTTGTTGCTCCAAGTCCACTATTATGCTATTAAGGAAGAGAGTGGACAATGTTGTACTGAGATATTTGGGAGCAAACGCCTTTTTTGCCACGGACTCAAAATCAAGGTCAAGACTGTCAAAATTCTACTTTAAGACATCGCCGATGGTTTCTATGGTCGGGGTTTTTCTGTCGCTAAGGATTTGGATACCCTCAACAATCTCTGTGCCAGGGGTTTCAGTACCCTGTGTGTTTAATTCCTCCGGGCTCTTAACTTGCTCTCCCATTTTCTCAGGGGATTCCACACCCTGTCCTTCCAAATCAATAGGGGTTTTGATTCCCCATTCTTCTACTACCATAGGGACTTCAGTACCCTGTCCTTCAAACACTGTAGGGTTTTTAATGCCCTAATCTTCAAAAATTGCAGGGTCTTCAGTACCTTGATCTTCACAACCCACAGGGTCTTCAATGCCCTGTCCTTCAAAAACCGCAGGGTCTTCAATGCCCTGGTCCTCAAAATCATTAAGGGTCTCCACCTCCGGTTCACTAAAATTGTCAGGAGATTCTTCATGTTGTTCTTCTTCGTCCTCCTTTGCTTGGACTTCACCAGTGTTTGGTGTCGACATTGTTCTCTTTCTCCTTAGCTTGCTGACGAATGTTGACAATAACACGTCGTCTTCTGCATTCTCCTCATCCTCCACAGTGTGTGCTACTGTGTCTGCAAGCACTGAGAGATTGTGAACTGTGGGGGAGACTTGGGGCAAGTCGTTGATTACAATTGGGGAGCCCGACTGATTTGTTCCTTGGCCAACAAATTTCCTCCTCGCTGAGGTCCTAATTTTCCTTGTCTTTGTTGCAAGTGGAGTGTTTTCAATGGCCCCTTTCTCTGCTTGCACTGGTGAGCCTTTACTTCTTCGCTTGGCAGGAGACAATGTCTCTGCCTTTCTCTTTTTTCTTGCACTTGTGCTAGAAGGTTCTTCTACATCCTTTGCTCGGAATTCATTCAAAAACGCCTCCCATGCTATTCCCTTTTTCTCTAACTTCTTCTTGACCAACATCGTAATGAGTCCACAGTGGCAGAGTTTGGTTGCAACCTAGCTTGCACTCAAGCTATGCACATTTTTCGCCATCTTTTCGAGGCTCCTGAGCAAGAAGTGAGGGAAATTATTTAGTTTCCCTGCCTCGAAATGTGACAACAGTTGAAGGTGGTATACGAATTTCAGGGTATAGCGTCTTTCGCCTGTGATAAAATTCTGTAATATAAATAGTAAATCTCGCCATTTTCCGACCAAGGCAGTCTGTGGCAGTCCCTTTCTCCAATCGACCTCAATCTTCTTATCGACCACGAACCACTGCCAACGCTTCTTTGTCAACCACTCCTTCTTAAACAGGCGCTCACCTGTAAGTGGCAAGCTTGTGGCTTGTGAAATGAACTCTTCAGTGACTTTAAATTTTAAGAACCCAACCCTAACTCAACCTTCCTTGAATGTTCCTGCAAATTGTAGCACTACGCCCATGTCGAATCCGTCAAATTTTTGGAGAAATGGTAGGAACCCAGTTTCTTGCAAAAGTGCAAGACTGTTCCTATACTTGGCAGTTTGTTCAATCTCCTGTAGCGATAGTGGTTCACTCCTCACGGGTGCCATTTCAAACTTCTTCTACTTCACCGATCAGACCTTCGAAAAAATTCCAGGGTAACTCCAACATTCATCGAGAATTTTGTACCGGAGGTTCCTTGCCTTCCGTCTTTGTAGACCTGTTTACCTGGCTATGATGGAACAATCCTTCCACTTCGGATGTAGATCTGTGTCAGCAATCATTATTATAGGTGAATCGTGATGATTGGATATAGTGGTGGTATGTGCGGTGGTGATGCAACGAGTAGAATGATCTAATCACAGGTAGGTTAATGATGGTAGGATAGTGCGAAATAATTGAAAAGAGGGTGAGTGCAGGTTATCGAATGGAGTACCCTTCCGCATTCACCATCATAATTCTATCAGACTTATTTTCAGCATTTATTACAAAATATTAGATTTCGGCCTTACACACCTTGCACTTTAAATATTTATCCCTAGATTAGTAATTAATGAAACAAAGCATCAATTTAAACATGGAGTGAGTTATCATATCAACATATGTACAAAAATACAGGCCCATAGATCTTCGATAAACCATTTCAGGACTGTGTAAATTTCTCCCACAATAAATTGTATCTCTGCACCAAATCTTCTTGCACTCGTGCTTGCACTGTGCTGTGCTTGAACCAGAGAATTTTACCAAATAGAAACTCTGATAGGACATACTTTTGTAGCTAGACTTTTAAAAAAAATTCCTCATTATACAAGAAAAACTTATTTGCCATCCTTTAGTGCTTCTCGACGTCCCTTCTGAATGATTGCATCAAATTCTGCAATCAACTTATGAGGGAATAAAGAAGTGGAAAGGGGTAAAAAATTCAGAATGGGAAGGAATATTATGTTTATTCAATTTAGTATGTCCTAAATTTCTACATTAATTATCAATCCGGGAGTCACAAATTGATGAAGTGCGGCGCACTGTATGTGCAAGACAACCTCTTTCTTACTTTATTGTTTTTAGTATCTTGTTTTTGGGGTTTTGTTCTTGTTGGTCTCCTAAAGTGTCTAATGCGAATGGAAATCCTATTGTAAGGTCTTAAGAATACTTTTAAAGGTCAAGTATGGATGTAGAATTTAAGACAAGGTTTATGCCTCTTATGGTAATTTCCAAACTTAGCACTTCAAAGATCTCAAAACATGTTATTTATAAAATCAGAATTTGAACAAAAGTGTAAACATGCAGCTACTTAAATCAAGTAAAAGATGAAGTACTGAACATGAGGTTACTATCTCTGTTGTCCATCTAATTACAGAAATAAAATCTAAACCATTGCACTCAAAACCAAAAATAAAGAAGCTGGAAACTAGTCACTGATTTCATCCATAATTCCAATATTTCGTCAATTAACTTCTAAAACAGGGTTAAGCTAAAGACACCGGAAATAACATCATATGGCATGAAAGAATGAAATTTAAACTATTCTACTTGCAGTCTAATGAAAGCAAAATCAAATTACTTCACCTACAATCCAATAGCTCGCCAATTAACTTCTAAAACAGGGTTAAGCTAAAGTCACTGGAGATAACGTCATGTAGCATAAAGAACTAATATCTAAACTGTCTACTTGCAAACTAATGAAAGCAAAATCAAATTACTTCATCTACAATCCGATAACTCGCCAATTAACTTCTAAAACGGGGTTAAGATAAAGGCACCGGAGATAACGTCATGTAGCATGAAGAAATTGATATCTAAACTATCTAAAAGCAATAAACAAATCTTCACTGAAATCAAAGCATAACAACTAGAATTAAAAACTAAAGTTCAGCATAGGAAGCAAATCTCAGGTCACCACTTGATGCAAAAACTATATTAAAAATCTTGAGCATAACCTATCCTAAAATGCAATGATTAGTGTTAGTGAAAAATATAACAATGCTACAAAATCATCTACAGGAGTAAAAACGATTAATACCATAAACAAATTATGAGAAATGTATAGTTGAAATGAGAGAAAACACGCATGAAAACTATACAAAAACGAAAGGAAAAACCTCAGCCAGTAGGGGCCCTCTGCTCAGCCTTCGATCAATACGTTGTCACTTCAATTCACGCTTTAAACAATTATATGGAAAATAGAGTTTTTGTATTATGAAAATAGAGGAGATGACTCTTGGTTACAAAAAAAAAAATAACGCTAAAACAACAACATCAAGACTAACTACTTGCGTTGCAAATGCTTATACTTATAGGAGAAATAGATAACTGTCTTTTGGAGAAAAATCTTCAGCAGAGGACATGTAAATAGGACAAAATCCGGAAGTTCAGCCTCTTGGTTGCCATAAACATTAAATCTACGAAAGGTGGGTGTTAGATTGCGTCATGGAGACAGCCTGCAGATGGAAAAAGTGGATCCATGAACTCAGGAATGGTCTCGGACTTTTTCACGTGCTGGAACAGAGTCCTAATTGATGTAGGACTCTCTGTTGACCGTCCTTTGACCGATGCCTTCCTTCACGAATTCGGCTAAATAGATAGGACCTTGTCCATGTGTGGATCATTTCTGAGCTACCCATGTGCCTCGTTTCTCCTACCGACACCTGTAACCTACAGAACAATGGAAACAGCTGCGGAATTGCGAATTAGCTGCGGAAAGTAGCTACATTCTGTAGCTAATGAAAAAAATCTAAATCAAATAGCACACACAATGATATAGTTTGAACTTAAATGTACTCCTAAAATCAATATGTAACAATCTTTGATAGCTTATGAAGCACTGATGTGGGAAAATAGAAGAGAAAAGGTTTAGGAAAGTATGTAAAAGAGAGGTAGTTCTAGGGCTCAACATACCCCCACTGTGAAGATGTCTACTCAAGCTACTCAACAAGAAATAAGGAAGATTTATGGTATAACTTTCCAGAAAATTCATTAATAACCTTATATCGTACATGTACATAGACCCACATCTTCCTTCACACGTAATGAACTTCTGAATTATCAACAACAAACTAGTCCATTTTTCCTTTAGGGCTGAAACATGAATTCCACGTTTAAAAACAGATATATCCATACTTGGGTTACGCAAAATGATCCTCTAGGCCTTCAAAGTATTTATTCTTAAACCATCGTTTTCCTTCTTGTGGGAGCTCTGTTGCTGCCGCAATGGATGCCTCTGTTACCGGGAATTTGATGTCCCCAATCTTGACTTCCATACCGTTGACGGACCTTGCAAACGTCTTTGTGACTTCTTTATTATGACCCATGAACTTCTAAATAAACTACAACCATTTTGCTTTCCTTAACGTGCTTTTCAGTTGTGGATAACCCTCCATAAATTTAGCTCCATCCAGCTCTGTTCTTACCAGAAGACCCATTCCTCCTCCTTGCTTCGAAAATACCTCTGTAAGTGATGGTTTCATGAAGGCAGAACAGTGATATGAGCGGAGAATGGAAAAAGGGCTGCGGAGAAACCAGTGGTTACAAAGCGGGAAGAATACGGAGCATGCAATGAGAACAAGTTCACGGAGCAGAGGTCTGTATAGACAAACCCTGAACTGACAATTGTAAAACTCGGTGTGAGAGTATGGAGACAAAGTGAGACTGGAAAAACTAAACAGAGTTTGAAATAAAAGGCTGCGGAGTAGACGTTGGTGAGTTCATGAAATGACTGCGGAATGGTGCGTCAGAGGAGGAGAGCCATGGTCAATTGACTTACGTCTTCATGATTAACCGTTATAACAGGTGTGATGCGGAGTATGAGTTAAACTCGAAAGAGGATTATAAGGCCATTAGAATTTGATGTGCGGAGGACATGGTGAGTTAAGGTAGCTATCAAATCAATCATTACACATTATGGAGTTTGTGATTTTACGAACTATACAAATTATGTGTTTAAAGTGCTATTTGAAAATGATTTTTCTCATACCTTAGAATCTTACCACTTCCGTTCGCTAAATTTTGATTGGTTGCCTCTTGTAGGTGATTTTAGGTGCTGACATCTTCAAAAGATTTTCCTCTTCCATACCTGCATTTGGCTTTTATCATTATTTGGCTAATCACTTGACTGTCACTGCAGAGTAACAGAGGATTAGCTACAGAATCAACAATCAGCTGCGGAATCAGTATTCAACTGCGGAATCAGAATTCGGTTGTTGAAACTGACATAGTGAATATCATATGACTTGGTGAAATGAATGGAGATGGATGGAAATGATAGATGACTAAATGAATGATATATGGAAAGCTAAACATGAAAGAAATTTTATTGGTGGAATGTGGTGGCGAAATGGAATGAAATGAAATGACATGAAATGAAACAACTATGAGTGAAATGAGAGAGATTTTTTTTGCAAAATATAGGGCGTCAGAAGCCTCTGATTTTCGCCTTGTATTTTATGTATAAGACTACCAATCAGTGATTGGTTTTCAGGCTTATACATTTTTTTATTTTTTTATTTTTTTTTTAAGATGACGATGAAAAGAAAAAAGACTAGGCTGGTGGAGAAGAAGGATTCTTCTTCACTAGCGTCATTGCAGAATTATCTTGAAATATTTTGACAAATTCCTCCTTTGAGAGTGGCTTATGATAGATCTTCAATCTATGACCATTCAAAATGAGAGGAGTTTGATACTCATCAATTTTTTTTATTCTTACTGCTCCATTGCTAAAAGAAAAATCAATCTCATATGGCCCAAGCCAATGAGTCTGAAATTTACCTTGAAAATCTTTGAACTTGGAATCAAATAGCAATGCCCAATCTCCTTCTCGAAACTTTTGTTCCTTGATGTATTTGTCATGCCACTTAGCTCTTTAATGTTGAACTAGATTAGTTCTTAGAAGTTCTTCTTATCTGATCTCATCTAGTTCATTCAACTGCTCCATTTTATGCTTTTGGGCTTCTAATAGATCCATTCCCAATTGAATTTCCATCTTGAAGGTCTTGACTTGGAACTCAATGGGGAGCAGAACTTCCTTCTCATAAACAAGTTCATAGGGAGAATGTCCTATTGTGTTCCTCCATGTAGTTCTGTAGGCCCATAAGGCTTCAGAAAGCCTTTCTGCCCAATCTCTTCTATGTAGATCAACAGTCTTGGTAATGATGCCTTCAATTATTTTGTTTGTGGACTCCACTTGACCATTTGCTTGCGGATAGTAAGGAGCGGATTTTCTATGCTTAATCTTGTACTCTTCCATCAGCTTCTCCAACATTTTAGATGTGAATTGACCTCCCTGATCTGTCACAATTTCTCTTGGAACACCAAAGTGAGTAAAAATATCCTCATAAAGAAAATTAACAGCTAAAGTTTCAGTAGCAGAAAATAATGCTTTGGCTTCTACCCATTTAGTGACATAATCAGTACATGCCAATATATACTTTTTCTGTTTGGATGGAGGATTAATAGGTCCAATAAAGTCCAAAGCCCATGTTTCAAAGGGTTCGATGAGTACCTGTGGTTGCAATGGCATCTCATTTGAGGGGGTAGGTTTCCCTACTCTTTGGCAGCTGTCACACCTTTTGACATATTGTTTTGCATCTTTGAAGAGGGACGGCCAATAATATCCTAAAGAAAGGATTTTATAGGCTGTCCTCTTGTCAGCAAAGTGTCCACCGCATGGTTCATCATGACATGCTTTGAGGATATTAGGCATTTCATCTTCCCTGACACATCTTCTGATCACAAAGTCTGGCCCTGTTTTAAACAATTCGTTAGAAATCCATGAATATCTTGAACTCTCCTGAATAATCTTTCTTCTTTCACTAGGAAATAAATGTGGAGGTAGTTTCCCTGTAACCAAATAGTTAGCCATATCTGCAAACCAAGGAGTCTTATTAGTTACTGCAAATAAGTATTCATCAGGAAACTTATCCTCTACAGGAGAATCTTCTTTGATATTTTGAATCCTAGACAAGAAATCAGCTACTGTGTTTTGTTTCCCTGGTCTATCTAACACAGTAATATTGAATTCCTGTAAAAGTAGGAGCCACCTTGTAACTCTGCCATTAGTAACAGGTTTGTTCATTACATATCTAATTGCATAATGATCAGTATGAATAAAATTTTCATAGCCTATTATATAATTTCTGAACTTATTAATTGCATGAACAACAGCTAAGAACTCTTTTTCAGTCACAGTATAATTCAACTCAGTGGGAGTCAAATTTTTATTGGTATATTAAATGGCATAAGGAACCAAGTATTTTTGCCCCAACACAGCTCCTAGAGTTGTATCTGAAGCATCTATAGAAATATGGAAAGGAAGTTTCCAATTTGGTCCTCTCAAGATAGGTGCTTCAGATATTCTTGTTTTCAAAGCTTCAAATACTGATTAGCAATCAGGACTCCATTTGAATTCACAGTATTTTGTAAGCAATTTGAAAATTGGAGATGCTATTTTGGTAAAGTTTTCTATAAATCTTATATAATATCCAATAAATCCTAAAAAACTTCTAACATCTTTTTGACAACTTGGAATAGATAACTTGGAGATGACTTCAACTTTTGATTTATCAACTTTAATCCCATCCCCTGAAATATGATGTCCTAAAATAATACCTTTAGTAAACATCATAAAGCATTTTTCATGGCTTAATGAAAGGTTTGTTTCTTTACATCTTATAAGGACCTTTTCCAAATTTTCTAAGGCTTCTTCAAATGTATTACCATAAACTATAAAATCATCCATATATACCTCTACACAATCATGGATTAGATCAGAAAAAATCCCTAGTACTGCTCTTTGGAATGTTGCGGGTGCATTGCATAATCCAAAAGGAAGCACTTGGTAGGCAAAAGTTCCCCATGGACAGGTAAATGTGGTTTTATCCTGATCTTCAGGTGCTACCTGAATTTGATTATAACCACTAAAGCCATCCAGAAATGAAAAGTACTTTTTGCCTGCTAATGTATCTAATACTTGATCGATAAAGGGAAAAGGAAAGTGATCCTTAAAAGTTGCTTTATTCAATTCCCTGTAATCAATGCACACCCTCCATTTACCATTCTTTTTGGGTACTATAACCAAGGGAGAAACCCATCGGCTATCTGAAATTGGGTAAATGAAGTTCACATTGAGTAGTTTTTGGAGCTCTTCTTTCACAATCTCCCTAAGATTTGGATTCATCCTTCTCTGAGGTTGTCTGATTGGTCTATTGTTTTCCACAATATAGATATGATGGATGCAAGTCTTAGGGTCAACACCTTTCATATCAGTATACTCCCATGCAAATGCAGCAGAATGTTTTTGCAAAATTTTGGTTAGCTCTTCCTGTTGTAACTTTTCCAAATTTTTGTTGATATTCAATGTTTTACCTGGAAAACTTTCAACTACAGAACTGCCAAACTCTTCCATAGAGTAGAGAGACATTTGCCTTGATGACAAATATTCAATATCAGAATCTAACTGAAATTGTGTGTGGTCATATTCTGAAGATGTTTCAAAATTTTCTAATGTATTCAAAATTTGACTATCTTCACTAACTTCAGAGAGAGTAAAGACAGGCTGTATAGTATCTTCATCATCGACCCATTCATTATCTCCTACTTATGTAATTTCTTTTGCTGGAGGATACAAATTGAATTTCTTTGTTGAACTACCATTATAAATGTACATGTCCCCAGATCTACAACAAACAAAAGCATCAGCTGTGGCTGGCCAAGGTCTTCTTAAGATGAGTGGGTGCCCTCCTAGATTACTCTTGGGAGTCAAAATCATGAAATCTATTGGATATTCCCAAGAATCTAAGGAGACTGAAATATCTTCTAGTACACCATCTGGTTTGATTACTGATCTATCTGCAAGTTGCAGTAAGGTAGGTGTAAAAATAAGATTAGGAAGTTTAAGCTGTTCCATAGTTTGTCTACTCATAATGTTTATAGTAGCCCCTAAGTCAATCAATGTATTTGGAATTTCTATCCCATTTATGTGTGTCTTGACAATTGGACTACCTGGATCCACATATTTCTGCATGGTAATCTTTCCCATCATGATATCTGCTATTTTTCCTACCAGGTGGATTCTTTTTGTGTCTCTTGGTTTCCTACCTGGTCTTTTGATACTTAACTCCTTTATTATTTTTTCTAGAATAGGAATTTCTCTTTTGGCTCGTAGCAAGGGAATCTTGATACAGACATTCTTTAATTCATCTAGGAAATCATAGTCAGGCAACAAGATTTGTTTTTCCACCCCTTTGTCAATTTGTAATCTTTCAGGAAAAGGAGGTGTGGATGTAGATACAGGTTGTGGAGGTTGACTCTTTTTGTTTTTCTTTTTGAATGGTTGGGTTTTTAAGGGATGCTTCTTCAAAACTTTTATTGACTTTCAGAGAATCCTCCTCAGAAACATCTTGCTCTTGAACATCTATAGAAGGTTTTTCCCTTTCTAAAATCCTACCAGATCTAAGTTGAACATCATTAAGATCTAGAGGAACAATCATGTAGGTAGGAAATTGTTGTCCTTCTACTATGTAAGAATTCTGAGGGTTTTTGTTGTTGGGATTTGGTAATGGCTGGGTTGGTAGTCGATTTGGCTTTTGTTGAAATGGAAGTAAGAGTTGAGGATTTTGATTTTGTTGAGAAGGCTGTTGTTGTGGAAATGGCAATGAAAGTTGTGAGCTTTGATTTGGAAGTTGTGGATTTTGTTGTTGATTTTGTGGGATAGGATAGCCCTGAAAAGATGGAGGATATTGATAAAATTGAGCAAATCTCCCATAAGGATTTTGTACCCCTTGTGCCCATGATTGAGATTGATATTGATTTTGAGGTTGGGGCCAAGGTTGTTGCCAAGAATTCCAATTTGCTGGGAGCTAAAAATTCATAGGATTGTTAAATCCTTGATTTTGTTGCCCTTTCGAAGGTCTTCTTGAAACAAAACAAAGGGATTCTATCGAATTTGGATCCTCCTAAAAGATAGCATTGAGCCCTAGGATTGAAGGACAATCCTTGGTCTCATGACTTTCTAAGCAAATCATACATGTTTCTACAACTTTTGCATCCAAGGGACATTCCCTTAGAGCATGTTTCTTTCTACATTTTGGGCAAAAGATGGCTAAGGCATCAGCTTCTGTTTTCTGCTTGTTTTGAATTTTAAGGGTGTCTAGTTGTTCACTAAGGCTCCCTAGAATGTCAGTTTTGAACTCATCAAGCATATTGCCAATCTCTGCCCTACTTACTGATCTAGTTGCAGATTTGTTTGCTCTAATAAGAGAAGGATCTCTAGGACCTTTTCCAATTTTAGATTTTCCCCTTGAGAGATGGACACATAGTTCTGCTATGTCATGTAGTGGAAGTTGAGAAATGTCTCCCTTCCCCATCATGTTTAAAATATCTATCCATTCATCTCTAATGGCTTTCAATAGAAGGGCTTTCAAGGTTTCCTCATCTAAATTGTTCATTTTTTCTCTCTTTAAGTTGTATTGAAATATTTCAAGTAAATCCTCCAAGTTCTCATCTTCTTTTTGCATCATTTTGAATACCTCATCCTTATGATTAGTGGGCATACAATAATCCAGATATCTATCCAAAAATGTTTGCTTCATATCATTCCAAGTCCTAATAGATTGAGTGACTAATCCCATGAACCATTTCAGAGCAGCCCCTTTCAATGTTGAAGGAAACAGTTTGAGTTTTTGAGAGTCTTCTAGATAGTCATAGGTTCGGCATAAGACTTCAAACTCAAATAGAAATGTTTCAGGATCCTCACTTCGCAACCCATAAAAGTTTGGGAGGACAAATGGTGAAATGTTTTTCATTGTTGTATGGGTTTCCTCATCGACTATAGGGAATCCAAATGAGTTATCTCCTTCCCTATTTCCCCCATTATTACCTCTACCTCCTCCATTGTTACCTCCATTATTTCCTCTACCACCACCTCCATTATTTCCTCTACCTCTACCTCTACCCCCTCCTCCAAATAGTGAAAATTCTCCATCTAGTACTTCTTCTGCCATGATAGTTTCCTCAGAGTCTTCTGGTTCTTCTATTAATGGCTGATGAGAGAGAGTCTCTACCTCTTCTTCTTCTCTGGGTGATTCTACTTCTTTTACTGCAATATGTTCCCCTATAGAGGTGAAAAAGGGTTCTTCTTATAAATCAGATTTAGTAGATAGTGTGGGAGAATCTTCTAATTTAGTTGCTACCCCTTGAATTCCAGGAATCCTAAGGCTATGAGTATGAGTCTGGGATGGAGGTGTATCTTGTCTATGCCTTGAAGTAGTTGGAGTTGTAAAAATCGAACTTTTGCCCCTAGCTAGAAACCTTCCCTTAGAATCTATTGCTCTATGCATGTCATTTTTCTTTTAATGGTTTTTTTAGTTGGGCTAATAATCCTTTCTCTGATCTTCCAGATCACACTAGGTGCAAGAAGAGAGCATTCTCAAGAAATTATTGAACTAATAACTCTCTTTTCTGATCCTCCAGATCACACTAGGTGCAAGAGGAGAGCATACTTCAAGAAATTATCAATTTTTCCCTATTTTTATGTAAGAGATAGGCTACCTAGTTACACTTCCCCGGCAACAGCGCCAAAATGTTTAGTCAATTTAGTATGTCCGAAATTGCTACATTAATTATCAATCCAAGAGTCATAAACTAATGGAGTGTAGCGCACTGTATGTGCAACACAACCTCTTTCTTACTTTATTGTTTTCAATTTTTATCTTGTTTTTGGGGTTTTGTTCTTGTTGGTCTCCTAAAGTGTCTAATGCAAACGGAAATCCTATTCTAAGGTCTTAAGAATACTTTGAAAGGTCAAGTATGGATGTAGAATTTAAGACAAGTTTTATGCCTCTTATGGTAATTTCCAAACTTAGCACTTCAAAGATCTCAAAACATGTTATTTATAAAATCAGAATTTGAACAAAAGTGTAAACATGCAGCTACTTAAATCAAGTAAAATATGAAGTACTGAACATGAGGTTACTGTCTCTGTTGTCCATCTAATTACAGAAATAAAATCTAAACCACTGCTCTCAAAACCAAAAATAAAGAAGTTGGAAACTTGTCACTGATTCATCCATAATTCCAATATTTCGTCAATTAACTTCTAAAACGGGGTTAAGCTAAAGACACCGGAAATAACGTCATATGGCATGAAAGAATGACATTTAAACTATTCTACTTGCAGTCTAATGAAAGCAAAATCAAATTACTTCACCTACAATCTGATAGCTCGCCAATTAACTTCTAAAACGGGGTTAAGCTAAAGGCACTGGAGATAACGTCATGTAGCATAAAGAACTGATATCTAAACTGTCTACTTGCAAACTAATGAAAGCAAAATCAAATTACTTCACCTACAATCCGATAGCTCGCCAATTAACTTCTAAAATGGGGTTAAGCTAAAGGCACCGGAGATAACGTCATGTAGCATGAAGAAATTGATATCTAAACTATCTAAAAGCAGTAAACAAATCTTCACTGAAATCAAAGCATAACAACTGGAATTAAAAACTAAAGTTCAGTAGAGGAAGCAAATCTCAGATCACCACTTGATGCAAAAACTATATTAAAAAGCTCGAGCATAACCTATCCTGAAATGCACTGATCAGTGTTAGTGAAAAATATAACAATGCTACAAAATCATGTACAGGAGTAAAAACGATTAATACCATAAAAAAATTATGAGAAATGTACAGTTGAAATGAGAGAAAACATGCATGAAAACTATACAAAAATAAAAGGAAAAACCTCAGCCAACAGGGGCCCTCTGCTCAGCCTTGGATCAATACGTTGTCACTTCAATTCACGCTTTAAACAATCATATGGAAAACAGAGTTTTTGTATTATGAAAACAGAGGAGATGTCTCTCGGTTACAACAGCAAAATAACGCTAAAACAACAACATCAAGACTAACTACTTGCGTTGCAAATGCTTATACTTATAGGAGAAATAGATAACTGTCTTTTGGAGAAAAATCTTCAGCAGAGGACACGTAAACATGACAGAATCTGGAAGTTCAGCCTCTTGGTTGCCATAAACATTAAATCTACGAAAGGTGGGTGTTAGATTGCGTCATGGAGACGGCCTGCAGATGGAAAAAGTGGATCCATGAACTCAGGAACGGTCTCGGACTTTTTCACATGCTGGAACAGAGTCCTAATTGACGTAGGACTCTCTGTTGACCGTCCTTTGACCGATGCCTTCCTTCACAAATTCGGCTAAACAGATAGGACCTTGTCCATGTGTGGATCATTTCTGAGCTGCCCATGTGCCTCGTTTCTCCTGCCGACACCTGTAACCTACAGAACAATGGAAACAACTGCGGAATTGTGAATTAGCTATGGAAAGTGGCTACATTCCATAGCTGATGAACAAAATCTAAATCAAATAGCACACACAAGGATATAGTTTGAAAATCACTTAAATGCACTCCTAAAATCAATATGTAACAATATTTGATAGCTTATGAGGCACTGATGTGGGAAAATAGAAGAGAAAAGGTTTAGGAAAGTATGTAGAAGAGAGGTAGTTCTAGGGCTCAACATATTACAGCAGGGATTTCAGAATGATATCATCAAGAGGGATAAATGAAACGGGACGTGGGAAAAAAATTCAAGGGAGAAGAGGGATTCTACGAATCGGGTAAGGGTGGTTTCTTGGAAGAAAGAGGATGGTAATTCATTGGGGAATTTAGAAAATAAACTAGTGGGACATTTCGAAATGGGAAATAGAAGAATATTTTACCTTGAAGTCTGCTTGCACTGGTGCAGGAAAGATAACTGTAGCGGGAAGTAAGAGTTTACTGGGAAAAAATGTCCATGCTAGTTACCCCAAACTTGGGTATGGGCTCGATTTCGTGAACTTGCTTATTCTTGGTGGCGGCTAGCATATCTAAAATTCAAGTAACATTCCCTTTTTATGAAAATTTTTTATCTTCCTGCCAGCATGCTAGTTTTTAGGTTGATCCTTCTACAATCATGTTAGTCAACTGATTTTCACAATTACAAGAAATTTTTTTCTTTTTATACTTTTTATTTTTGTCATTTTTTTCTTTTTATTTTTCTTTGATTATTTTTTCTTTAAAATAATGACAAGAAGGAATCAATTCTTCAACAGGTCGGTGTTATCACCTACCAACTCCTTTTCAAATGGCTGTTGGAATTGCTACATAAAATCTCCTTTAGTAAGGGGTTGAAAATATACCTTCAATCTATGCTCGTTTACCAGGAACACTGAATTCCATCCATCAATAGTTTTGATTTCTACCACTCCATTTTCGAACACTTTGACCACCTCATAGGGTCCCATCCAGTGTGTATGGAATTTTCCTTTAAAATGTTTGAATCTTGAATCATAAAGGAGCACCCAATCACCTGGTTGGAATTTCTTTTTCTGAATGGACTTGTCATGCCACTTCTTGTGCTGTTGTTGAACCAAGATGTTTTGCTGAACAGCATCCCTTCGGATTTCATCTAACTCATTCAATTGTAGAAGGCACTGTTGTTGTGCCTCAGAGATATCTAGCCCCAATTGGACTGTAGTCCTAAAAGTCTTGATCTGAAATTCTATCGGCAAAAGGACTTCATTTCCCATACACCAACTCATATGGTGTGTGTCACGTATCATTTCTCCAAGTGGTCCGATAGGCCCACAATGCTTCCGGTAATTTGTTAGCCCAATTCTTTCTATTCATATTTACCGTCTTTGTGAGGATAGACTCAATCACCTTATTTGTGGATTCTACCTGGCCATTTGCTTGCGGGTGATATGGTGTGGATTTCCTGTGCCAGATTTTGTACTGCTCCATTACACCCTGTACCAGATTAGAAATAAACTACGATCCATTGTCAAAAACAATTTCTCTAGGTACACCAAATCTAGTAAAGATTTCAGTAAAAATAAAATCAACAACAACTCTTTCAGTAGCAAAAGAAATAGCTTTAGCTTCTACCCATTTTGTAACAAAATCTGTACAAACCAAGATATGATTTTTATTTGATGATGAAGGATTTATTGGTCCTACGAAATCAATAGCCCATTTTTCAAAAGGCTCAATCATAACTTGAGGACATAAAGGCATCTCATTGGTTTGGTTAGGCTAGCCAATTCGCTGATAGCTATCACACTGCTTGATGTATTGTTTGGCATCCTTAAACAAGGAAGGCCAAAAATAGCCAGCTCGTAACACTTTGTATGTAGTTCGCTTATCGGCAAAGTGACCACCACATGGTTCATCATGGGCAGATTTTAAGATATCAAACACCTCTTCCTCTCTTACACATCTACGGATAATGAGATCTACTCCAGTGTAAAAGAGGTCTCCTTGGATCCAGGAATATGCAACACTTTTTTTAATGATATTCCGCTTTTCACAAGCGGATAAGTGGGGTGGTAATTTTCCAATGACTAAATAGTTAGCTATATCAGCAAACCATGGAGACTTTGTTGACACAGCAAAAAGATGTTCGTCAGGAAAATCATCATCAACAGGAATTGCTTCACCAGGATTATTTAATCTTGAAAGATAATCTGCTACTACATTCAATTTCCCTGGTCTATCAACAATAGTAATATTAAATTCCTGTAATAATAGCAACCACCTAGTCACTCTACTGCTAGTTAATGGTTTATTCATCAAATATCTTATAGCGGAATGATTAGTATGTACAAAAACTTCATATCTGTAATATAATGTTTGAATTTATTAATAGAAAAAATTATAGCTAAAAACTCTTTCTCAGTAACAGTATAATTGAGTTCAGCGGGTGACAAGTTTTTACTAATGAAATAAATAGCATAAGATTGTTTGTCTTCTTCCTGTCCTAAAGCTGCACCAATAGCAGTATCTGAGGCATCAGAGGAAATATGGAATGGAAGGGACCAGTTTGGTCCTCTCAAAACTGGTGCCTAAACTATTTTTTCCTTCAATGTCTCAAAAGATTGGTGGCAAGCTGTAGACCAAGAAAAATCACTATCTTTAGCCAAAAGTCGGAAAACGGGGGTAGCTATCCTTGAGAAATTCTCAATGAATCTCCTATAGTAGCCCGCATGTCCTAGAAAACCTCTCACTTCCCTTTGATTTTTGGGTATAGGAAGACTCAAAATGACTTCTATCTTTGCAGGGTCAACCTGGATACCTTTGTCAGAAATAAGATGGCCAAGAACTACTCCTGCCTTGCACATTAATCTCCATTTCTTGTCACTCAAGGCAAGATGATCTTCTTGGTAGCGAAGAATCACTTTTTCTAGATTCTTGAGGGCTTCCTGAAATGAATCACCAAACACAGAGAAATCATCCATATAGATTTCCACACACTCGAGGTCAGTAAAAATAGCCAAGACTGCCCTTTGAAAGGTAGCTAGGGCATTACATAGCCCAAAGGGAAGCACTCGGTAAGAAAATGTACCCCATGGACATGTAAAAGTGGTTTTGTCTTGATCCTTGAGTGTTATCTGTATCTGGTTATATCCACTAAAGCCATCTAGAAAAGAAAAGTACTTTTTACCAACAAGGGTATCGAGTACCTGATCGATGAAAGGAAGGGGGAAGTAATATTTGAGAGTGGCTTTATTTAATTCTCTATAATCAATGCAAATGCACTATCTACCATCTTTCTTCGGGACTAACACTAATGGAGAGACCCACTGGCTATCAGAAATGGGATAGATAAAATCAACATCTAAGAGTTTTTGCAATTCTTCCTTTACAACATCTCTTAGAGTTGGGTTCATTCGCCTCTGGGGTTGTCTGACAGGTCGGGCTCCAGCCTGAATATAGATATGGTGTGAACAATTTTCAGGAGGGATGCCTTTCGTATCCTCATAATCCCATGCAAAGGCATCAATATGGTTTCGCAACAAATTCACAAGTTGCTCTCATTGAGAAGGGTCCAAGTCAAAACTGATATACAAGGATTTACCTGGACTAATCTCAACAAGAGCAGTGTCAAGCTCCAACGTATTGCTAGAGGTGGCGATGATAGAGGTAGAGAGTCATATCCTTCCTGAAAATCTAGACTAAAAATCTAACTTAATGACTCAAAATTAGGCATGGTGTCTAGATTGTTTAGGATGTCTTGAATCTCACCCTCATGTGCAGACTCAGCATTCTGATGTATCAACGAAACAGGCTGGGTCTCCTAATCCCTACTATAGCCTAAGCATAAAGTGTCTCAGAGCTCTTGAATAGATCTAGCAGGTGGATATAGGGTGACTTTCTTTCTAGAATCTCCATGGGAAATATACATATCACCAGAATGACATCCAATATAAGCATCAGCCATAGCAAGCCATGGTCGTCCCAAGATCAAGGGATGCCCTCCTACAGGATTCTTTGGCTGAAGCACAATGAAATCTGCGGGATATTCCCAAGAATCTAAGGAAACGATCACATCATCCAATACTCCTTCTGGCTTGATTTTAGATCTATCTACCAGTTCAAGCACAGTGGGAGTAGGACGAATATGGACCAATCCAAGTTGATCCATGGTTTGCTTGGTCATAACATTAATGGTTGCCCCTAGGTCTATAAGTACATTGGAGACAAGGACATCACCTATCTGAACAGAGACAACAGGGTTTCCGAGGTCGGTATATTTTTCCATGTTCATACATCTTGTCGTTAACTCTGTTGCTCTACCAACAAATTGAATGGTTTGGGGTTCCAATCTTCTCCTCCCTGGCTTCTTGAGGCAGAGTTCCCTAATGATTTTTGTGTAGATGGGGTTCTCTTTGATAGCTTGGAGCAAAGGTACCTTTACAAAAAGGTTCCTAAGCTTAGAAGCCAGGCTAGACTCAAGAATGGTGCCTTTCTTCTCCACAACTAACCTCTCTGGATAGGGAGGTCGGTTGGAAGAAGAAGACAAGGGCTTAGAATGTACAGGGATAGGCTGAATGGTGTCATCTTTCCCAGAATGGTCAGGAGTTTCCTCCTCTCCTTTCTCATCGATAATCACCATGGGCTACTTTTGATTTTCTGAGGTTAACACTTTCCCTGATCTCAATTGGAGATCATTGACTCCAACTGGTTTAGTCTGAAATCTGGATGAAGAAAGCGGGGTCATAGAATGGATCATTTGTACCGCTTTATTATTAGGATTGGGTAAAGGTTGAGCAGGTAGCTGAGAAGGTCGAAACGGTGGAGGTAAAGGTAATGGTGGCATAGGTTGACTCAGCTGAGGTAATGATGGTTGAGGCATTGGGTAAGGTGCATATGTAGGAGGATATGATTGCATCGGTGCATGATAGGAATTATGTGAATGATGTGAATGGTTTGGCCCTCTCCATCCTTGTTGCCAAGATTGGGAGGGTTGTCCATATTGATATTGATTCCCATGTTGCCAATGCTGAGAGTGACCAGTGTTAGGATAGGAATATGAGTGTGCATTATAACCAAAAAAATGTGGTCGAGGTTCAAGAACCATACCTACACTTACCTAAGGCCAATTTCTTCATGCTCCCATTGCATGTAATGATTCAGATTCAGGTTTTCCCCCTTCGAATACAACTTTCAGCGTAGGTAGGGAGGGACATTTTTCCGTGGCATGGTTATATGAACAAATTGCACATTTATTAGTATCTTTAATATCTAGAGGACATTCTCTTATAGGATGCTTTCTTCTACATCTTGAGCAGAAAATAGACAATGTTTCTTGCTCTTCTACAAGTTTTTGTTGAAACTTCAAAGAGTCTATTTGTTTACTAATAGTATTCATTATTTCAATTTTCATATTGTCCATTTTTTTTCTAATCCAATAATCATAGCATCAGTAGATTTGGTTTTCCTGTTTTTATTCTGAATTCCTTTACTAGATCTATATTAGTTCCTTGAGAATTTCCTGCACAAGTTACATATCTGATCAAAAGGTTTTTGAGCAATATCCCCTTGTCCTAACAGATTTAGATTATTCCTAGAATCATCAGTAAGTCCACGTAAGAACAAGGTTCTAATAGTACCTATATCAAATTTGTGCTTTGACCTTTGGAGAATATACATGGATCTCTCCAAATATCCCTCTAGCATTTCATCATCATTTTGCACAATAGTAAAGATTTCATCTTAGATATCTCTAGTTTTACAATATTCCTGATATTTTGATAAAAACACTTTCTTCATTTTCTCCCAAGAATTTATAGTGTTTCCTCCTAGTCCCATGAACCAGTGGAGTGTTGCGTCCTTGAGAGTTGCAGGAAACAACTTTAACTTCTGGGCATCAGATAAGTAATCATAACTTCTACACAAAATATCAAACTCAAATAAGAAAGAGTCTAGATCTTCGTGTACCTTACCATAGAAATGAGGAAGAGCTGATGGTGAAATATTTTTCATTTGTGCTTGTATATTAGGATTCACAATAGGGAATCCGAAAGTAGATTGTTCCTCATTTACTTGATTTTCACCACTTCCTTCTACATGGTCTTCCATATATTCCATTTTTGTTCTTCCACACAAACTGCTCTTAACAGGATGAGAAGGATGACTATGGATTCCAACAGTCCCCTTCTTCCCCTTTATGGGTTGTGTCACACCTGAACTACTACTACCAAAGCCTAGGTGGACTGTTCCTACGTGATGAGTCTGAGTTTGTTTGGACTTTTTGCCTGCAAAAGAAGGCCCAATATGAGTTTTGGTTTCAGATTTGTCAGTGTTTCATTGGCCCCTAGTGGGCTTCGGACCCCTACCTCTTTTAGGCATTCATTTCAGAAAAAATGACAAACGAAATTCAAAAAGTAAAAGCTGCAAGTTTTAGAAATAAATCGGCACCTATGAACTCCTTCAAACAATAGAAGCACACTGCGGAAAAAATGATAGCAGACTTACCCCTATTGCAAAAAATGGAAAATTCTTACCAATTCAAATCGCCTCCCCGGCAACGGCGCCAAAATGTTGGGTGCAGGAATTGCGCTTGAGCAAACTCCTCAACACTTAATTGTCAACCCGAGGGTTTCGTAAACTTAGAGACGAAGCATAGGCAATGCCAGAAATGGTATGAAATTTTCCTATTTCTAATCCTACTTCTTGAAGGGAATGTTTTGCAGAATCAGATAGAAAACAATTGGAAAGGAAATTTACACCAAGGAAAATCTAGTGTTGGAATGTAAAAGACAACTTGCAAGTAAATCAAGTAAAGAAATTACACCCAACATAAACAATCTTAAATGATGAATGAAGCACTATGTTAATCTCCAGATGGATGATAAGAAGTCTGGAAAGTGGGCCCTTGCATAGTTCTGCCTTTCTTCTGATCTTTCTCCCACACAAACAACTTATCCTTGCACAGTTTCAATCTTGCTTGCACTAGTGCAGGTAAAATATTTCTTTGTAAGAGTATATTTAATCTTCCTTATTGAATACTTATGTCAGAGTGAAGGTGCTCTAAGCCTTAGGGCTTGGAGCACTCTATTCCGGTGTCAAGAGACTTGCTCTTGCCCCGAAGCAGGGTTCCCTTTACTCAGTTTCCGGTTTACTTTTGAAAGCTGAAAAGATATGCTGAAAAGGAATTGCAACTGTAATGAAATTCTGAATTAACTAGCTACGAGAAAGAAAATTCTTCAACTCATTAAACTTCATAAGGGAAATAAACTTCATGAGATAAAACACTTACAAAATAATCAATCAATAGCCTAAGTACTTTGCATGTGTCAACTAGTTTTGGTACTTCACCCACAATAATGATATTCTTTGCAAGTATAATTTGGTAGTTAATATAATTGCTTCTAGATCTTTTTAGAGATGAACTTTTAATACCAAAAACAGTTACTTGATTTATTGATTCATTCACTTGCGAAATAATGGGAAATAAAATGCAGGTGAGTGATTTAATGTTTGCTGCAACGAATGATTGAGCATGGTGCAAGAAACAACATGCACTGGTGAAGGAAAGAGTTCCTCGCATGATCTATTTTGAAAATGAATTAAAACAGAAAGCAAGAATAAAGTAAATGCGTAAAAGATATCTTATAAACAGAAATGAACACAAATACTCTGCAAACTACAGATCCGTTCCACACATAGGCTATAGAAGATAATTTAATTTAGAACTCAAAGATTAACGATTAAACTATTTCATCACACAGCTGCTACGAAATAAACACACTGTCTTCCCAAATCACGAAAGTGAGAGGGGTCAATGAGCTGGGTTGGTTGGGCCCTGGCCAACCAGCTCGTTCCCCTTCTAAGGAACGAAAGCAATCAACACTTCAAATAACACATCAAAGATGAAATTACACGCTGTGTGTGCAAACCATAATGATCCTCTTGTATTTACTTGATTCAGCAAATTACATTACGAAGCAGTCCAACCCCAGAACGAGGTGATAACCAGATTACATAAACCAAAATAATAACCGATGGTTCACTAGCTTTCCTATCTACGATTTACATCATATATATCCTTCGGCTCTAAGCCGTTTACACTAATTACAGATAATTGTCATTCAGGCCTCTCAGCCGAATAGACTTAGAAACCGAATTACAAACTTGGCCAATGGTTATAACAACATGAGCTTCGTTGGGCCATGATCTATCTTTGGAGAAAAATCCCTGGATGTGTGCCACCTACTTCAGTTTATCAGCAGTTAAACTCAGAGTCAAAGATCAAGATCTGTCCTCATGGAAGATAGCTCTCAGAATCTCGGACAGTGGTGGTGCAGGAATCTTCCTTGCACTAGTCAACTCATACATTATTAACACTACATTCCATGATTACTTCTAGGAAATCAATATGAGTTGCAAGAATATGTAAATAACATGAAATCTACATAAAAAGATTAATAAAGTGTTGTAGCAAATCTTAATGTAAACTATGAGCATGTGCAGGAAAAGGGTAACCATCTTGTACTAGTGCAGGGAAGAAGGGTCTTGTATTAAGGTAAAACAGAGTTTGATATTAATGGACATGGGGTAGAAAATAGGGCAATTTAGGATACCAACACTCATCATGACATCCAGACTCTTGAACAACCGTGCATATGAAGGATGTATGCTATTGATGAATGGAGGGAGATTCTCATAGTTTCGGATCAACATCTGAATCCATTCTTTGTCTATCTCTACTTATGGCTTCATTATTTTATGAAAGTAAAGCAGGGCACCCTTGTATCTCATTTTCCATTCTTGTACATGTTTAGTAGCAACATGTATGTCCTTGAGAGTTTGGAAAATCTTTATGCACCACATATGAAAACCATATAGATTGACAATTACCTTGTGCACGTTATCAAATTTGTCATAAAGTTTCTGGATGGTGGTCTCAAGAGTTGATACTTAAGAAAGTATCCTTTTCCTCATGTCTTCCATAGCGGATCCTGTGAATTGTTCTCGATATTTTTCTACCTATTGCCTAACTTCCTGTAAGTTCTTTGTCATTTGTTCATTCTCGACCCATAAGTATTTAACATTGGAGCTTGTTTCTCTGGCATAGGCCAAGGTGGCTTCGACAAGGGTGGTTGGATGCTTCCTGATGTCTGGCACTATCACCCTTTCCTTCGTGAATGCAGGTGATGCATGATCATCTGGAAAGTGCTTCCTTTGTGCCTATACAATCTTCTTTTTCAACTTGTCAAATGACAGATTGTACACATCCATGATCAGATCATCATCAATGAGGACAACATCTCCTTTCTTGCTCAATATTGGTTCTGACATTGGAGGTGGCAGAGCCTGAGAGGTGGCCTTGGGTTCTCTCGGCATGAGGTCAGTGTCTTCATTCTGTTGCTCCTGCTCTAACTCCATGTGTTGTCTTCTCAATCAACTACTCAATTTGCTGATCCATTTCCTGATCCTACATCTGTTCACTCTCTACCTTAGATGTTGGTTGTTTTGACTCCTCAACTTGTATGGGCGTTGTTTTCTCTGTCTTTGCGCCTTGCCTTTATTCTTCCTCTTATTTTTTCTTTTCTTCTCTTTCTCTTCTTCTCAACTCTTGTTCCTCCTTCAGCTTCTTCTCCATCTCTTGTAACTTCAATTCTGCTACCTGCGATATCTTCCTTTTCTCTTCCTCTGCTCTGTTGTCGATGTCCTCTTCTTCCTTTTTCTTCCATTGCGAAAGCTTCCTGCATGAAGATTGAATAAAATTTTACTCTGTAGCTTTGTTCTCCCTGCACTATGTCAGCAACTTCCTCTTTCTATGATCTTGTAGTGGATTGTTTCCTTCTATTATTGTTGTTGGACTTGTTTTCATGTTAGTGTTGACTCATTTTCTATGGACAGCTGAGTGTCTGCAAATATTGGCAAGTTAACTGGCACTTGCTCAATTGTTTCCCCAATACTACTTGCAATGTTATTTCTTGAAGCAAATCTCTTTGATGTCATGGTACAATTACTGCTAGAGAGAAGTGCTTCACAAGTGTGGTACCTGTGGGATAGAAAGGACACTCATGGCAAGAAAACATTAACTCTTACAAATCTAACTTCACATCATGATCAAGCAGCAATTAAGGCATCTAATGAGAGGATTTGCGCAATTTTGATCAACACAGGTGACTGGCTGACTGTGGGAACTACACACTGTTCAGTCCCAACAATCAATGTGAAAGATTGATGACTGGAACTGCGCAATGCACAGTTCAGTCTGGGGCAGAGTATGCACAGTCTGAGTAACCAAGCTGGGAGACTGGCTCCTAGAGTTGTGCATTGCGTAGTTGGAGCCAATCTATGACATCTTTTGCACAATCCCAGAAGCCAAGACAGAGGCCTTGAGCTTCCATATTGCGTAGTGCATGCAAGTGAATGTGAGATTTGGGAAAGGGGAGCCTAGATCTACCTAAGGTGAGTGTGCAATCAAGCAGATCTGAAGGATGGTGTGGTGTTGAGTGCAGTCCTAATGAAGTGATGATGCATGCAATTAAAATAAATGAAGGGATCAATCAAACAGAAGGAGAACGAAGCATGTGGAGAGAGTCGCCGCAACGACGACCATTAGTGCAAAAACAGGGTAATGCATGCGACACTTGGGAAAGGCAATGCAAAACTTGAAAAAATAATTCTACAAGCTAAAACAAGTTAAAATACTAGCAGTCACTCAATAAAACAATTGAAACAACACTTTCACAAGATAAACAAGAAAAAATCAATAGAAAAGGTGACAAAAGACGATAAAAGCAAACCTCACCTAGAAAAGTGACAACGATGCTCCGAAGGTTCTTTGATCTCCTCAGGCATGTTGGAGCTTGATGATCAAGTATACAAATGAGATCTAGAGGAACCTATTACATCGAACTGAGAAAAATTTGAATTCATGACGTGCATACCTAAGATCAAGGACAAAAGCGACCCCTAGTGGAAACTTCTAAAGATAGCATTGTGCCACCTTCAAAAAACTAGATCCCTACTTCCTAGGGATGCCTTTTTCTTTTCCAAGAAAATATTCCATGCATTTCCCAGAGAGATTGCGTAGTTCTAGGAAGGATGCGTCTCATGCATCCAACAACTACTGAGGGAAAGCTTTTGCACAATTTCTAGATTGAGTGGTCATGACTGCCTCTCATGCTCTGTGCAGTTTCCGAACTAAAGGAAATTTGTCAGTTGGGTCTGTGCAAATATAGATTTGAAGGCTCATTATGGGCTTAGACTGCACAATTCCTCAGAGAAAGGTTGGTTTCCATCAAGGATTGTCCAGTTCACTAAGGCAAGCCTGGAATGGGGTTGAAACCAAGTCAAGAGATCGACTTGCAAGTGAGACAGAAAATAAAGTTGGAAAACAGAAGCCGTAAGCAGAAGATAAAACTCAATTAAAGTACAAGTACCTGGGTCAGCGTAAGATGAGATGCTATGATTTTAGGAGGGAGGCTCCAAAACAAAGTATGGGAAAAAGTTTGGAGGGTGGTTGTAGCCACTACAATAGTTTCATAAGTACTAAAGCTAAGTTGCATAGAAACATATACACATGCAGATACCGATACACTAGATTTCTTAAAACTCAAGGTCTAGATAAAGGGAAACTATACACATAAGAAATGAATACAACATAAAAATTTTAAGTTAAGATATGGATATAGAAAAATGATATTAGAAAGATGTGTCCACACTTATTAAAAACATATAAAATTCACATTTTCAAATGTGTTTTGCTACAAATCTCTATTACAAAATTTAGAAATGCAGAATGATATGAAAGGCTCAGATTTTTCTGTTTTAGGATGAGGGAAGGGTTGTTTTATAAGGAAAAATTAGGATTTTGGGTCCCCATACTTGGCCTTTTTAAAATTTTATTTTATATTTTATGTTACATTTTGAAAAAAGTTTTTAAGGATCTGATCGTTGGATGTTTTTGGCTAGAAACAGATCCCAAGTGGATCTCCAACACTTCCAAACTTGAAACATATCTTGAGTGGATTTGAACATGTAGAAACACAGATCCCATAACTATGGTCAAAAGCTTATCAGATTCTAAGGATTAAATAAGAAAATATATATCCTTCCTCATATTTTTTGTTAATGGTCATTATGTTAAAAATTTGAAGGCATTTCCTCCTCAATAGGTTCTGCAGATTCTTACAGTTGTCTTGAAAAACACTACAAAATACCTTGGTTTTGTAAAGAGATTAAATTCATCTTTGATATTAAAAGGGTGATTGAATAGGAAATTTGTTCAAACATTTAATACGCAATCCAAGTCACAACTATCTAATTGTTTTCACAATGTTTGAGGCTGGGATGATGGAAGAAATGGAATTGAATGACTCCTAAAAACCCATGCACAATATGTAAAAGTTGAGATGACCCCAAAAACAAGAACAAGAGAAAAAGCCAAAAGGATCAACCCTTTGAAATGTTGCATTTCCTGGTTTTTTGACATGCAGGCTTTGCTTGTTGTAATGTTGTTGCTAAAAAGAGAATAATTAAATCACCAGAACCCCAAATTGAATCCCATCATACAAAACCAATGTTTTGGGCTGCAACTTGTATAACAAATTTAGATCCAATGTAATATAAAAAAATGGGAAAAATGTTCATATTGTCCAATCATCAATGTCCATTGTCAAAACTGAAGATACATGCTCGGAATATTCCTGGATCTGCCCAGAACATCTCTGAAATCTGCCAAGAACATCCCCAAAATCTATCTAAAACATCCCTGTAATTTGTCTCGAACATCATGGAGATGGACAACAAGTCCTTGATAAAGTCCCCAGTTGTTCAAGGACATTTCCTAGGATTCCCCATGTCCCCAAAGTGTCGAAACATCAGGTATGGGATTTTTTTTCGATGGGATAGGTCCCTACACATCCTAGTTGAAAATAATGTAACCACAATAATCTACAAACTACATTCTTACATAAAACTCAAAAGGAGTAACATCCCTATTTTGTAGCATGACATCACCAATTTGTGGAAAGAAAAAGATCAATCAACCTTATGGCATTCCAAATACTTCTTCCCAATCAGATCCTCCAACCACCTTTAGAAAAAAAATAACTTTCGTAGTGAAGGGGAGAGAAAAGAGAGCATTGAATTCAACAATAACCTATTCCTAGTGAAGGGGAGAGAAAAGAGAGAATTGAATTCAATAATAACCCATTCCTAGAAGACTAGTTTAGTCAAGGTTTAGAATTTTTGGAGGATAGAAATTCTTCGAGAAACACATCTCGCAGAGCTGCATTGCATACTTCCTCTCACTTAGGTGCAACTATATTTTATCCAAAAATGGAAATCTTGCCCAAATCAAATGGTTTTAGGTGTAGCATCCCATTATGTGGCACAACCTCGATATTTCAGCAAAAATTAAAGACTAATCAAGTTTACAACATTCTAAATACCTTCTCCCAAACTGTTAGACCATCCTACCATCCCCTAGAGTGACCCCTTTCCTAATGAAGGTGATCGAAAAAGTGTATTGAACTCAATAATAACCCAAATACAGAAGATTCTGGCAGGATCAACAATTGAGATTTTTCTTTTTTGGTTGGAAGTTCTTAAAAACACACCCCCAAGGAGCTGCACTGTATATTTCCATATCCCGAGGAGTTGCACTGTATATTTCCTTTAGCTTAGGGGTAGCAAAATCTAATCCAAAAGTTGCAATATCACCCAAACCAAATGGAGGAACATTCCCATATATGGCATAATATTATCATTTCCACAAAAAAGAAAGCCTAGTCAATCTTATGCCATTCCAAATAATCTTCCTCAAATATTATAAGCAAGCTACACTATATTGTAATATTCTCAAGTGGACTATTTCAAGTGAATGTACAAGTCTTAGGTGACTTTAGTGAAATAGATACCCTGCCCTTGGTGACTTCACCGAAATGGATACCAAGGCATACATATTTTTAGCTAAATAGATTTAAAAAATTAATGTGTAAATTTTATACTTGATCCTAATAGCACACTGAACATTCCTGATGAGAAACGGGTTGAGCATTTGGAATTTTTGAACACTTCTTCATCAACATTAAGTGTGAAGGGCCAATGCACAAGGTGGAACCCTACCATGGTAGACTCACAAATGTTGGAGTAGATTTTGTTTTAGGTATCAAACTATAAATGGATTATTTCCATATGGACCTACTCCACCAACCATAGTGAGAAATTGATCTAAAAACCAATATGATCATGAAGTCACTCTCAAAGGGCTCGATAGACTCAAAACACGTCCAAACCTTTGAAGAAGGGCCACATTGGTTCCAGAGCTTACTTATACTATATGAAGGCAACTCCTTGTCAGCAAACTTATACTTTAGGGCTCTCCAACTTATAACATAGTCTATCAGGATATGTGTACAAAAAATCCAATAGACAAGGGCATGGAACCATACAACCAAAAAGGTAAGGATGTCTAACTAAAAATTAAAACCCAACCTCAAAGACAGTACTCAGACATCATCACAGACGTCAGATCCATTGCAATTACCCAAGAAACCAGTAATAAGTCCAATATAGAATCATATTAAACAAAAAGAACAAATCTTGACCTCAAAAAAGGTATCATTGTATCTTGAGAAGTCAAGATATGAGGATTCAATGCTCTTGGCAACAAGTTATTGCTAAAAATAAATTCCTTTTAGTTGGGGGCAACTAACTTCCCCATTTGTTGAAGGTGAAACATAAAGCATTACAAAGATGTAAATTTTCATTTAAACAACATGATGTTGTGCAGGTGACTTGTAGAAGGATCAAAATTCTACCTTTCACCAATAGAATTATCCAAGGACAAAGACAAGTAGAGAATTTCTGAAACATATACCTTGACATCTATGCTCAAAGGTGTCAGCAGTTAGAACTATATTTGCTTATAAATACCACTAAGTTATGTTGAATAGAGGTTGTTTTGACCTTTGATATATTGTTTCCAATGTTGGGTGATTGTATTATAACATATTTATAAACTCTCAAATTATTTTTACATAGGAATGGCCATTCTTGGTTGGAGAAATAGATTTAATGTCAAAGCCTTTATACAATGAGTATGAAATTTTGTAGTTTCTGGTGATCTATACTTGCTTTATTGTATGTTATGGAAAACAAGTTATGTTGCAGCTTCAGTATTTCATATATTCTTTCTTTCTATTATTGAAAGCATTAATTGTTTTAGTCCAACAAAAGAAGCAAGTTTTGTGTATCTGTAGTTCTTTTCTTAAGGAAATTCAGTTGGTTTCAATGAAAATAATGCATGTTTCTTTGTTGTCACCTTGTTGTCCAATCATCATTTGCACTTGTCAAAGACTAAAATATTGTTGTTTCTAAATAGTCTGAAGCTGGTCATCAACAAGATTGGGACAATAACATGCTAACCAAGGAAGAAATTGAGGCTAGACGATAAAGAAAAATAGAGGTTGTTATTAAGCGAGAGAGGGAATTGACCTATGCATTTTCTCATCATGTATGTGCTTAACTATTTCTTGAAACTGCTAATATGCCAAATTCAACAATTTTTTTGACACATTTTGGTAAATCTTGCATGTTTACAACTATGGAAGAATCCTCCAAAATTAGTCCAGACCAAGTTGATGGAGATTGATCTTGAGAAGCCTCACTGGGGATGGAGTTGGTTAGATCGTTGGATGGAAACCAGGCCATGGGAAAACCACAGGATGACCATGAAGGAAAATTCTAACAGGAAGCTTCAAACTATAGGTGAGATTGGACAAAATAAATTACATATAGAGTTAAAGAAGCATAATGCAGAATTTGCCAACATTGGTCGCATGATATCTAATCCATTTACTCCCCTTTGGAAAGTGTAGCCCTCATCTGGTGGGAGGCTAGAACTCAATAAGATTTGAATAAAAGTGGTAAAATTATCTCTTCTTGGAATGATTTTATAGTTGCATTAAGAAGGCAATTTTATCCATTAGCTTATATGAAAAAAGAAATTATGGATTGGAAAAATTTTAGACAAGCTAAAGGTCAGAGTGTCCAAAGTTACACACAAGAATTTAGAAGAAGAGCTTTAATCTTGGGTGTTTATTTGTCTTCACAAGATACTATCCTTAAATATAGAGGTGGATTACATAGTTATTTGAGACAGACCATACTTATGCTTAAACCCACCAATCTAGATGAAGTATGTGTTCAGGCAACTCATTTAGAGTCAAGAGACAATAATGTTCCTCAAGAGACTAGCAAGAAACCATCGAAATTTGGAGAAAAAGGAAATGGGAAGTTTAAAGGCAAAGGAAAAAATAATGCTACAGTCAAGAAAGAGGAAGAAAAACTTACCTATAAACATTGTTCAAAAGAAGGCCATGATGAAGACCATTGTTGGAAATTACATCCAAAAATGAGACCAAAAAAGTTCAATAACAAGGGAAAACAAAAGATTGTGAAAACTCAACAAGATCTAGGATCTGATTCAGGTGATGAAACCAAAATCATAGCCATGGGAATGAAATGTATAACTTCTAATTAAAATAATGGCTCTTCTAGTAAGCCTATTGAATCTCAAAATGATAAAGAAATAATTGAGCTTTTCCATATCAGGGTCATTATAAAACATACAAAAGTTGATATATTGTTTGATAGTGGATCCCAAGTCAATCTTATCTCTGAAGCAATTGTCAAGAAACTAAATTTAGAAACTACACCTCATACTAAACCTTACCCTTTGGGTTGGGTATGTGATGATTCCAAATTACAAGTGACAAGAAAATGTAAACTCAAATTCGCCATCATTGCTAATTTTATAGTTTAGGTAGAGCTTGATGTTGTACCACTTGATATTTGTGGGATTATTTTAGGGAGTGCATACTTGTGTGACCGAAAATCCATATTCATTCGTCATGAGAAAAAATATCATCTTTTTAAACAAGGATTTGAGTATATTGTTAGAGCACATCAAAATAAGATGAACTTATCTCTAGTTAATGTTGCTCAGATGAAAAGGCTTGTAAATGCTAGTAAGAATTTTGTATTGTTGATTATTAAAGCTAAAGATATTGTTGAATCTAAAGCTTTTAGAAGATGTGATTCAAAACTCAAGTTGTTTGAAGTTGTTAACACTTATGACAATGTGTTTCAGGAACCTGAAGGATAGCCTCCTAAAAGAGGAATCCAACATGAGATTCATTTGCAGCAAGATGCACTACTTCCAAATATTGGCATGTACAGAATGTTAGTTTTGGAGAATGCAGAGATCAAGAAGCAAATTCAAGAGTTGCTTGACAAAGGGTTCATCAGGCCTAGCACATCCCCTTGTGGGTATCTTATTGTCTTGGTTCCAATGAAAGATGGTACATGGCGCATGTGTGTTGATTTCTGAGATTTGAACAAGATCACAATAAAGAATCGCTATCATCTTCCTCGCATTGATGATTTTCTAGATCAGTTAAAGGAAGTAGTTTACTTTACTAAGTTAGATTTGAGAAGTGGTTATCATAAGATAAGGATTGTTGAAGATGATATTTGGAAAACTGCTTCAAGACAAAACAAGGTTTTCTTGAATGGTTAGTTATGTCATTTGGGCTTTGCAATGCACATGCAACATTCATGAGAGTTATGAATGATGTGTTGAGACCATTCCTTAATGATTTTGTCATAGCCTACTTAAGTGATATTCTTATTTTTAGTAAGACTCGTGAAGAGCATGTCAAGCATGTGAAACAAGTTTTAGTTGTCTTGAAAAAAGAGAAATTGTATTTGAAGATTTCTAAGTGTGAACCTGGGAAAACCTATTTGGTTTATTTGTGTCATATTGTGTGAGGGGGTGAATTGAAGTTTGATCCCTCAAAATTTGATGTTATTGTGAATTGGCCTAAACCCAACATTGTGATAGAAGTTAGGAGCTTTTTGGGAGCAACCAAATATTGGAGAAAATGTATCACTAAGTTCTCACTCATTGCAACACCATTACATGTGTTGACAAGTGTGAAACAATTTTTTTAGTGCGGAGGCAAGCAGTAGAAAGCTTTCAACACTTTGAAAGATAAAATTAGTACATCGCCAATTCTATCACTTCCAGATCTTAAGCATCCATTTGAGATTCAAACCAATGCAAGCAGTTATGCTATGGTAGAATTTTTGATGCAACATGGTAAGCTAATTTGTTATCATTCTGAAACCTTTACCAATGTAGTAATTAACTATCCAACTTATGATAAAGAGTTGTATGCTTTGGTACAAAGCATGAAAAAATGGAAGCATTATTTGATGGGTTAAGAAAATATTATTCATACTAACCATCAACCTTTGCAATATTTACAATTGCAAACCAAGCTAAAAAAAGCTAGGCGTTTCAGGTGGATGGGATTCCTACAACAATTTCATTTGGTAATCAGGTATAAGAAAGGTATATACAACAAAGTTGTAGATATGTTATCAAGGCCTATTTCTAATTCATATGTCATTCTTAAGCATAACTCAATCATGCATGAAATTTATATTGAACAATATGCTCAAGAGGGGATTTTAAAGATGTTTATGCAACTTTGATTCAAGGAAATCATGTTGAATAGTTGGATTATCATGTTCATAACAAGTTGTTGTATCATCGTGGAAAGTTATGTGTTCCACATTGTGAAAGAGTCAATGTCATGAGGGAAGCCCACACTTCTCTTATTGATGGTCACTTTGGTGTAGGCAAAACAGTTGCTCAAATTCAGAGATATTATTATTGGCCTCACATGAATGAAATCGTTTCAAGATATGTAAAAGGATGTTCCATATGTGCTACTAGCAAGCCTAGCAATAGGAAATTGGGTTTGTACACTCCACTTCCTATTCCTTCTCATCCTTGGGAAATTATTTCTATGGATATTATTAGATGACTACAAATGTCTAGGAAAGGTTATGATTATCTATATGTTGTTGTCATTCGTTTCATCAAAATGTGTGTGTTGATGCCATGTAAGAAACAGGTTATAGTTAAACAGATCGCAAATATGTTCTTCCAAAATGTATGAGTTCACTTTAGGATACCAACTTCTATTATTTCTAATCGAGATTCTCAACTTATCGAGAATTTTTGTTCACGTTTATGGGAACTCATGGACACAAAGTTAAAGAACATCACAACATTTCATCCAAAAAATGATGGTCAGATAGAAGTAGTAAATAGAACAGTAGTGCATCTCCTTAGAGGATATTGTGGTAAGCATCCTAAATTTTGGGATGAGAATTTGCATTACATCCAGCATGCTTACAATCGTGCCAAGCACTCAGCTATGCAAGTATCACCATTTAAATATTGTTTGGGTTTTTTTCCAAAGTATCTTTTGGATTTCATCTTTGGTAAAGATATTGTAGTTGATGGACATAGTGATGTGGATAAAGCTAAGCATTTCATTGAAAAAATTCAGCTAGTGCATCAAAGAGTACAAGAATAGCTAGAGAAAAGCAAAGCCAAGTATAAATCAAGAATGACAAGCATCGAGTTGATCATGATTTCTAAGTGGGAGATAAATTTTGGTTGTACATCAGCAAGGAAAGACTAGAAGGTGAAGCTAAAAAGATCAATCCAATCAAATATGATAGTTTCAAAATCTTAGAGAAGATTGGTAAAAATGCTTTCTGATTAGATTTGCCACCTTATATGCATATTTATTCTGTTATAAATGTGGAAAACTTGAGATTGTATGAGGCTCCAATGATTGATGATCATAAAGAGAATGTTTAGATTCTCTATAGAATATTTTTCTCCTGAATATTTAAATGAGTTGTAGGAAGACTCAATTCTCTTGAAAGAAGGTTCGAGACTTCACGCAGAGGCAATGTGGGGTATCTTCAAGTGAGACTCAAAGGTATCAATCCAAGTAAAAAAAGGTGGATTGATATTGGGAAAGTGAGGTAGATTTACCCTCACTTGCTTGCTGAGTAAAAATAGACTTTTTGTGGTCCAAAAGCTTCTAGTGGGGAGGAATGATCCAGTTGATCAAAAATATGCTCAAAAATAAAAGTGCTCAGATTCTCCCAAAACAAATTCCAAATCATAGATCTCATTGTTCTGATTCCAACGATGCTTAAATGACATCAATCCAACACCATATGAGAAATTTATCGCATTCAGAAGTTTTTAACAAACAACTAAAACGTCAACTTGCAGGGTTGACTGGGCATAATGTACGATGATGTGGTGCTAACGTTAGCAGGTGACTGTGAGGTATGGTTGTCATACAAGCCAATCAGGACATGAAACATGGGATGTTCGTACATTGGTAATCAACTCTTTTCTATTGGTTTGTGAAGTTTTTGTTTTGGCCAATCAGAGGGTGCCACGTGGCCCTCAAAGTTCGTGAAAAATTTGGTTATGGGTTGACCGACCTTGACGGGGTTCAAGCTTGCGACCTCCAACAAACTAACCATCCATTCTACCATCGCACCATGTTGTTCCTTATTAATCTATGGCCTAATGTTTTTATTTATGTTGTAACACTTGGCACATTAGGGGGACGGTCATGCCAGCAAACTCGCCCGACTGGCCCAACCTTGGTCATATTATGTAACACATAACCATGGTGGAAAGGTGGAGGGGCGAGCGCATGTATCTATCCCCGGACCCTATGGTCACAACGTAACCAACGACAAAACCAACAGGAGGGGCAGGGCACGTGGCACCCTACCCACACCCCAACCGGTCGCCATATTGACATCTCATGTGACCAGGTGTTGAGGCCAGCAGGGCATGTGGACCCTGTCCCGCGCTTCGTGGTAATATGAGCACCACATGACCAACACGAAGGCGGAAAATAAGGGCGTAGGTGTCAATTTAACCATTCGACAATTTTCACCTTTTTCGATGAGAGTGTGCCACCTATTTTTGCGAATTTTTCATTGTGCAAGGTCGGCAAAGGCAAAATTCGTTGCCATTTTTTACAGAGGGTCAATTGTGTAGTAATCAGGTGCTCAAAAAATAGCTCAAAATTCAATGTTATCATATTAGTGTGGAACCTGGACGACCGCATAGTCCTCATCATCCTGAATCTAGCACAACTCGTTTCGCACGAAACATACACCATATGCTCCCAGAATCATGTTATGTTGACTTTCCCAAACAAGCGAATTTTTGCAAAAAAATTGGACAGCCCAGTCAGCATTTCATAGAGATGATGTGGCACTGACTAGGTAGGTGTATGTGGCAAGTTGAATAGTCAACATCTTCGGTGAATCGTATTGTGCAAGTGGTACATTCTCATTGGTTTGAAATTTGACGTTTTGATTGGCTGGATTGGTGGCCAACCACAAGCTGAGACATGGCCCAGCTAGAGGCTTCTATGTGGCATCCCAGGGGCCACCAAAATTATGGGTCAAGTCTGGCCAAAGGCAGCGGGGTTCAAACCCGTGACCTCGCAACAGATAACAAAGCCTCCTACTATTATGCCACTACCATGAGTCTTAATAGACTATGGTGGCAACCACTATTTAAAGTTAAACTAATGTGCATTCAGAGGGAGGGGCTAGCTCATGGACACGCCGATAGCATGCGACCACTACTGGAGGGGAGCAAGGACCCGGTTAGAGGGGGTGGGCCGTTGGCCTTAGTTCCAACCACATGGTCCCATGTGCCCAAAATTTTCTGATTTAAGGTGTTAGAGGACATTTAAAGTGTCCGAAATTTCACTGGAAATTCAGCGAAATTGTCGCTCTGTTAGCATGTTTTGGGGAAAATTTGTTTGATGGTGCCGGATTTTGGGGAATTTGCGGTGTGATTAGCAGAATATTGAGAAAGGTCATATCTTCTTTAGGTTTTGACCAAATCAGGAGTATAAATAGGCTACACAAGCATTTTTGGGCATTATGGAGCCATTGGAACAAGTTTCAGAGCTTTCTGAGCATTGTAAACTAATGTATTCACATCTTTTAGCATAATAGAGAGGGACAAGCCATTGAAAGATGGACCAAGGAGACGTAACCCAGGAGGGGTGAAATCCTTCATCATATGCTACTATGATATTGTTTATCGTGATGTTTATGTCTATTATTTGTTATTGTTCAGTCATTTGTTTATGTTAATTTGGACATAAAATTTACATAAAAGCACTCAAAAACCCATGTTTAAACTTACAAATAATTTCATAAATCCTCAAGCATATTTAATATATTTTGAAAAGGAATTTTAGCACGTCAAACACTAATTTTCCCAATTAGATCAAGTAATGACTGAACAATAGCATATAACAGGCATAAACATCACCATAAATAGTATCACAATAGCACATGATGAAGGAGTTTACCCCTCTTGGACTACGTCTCCTTGGTCCAACTTCCAATGGCTTGGCCCTCTATATTATGCTAAAAAATGTGAATCCATCAGTTTACAATGCTCGGAAAGCTCTGAAACATGTTCCAATGGCTCCAGAATACCCAAAAATGCCTGTGTAGCTTCTTTTTTCTCCTGATTTGGTCAAAACTCAAGAAGTTATGGCCTTTCCCAATGTTCTACTAATCGCATCACAAATTCCCCAAAAATTTAGCACCATCCTACAAATTTTCCCCAAAACGAGCTAATGGAATGACAATTTCGCCGAATTTCGAGCGAAATTTTCAGACACTTTAAATGCCTGCTAACGCCTTAAATCCGAAAATTTTGGGCATATGGGGCCACATTCTCGGGGCTAAGGCCAATGGCCTACCCCTGCCGGCTAGGCCCCCGCTCCCCTCGGATAGTGGTCGCCACCATATTCTATTAAGACTCATGGTAGTGGCCACCACCATATTCTATTAAGACTCATGGTAGTGGCGTAATGGTAGGAGGCTTTGTTATGTGTTGTGAGGTCGTGGGTTCGACCCCTAATGCCTTTTCCTGGACTTGACCCATAATTTTGGTGGCCCCTGAGCTTCCACGTGGTGGCCTCCAGCTGGGCCACGTGTCAACCCATGGTTGGCCACCAATCTAGCCAATCAAAACGCCAAATTTCGAACCAATGAGAATATGCCACTTGGCACAATACGATTCGCCAAAGATGTTGACTACTCAATATACCATATACACATGCCCATTCAATGCCACATCAACAGTATGGACTGCTGATTGGGCTGTCGAATTTTTTGCAAAAAATTCCCTGTTTGGGAAAGTGAACAGAACATGATTCTAGGAGCATAGTGTGTTCATTTCGCGTGAAACAAGTTGCGTCAGATCTAAGATGATGAGAATTATGCAGTCGTCTAGGTTCCACACCAATCTAACAACTTTGAATTTTGAGATATTTGTTTAGCAACAGATCATTCCTCCCCACTAGAAGCCTTTTGGACCCCAAAAGATCACTTTCAGTTGTCCAGTAGGTGAGGGTACAGTTCCCTCACCTTTCCAATCTCGATTCATTTGGCCTTTGAAGGATTTGTTCCCTTGAGCCCCACTCAAAGGCAATCTGCATTCCCTTGTTTTGAAGACCTTGTTATTTTGTCGAGAATGGTGTCTTGTTGTAGTTCATCAAGGTATTCAGGAGAAAAATCCTCAATGGAAATAATTTGGACATTTTCTCCTTGATCTTCAATCAAAGGAGGTTCGTACAACCTTAAGTTCTCAACATTAACAGCAGCATAAATTTGCATATATGAAGGAAAATCCAACTTGAAGGCATTGGTACCAATCTTTTCCAAAATTCTGAATGGACCATATCTAATTGGTTTTAGGTTTTTACCTTCTCCTTGAAGCCTCTCTTTACTAATATGAAGCCAAACTTCATCGCCGACTTGGAACTTGTGATCTACACTATGCTTTTCATGCCTTGCTTTGTACTTTCCTTGGCTCTTTTCAAGCTGTTCTTGAACTCTTTGGTGTACCAATTGGATTTTTTCAATCAACTTTCTTGCTTTTTCTATGTCACTATGACCATCAATAGCAACATATTTTCCAAAAATGAAATCCAAGGGAGACATAGGCAAGTATACCAAACGTGCTTCAAATGAAAATGCTTGAGTTGAAGAGTGCTTGGCCTGGTTGTAAGCATGATGAATATAGTGCAAATTTTCATCCCAAAACCTAGGATGCTTGCTGCAATACCCATGAAGAGGATGTATCACTGTCATGTTCACCACCTTTGTTTGACCATCTGTTTGTAGATGAAATGTTGTACTCTTTTTCAATTTGGTGTCCATGAATCCCGCTTGACCAAAAATTCCCAAAAAAGCGAGAATCTTGATCACTAACAATGGGTGTGGGCAATCCAAAACGCACCCATACATTATCAAAGAATAACTTAGCAGTTTGTTCAACTGTAATTTTCTTTTTACATGGCATCAAAATACACATTTTGCTGAACCTATCCACAACTACATACAAATAATCATGACCACTTTTTGACAATGGAAGACCTCCTACAAAATCCATAGAAACACTCTCCCACAGTCTTGAAGGAACCATAAGTGGTGTGTACAATCCTAACTTCCTATTGCTAGGCTTACTGACTACACATAATGAACATCCTTTAATAAAACGTGACACACTTTCAAGCATACGAGGCCAATAACAATACCTCTATAGATGTGCCACCATCTTACTTACACCGAAATTACCAACAATAAGAAAAGTATGTGCCTCTCTTATGATATTGACTCTTTCTCCCTATGGACTACAAAGCTTGCCAATATGGTACAACAAGTTATCATGCAAATGATAATTGAATTCCTCTACTTGGTTACCTTGACTCAAGCTTGCATAAACATCTTGAAAGTGCTTGTATAATGCATATTGATAATATAAATTTCATGGAAATTAGAATTATGCTTGAGTAAAGTAGTTGCACTAATAATAGGCCTAGAAAGCATATCAACAACTTTATTGTAGATACATTTCTTATACCTTATTACCAAGTGGAATTGTTGAAGAAAACCCATCCATCGTAAGTGCCTTGATTGCTGCAACTTTTATTGAGATTGCAAGTATTTCACTGGTTGATGATCAATGTGAATGATTGTTTCCTTACCCATCAAGTAGTTTTTCCACTTTTTCACACTTTGCACCAATTCATACAATTCCTTTTCATATGTAGGATAACTAATCACTGCACCATTTTAATTTTCCAAATGAAAATAGATATGCTTACCATGTCGCATGAGGACTACACCCATGGCGTAGTCACTAGCATCAGTCTGGATCTCAATTGACTGTCTCAAGTCTGGAAGTGCAAGTAGTGGAGCTGAACTGATCTTCTCCTTCAATGCATCAAAGTTCAATTGTTGTTTGCCTCTCCACTAAAAAACCTTTTGTTGTAGGTGTCAATTTAAGCATTCGACATTTTACACCTTTTCCAATGAGAGTGTGCCACCTATTTTTGCGAATTTGTCATTGTGCAAGTCCGACAAAGGCAAAATTCGTTGCCATTTTTGATAGAGGGTCAATTGTGTAGGACAGATAGTAGAGAAATGAAGAAGGAGGCATAACTTAGCCATTTTTCATCCTTTTTGAGCCCAAGAAGAGCCTACACAGGGGCTTTTGGGTGCTCTAGACACAATAGCAGTGTTATTTTTGTGAGTTGAGCATTGTATGTTGATGTGATTTGAACATTGAGAATATAATAAAAAAGGACAACATTGGAAGTTGGACCAAGATGTAGGCCAGGGGGGTGAACTTCGTCATCAAATTGTTATATTGTTGAAACAAAAACAAAGAAACACATAAAATAAGAGAGACAAAGATATAAGTGGTTCACCCAATTTGGACTACGTTCATGGAGAAACAATCAGTCCTTCCTTTTATATTATCCAACAAAATGAAGACATACACCCTACATCAAATATGTTGTAATTTCCTCTTCGCTCTCACACCATCTCCTCTCTCTTTCCCAATCAGAATAATAATACACAACCAAAATACAATTCCCTCATATAAACCAAGGGTTGAATTCTAGGAAAAAAAACCCTAAATTAACATAACTTCTACTGTCAGATCATCTGCCTAATGAGTGGCCCAGATTGACTACGAAATTACAATATTTTACAAGGCAATTTTTCATCTATTTTTAGCTTCAGGGGCGCTACCCCCGGACCCCTACATGGAGGGGTGTAGATTCTTCCTGGGGTATATACTTGGTTTTAACAAGACCTCTGAATCAAGAAGATAATCAGGCTCCACACCCAACACAAATTGTTGTTTTTTGATGTAACACCCTCCTCCCACATCTACCTAAGTATCTGGTGAACCGAGGTAAACATGTGACGAAGAGTTACTATGATATGATTCAACTCCCTGTATATCATTTAAGGAAGAACTAAAGGAACATAGCCAATCTGACCTTCTACACATGCAAAAGATCCCCCAGGAACCATCCAACCCATCCAAGAGACCAGCCCCTGAGACAAACTAACATTTTGTTGCATTAAAGCCTCAGTTTCTCCCTTGACATGGGAATGCATGTGACTGGGAACCTTTGGTCACTCCCACAACAAGGCATGCATGTGACTTGGGACCTTTTCAGGTAGTTTTGTTCCAGTGACTCCATATTATTTGCCACTTTTTCGGGGGTAGGACTCAGGCCACTTCCCAGAACTCCATCAAAATTCCAGAAATGAAAAGTAACATTAAAGCAATGATACAAATGCAAATACTTGAACGAGGACTTGACTAGACCCCTACTAGCCATGATAGGCATTTCATTAAAAAGGTCACAAATATGCATTCTACATGTTTAAACAACATATCTGAGCATAGGGGTCTCACACTTATCTGAGAATCACTAAGAAGCATTTTTGCCTCATCAACATAATTGCGTTACCATCTATTAAGCCATATATTCATTGTGCATTCAGTGATTAACCAAAACATGATGACAGCCATACATTTTCACTGTCATAAAACTCACTCATTACCAACATATAACCAACAGGAATATCAAGGATATAATAGCCATATAAGCCACATATAAACAAGTATATTTACCCATAAATTACTAAGGAGGAAGAGATCTTATTGATGATTTCATAATCCGACCAAGTATGGGAATTCCACGCACCACTCGACCATAGACTAGGCTGAACCAAATATTTCTTTCAGCTAGTCACCCATGTGCCATATTCCAAGCATGAATGTGGGATCTCATAAAACAAATCAATCAAAACCAAAGCAAGGCTTCTAGAGGCCCAACCACCTCAACCCTCAACTAGTGATTCCACCTCATGGTTGGAAATCACTAAAATTCATCAGATTGGTGTGATGTTTTGGTATATACATATGTACATATACCAAAAAATTAAACCAAGAATATACCAAAGACATATATCAAGGACATTCACTCAACCAACGAATAGAGAAGGATACATAGCCCGCATTTGATCTGCCATCTCCCATATAGCTTCATCGGGCCCAAAGTGCTTCCATTGCACTTTAACCTGCTCAATTGCTCTATTCCGGAGCATGAGCATATTTCTCAGCAATATACAATGAGGTTCTAGCTAGAATTCTCCTTTTTACTCCACCTGCAATACAAACTATTCAATCACATGATCAACATCTTTAACATACTTTTTAACCAATGATACAAGGAAAACATCATGGACTTTCACTGTAGGAGGCAGTGCAAGTCGATAAGCTATTAGTCCAATCCTTTCAAGAATCTTGAAAGGTCCACAAAACTAAGGTTCCATCTTGTCACATGATCCAATCTGCAAAGAGCTCTTCTTAGGCTTGATACATAAGTACACCTATTCCCCAACCTGAAACTCCTTAAATAACCTATTTTGATCTACATAAATTTTATGTCTATCTTGTGTTGCCTTTAGATTCTTCTTGATTATCTGCATTTCTTGTTCCATTTCTACCAAAATACCTAGTCCTATCAATACCCTGTTAACTGGATCACTCCAACTAATAGGAGTATTACAACTCCAACCATAGAGTGTCTGGAATGAACTCATCCTCAGACTCCTGATACCCATTGTTGTAAGTGAACTCTACCAGTGGAAGATATTCTTCCCACTTTCGTTATTGATGCATCACATACATGCTCAATATATCCTCCAATATCCCATTGACCCTCTCTACCTATCCATATTTCTGTGGATGATAAAGTTGCGCTGAAGGCCAACTTTGTACCCAAACCTATAAATAACTCTTTCTAGAACATAGAAATGAACGTAGCATCTATGTCTGACACAATCTCCTTTCAAAAACCATGCAACCTCACTACATCTCTAACGAAAACCTATGCTACATCGTTGGATGAATAACTAGACTTTATTGGAATGAAGTGCACTACCTTTGTCAACCTATCAACCGAAACCATAATCGAGTCATGTTGTCCAGATGTCCTCGACAAACCTATGATGAAGTCCATGGAAATGACCTCCCAGTTCCACTATGGAATCGAGATATGTTGTAGTAACCCACCTTGATGCTTACAATATTCCTTTACCTGTTGACAATCCAAGCATCCCGCCATGAACTCTGCCACTTCTTTCTTCAAGTTTTGCCAGTAGTAGAACTTCTTCACCATTGTTATTATATCCCAAGTGCCCTGAATACGGTTTCACATGAAACTCTCTAAAGATAAGCTTCTTGAGCTTGATGTCATCTGTAACATATATCCTGTCCCTAAATCCAACCAATCCATCTACTGTGAGATGATATTCCACATCTTGGGCACATGTACCTGTACTTGTATCTATGTTTGTACCTATAATATTTTGTAACTTGTGCCTAAGCTCCATCTACCTGGTATCCTGTTGACCTTCCTATAAGATCTGAGCCTGTAAAGTTGTCCCATAAGAGCTCATAGTTTCTATGTGGTTCACATGTATCCACCTGCTAAGAGAATTTGCAACCATGTTCTCTTTACCTTTAATGTACTTGATCTCAAAGTCGAACTTGATGATTATTTCCAACCATCTTGCTTTCCTGGCATTCAAATCTAGTTGGTCAAATGAATACTTCAATCCATTGTGATTTCTCATTAGTACAAATCTCCTACTAAGAAGATAGTGCCTCCACTACTTGTCCTTCCTACATAAGAACTCCACCAAGCCCTCTCTTGCAAGAATTTGTGCATACCACTAAATATTTGTCAATATCTGCAATCTTTAGCAATGGATCATTTGTCAACAATTTTTTCAATCGCTCAAAACTTGTTGCACATTCTTCTGTCCATTCAAACTTCTTACCTCGTCCACATTCCTAGGAGATTCCCATTCCATGACATTCCTAGTCTTTGTATTCAAGCTTCTGTGATCCATAATGAATTAAGCAAAGTCTTTCTATTGAAAGAATTTTCTTAAGCCCTAATCTTCTCTAGATCTACTACTATGCCTTCCTTGGAAAAAAACATGTCCCAAGTAATGTACCTCTATCTGAAAGAAACTGCATTTTCTAAGCTTAGCATACAGTTGATGCTCTCTTAGCAATCTCAACATTGTTGCTAAATGTCTTGCAAGCTCTTCCTCATTCTTAGAACATACCAATATATCATCAATGAATACAATAACAAACTTTTCCGGATAAAGACGCAACACACTATTAATCAAACACATAAAGTAGTTGGAGCATTAGTCAAACCAAATGGAACTACAACAAACTCATAATGTCTGTACCTAGTCCGGAAAGTTATTTTGTGAATGTCATCTTCTTTAATGTGTACCTGATGATATCTTGTTCTCAAATCAATCTTCAAGAACAATGTTTATCTCTTCAATTGATCAAAAAATTCATCAATCCTCAGCAACATATACCTGTTCTTAATGATCACCTTGTTCAACTCTCTGTAATCAATACACAACCTGAGATTACCATCCTTCTTCTTCATAAACAATACCGATGTGGCCCACAGTGATACACTTGGCTTAATATATCCTTTGTCAAACATTTCCTTCAATTACAACTTCAGCTCTACCAACTCTGGAGTGCTCATCCTGTATGGTGCTTTTGATGTTGGTGTTGCCCCTTATACCAACTCAATAGAAAAATCCACTTCCCTATGAGGCAAAAACTTTGAATATCTGTAGGAAATACATCCTGAAACTATTGTAAAACTAGGTACCTGCTCAAAACGTCTTCATCCTCAACTTCTTTGTCACTAGAAATATGTACTGCAAATAACACACACCCTTTCCTACGACTACACTTCGTGATCCAGATTTAAATAGGAACGCAACAAATTAAAGAGATAACCATAAATACAGAGATACATCAGAAATAATACTTCATTTCATTAATGTAAAATACTAAAATATGATTAGAAACAGAAATGGAAATAAACTAGCTCGGGTGATGGTAGCTTATCTCTTAAGAGAGATGTTGCGGCTACATGTCTATGAACTATCTTACAATGAGGCTCAAAGGCCTATTTATTTTTGATAAATAATGGAAAACTCTAAACATCCAATACCCTAACCCTAGGAGATGAAGCATCAAACTATGGGCCCCATTTTGGGTAAATTGGTACATCAACTTCCCGGGTCGTAACTTTGGCATACGATCTCCATTTGATGCGCACAATACCTCGTTTGAAAGATCTATCCAAGGACTACAACTTTGGGATGAGAAAAATCAGTCCATGGACCCATGTTGCTCCCAGTTTTCCCAAAAACCTTCATTTCGGGCCTCAAAAAATCTCTGGAAGTTTAGGACCGAAAAAAACTGCCAAAAATAGTAAATTGTGCTACAAGTAAGGAAACTGGAAAAATGAAAGAAATAATGGTGGGGGTCCAAGTTGAATTGGAGGGTGGCCACCAATATCCAACTGGATCATTCCTCCCCCCTTAGGAATCAATGGTCCCCATTGCGTTGAGTTCCTCCATGAGATGAGGAAACTTCTACTGAACTTGGTCCCTAGTGAAGGGGTTGGCCTACTTTGACAACTAGATACAGTTGGATCTTCTACTGGTGAGTGTGCTTGATCTACGTGTCCATGATCCAATCAGTTGTAGCTTGTTCCATGTAATCTAGATTTAACTCTGTTGGTGTGAGTTGTTCTGCAATGTCGGATGTGTCCAGTAATGGTAGAAAGTATGGCCAAAGGTGGTCCACACTGAACACTGGGTCCAAGCCAAGGAATGGGGGAATGTTGAGCTCAAATGCATTGTCTCCCACAACCTTGGTAATGGTGTAAGGACCATATCGGAGTGGTCTGAGTTTCCGATAGGCTGCGGTAAGGCGTTCCTTTTGCAAATGCAACCAAACTTTGTCGCCCACCTAAAACTTGTGTGGCACCTGATGTTGATCATGCCTCTGCTTCTACTTGGCATTTGATTTCTCCAGACTTTCATGGACCTGCTAGTGAATATGTTGGATGTGCTCAATGAAGTTGTTTTCATTATCTTTTTTGGACTGGACATGAGCCAAACCTACCTGAGTAGCTACAAATGGCATGGCCACATCAATGAGATATAATGGTTGGAATCCCAAGCCCACCTGAAAAGGGTTCTGGCTAGTCAAGCTGTGGAGAGCCTGGTTATAGTTGTGTTGAACATAGGGGAGGCTTGTCCCATGTGTGTGGATGCTTTGAGTTGTACATGTGCATAATGTGTATGATCATCCTGTTGACAACCTCTATCTAGCCATCAGTTTGGGGATGGAAGGTTGTCGACTTAGTGAGTTTGGTGTCCAGCAACGACTAGAGACTGGACCAAAATGTACTGAGGAACCTGTTGTCCTGATATAAAATGATATACTGTGGGATCCCAAAGTGTACCCACACTTGTTCAAAGAAGAGTTTAGTAGTGGCTTCTGTTGTGATATTCTTCTTACAGGCCACCATAATTTCCATATTTGAGAACCGGTTGATGACCACAAAAACACAGTCGTTTCCATGCATAGTAGAAGGAAGGCTCAACATGTAATCCATGGAGATGGATTCCCAAGGTTGACTAGGGGTAGGCAGCGGAGTATAGAGGTCTTTCTTCTTGATGGTCAGTTTGGAAATGGCACAGGCAGTGCAGGATCTAATGTACTTCTCGACATCCTATTGAAGATTCGGCCAATAGAAATATTTTTGCAGTACTACCACCATTTTCTCAACCTCGAAATATCCAACGGCCCAACTGTAGTGTGCTTCCCAAATCATCTTGGAACGCTCACTTGAAGGAACACAAAGGTGACCCAGGTGGCATAACGGGGCATCCTAGAGGTGAAAATCTGGAACATGTTGACCCTCGAAAAGTGTCTGGTATGTGTGGCCAAATTCTGGGTCACTTTTTTAGAGAAGTGGCCAATCAGAAGTCTCGTGCCCACAAGAGTTGAGCACGATGGTTAACGCCATGATCAATGGTCTACTGAGGCAATCTACAACATTATTGGTGTTGCCCTTCTTATACTTTATATTCAAATGGAACTATTGCAGGTATGTGGACCACTTCTGATGGCGATCGTTCTGCAACTTCCCTTGCATCTGTATGAACTGTAGGGACCGGTGGTCTGTGTGGATGATCGTTTCCTTCCCCAAAATGTAACGCTTCCATTGTCAGCACGCCTACACAATGGAATACATCTCTTTGTCATAAGTGGGATACTTCCAAACTGTGTCTGAAAGTGTCTCACTGTGATATGCCACTGGATGCCCTTGTTGAGTAAGGGCTGACCCAATAGCATAGTTAGAGGCATCTGTCTAGATCTCAAATTTTTGTTGCAAGTCTGGTAATGCGAGCACTGGTGCCGAGCAGAGGTGATGTTTCAACTCTTTGAATGCCTTCTGTTGAGATTCAGACCAAACTAATTTTACTTTTGCTCCTCCCTTAGTGACTTGACTCAAGGGCCAAGTGATATGAGAAAATCCCAACAGAATGTGCGGTAGAAGTTGGCAAGACCTAGAAAGTTGCGGAGCTCTGTCAGAGTGGTTGGAGATGGCCAATCCCAAATGACTTGGATCTTGGCTGGATCAACATGCACACCCTGTTCAACAATAACGTATCCCAGATACTGAACTTGGGTCATGACAAAAGTGCATTTCTCCAAATTGGCACATAACGTGTGTTGTTGCAGTGTTTGGAGAACCTGTCAGATGTGGTGGAGGTGCTCTTCCCAACTCTGGCTAAAGATCAGGATGTCATCCAAGTATACCACTACAAATGAGTTGGTGAATGGCCGCAATATGTCATCCATTAGCCTCATGAAGGTTGCAAGAGAATTCGTCAACCCGAAAGGCATAACCAACCATTCGAAAAGGCCCTCCTTGGCTTTGAAGGCAGTCATCCACACATCGGAGGGGTCGATTGGTACCTAGTGATATCCTGACTTCAAATCAATCTTGTTGATATATTTTTCCCTCCTTCAGTTGGTCCAGAAGGTCATCGATATACGGGATCGGGTACCTATTCCGGACAATGATGTTGTTCAGCACTCGATAGTCAATACAAAGTCTCCAAGTCCCATCCTTCTTCTATACCAACATGATCGGGCTCCCACAGGGCGATGAACTCAATCAGATGTGACCTTTCTGTAGCAACTCTTGAATCTGCCTCTTGATCTCATCGTTCTCCAAAATGGAGCACCGATAGATTGGTCCATTGGGTAGCGAGGCATCTGGGGTCAGATCGATGGAGTGCTTGACTTAACAATGCATAGGAACCCCTGTGGGGGAGGTGAATATGTCCTCGCACTCCTCCACGACCTTGTCCATCTGTAGTTGTCATGTGGAGGGGCCCTGTTTGGAGGTTGTGGCCATCGTCCTGTTCTTTCCTTGAGGACGTATCATCATGAAAACAAATTTCCTGGTTTTGGAAATGAGCTTACTGCATTGTTTCTAGTAACCAAAGAGATGGCGGTAGGCAGTTCTACCTCTGGTATCATGTACAAATTATTTCCCAAAGTAACAATAACAACACAAAGCCTTGACTCATATATAGCATATCGCTTCCACAAGTATCGTTGGCCTAATAATACATCACAAACATTAAGGGGAGCAACATCACACAATACCTCATCCGTGAAGGGCTTCATGTTGTATGGAAGGCGACACTGTTGGCTCATGCGAAGATCTCGTCCTTGGTGAAGCCACCCGATGGTGTATGGTTGTGGATGTGCTGTGGTCGGTAAGCCCACCCGCTTCATGACCTCTGCCAAAATGAGGTTCTTTTGGCTCTCGTTGTCGACAATGAACTGTAGCAAGGAGCCCTTTACCCACATCTGGGAGTGGAAGAGGCGCTCCTCCTCCTCTGGATCTTCGGGTTCCTCCTTCTGGATCTTCATGGTGGCAACGGTGGCATTTGGATCCGCATCGATAATCTTCTTCCCTTTGTCATTCCACTTATCGGGTTCTGACTCAGAGTCTGAACATGCATCTGATTCCGAAGACTTTAGATCGATCACTAGTGATTTCTTGGCCCGACACTCACTTGTGTTGTGAGTGGAGCTCTTATGGAACTCACATCACTTTCCCATGTCCTTCTTTGCCTTCACGGTTTTGTTCTTTGCTTGTGGCTTTGGCGGGTTGCCCTGGGCCACCCCGTCTTGCCTTTGTCCTTTGTTCAGTAGTTTGGGGGTGCCTTTCCCTTGCTTCAGATTTGCAGATCTAAAGTCTCGCTTCTTCTTTTTAAACTTCTGATCGATCTTGATAGCGTATTGGTACATCGTGCCGAGCGAGGAGATGTCCAGGAACTCCATCTCATCCTGGATGTACCTGTGTAGGAAGTTGTGGTATTTGAGTACCAAATGCAACTCAGAATCCTTGATAACCAACTTTGTGTGAAGGATATGAAAAATAATGGTAAACTCTGGCATGTCTTCGTCCCTTCCCTGTCGTAGCATGGTCCACTTTATGTATTTATCCTCATAGCTTCTGACAGGGTAGTACTACTCCTTGATGGCATTCCAAAATGAATTCCAAGTGGCTGAGGCTGAAAACAGTGAGGTCGTACTCTCATCCTTCTGCTCGCAGTAGGTTTCCCACTAGTCCATGATGTGGGGGCCAGCTTTGAGAAGAACGAAATTAATATTTTCCCTACCGGAAAAATCATGAACAAAAAAATACCCTTCTAGCAGATTTAACCATTTATCTACAGCGTCTGCATTTATCTAACCCTCAAATATGGGAATTTCAAAGTTAACTTGTACCTTGAAAGGTGTGGCGCTTCCAGAGTAGCTGCCGGAAGTAATTGTGTTGCCCCTGGGTAGCCGCTGAAGGATCTGGGCAAAGTTGTCCATCATTGCGTTCCTTTGTCGCTCGAAGGCCTCTTCGAGCAATATTTTGATAGGATCTCCTGCCCCCTTGTCTTTCTTTTCATCTGCCATTGGAGGCCATCGGGATTTGCAAGGATGGTCTTGCAAAGGTTCAACTAGTTCAAGCCCTAACTCCTTATGTCTCGACCTTGATGGGGACATGCAAAGAAAAACAGAGAAAGAGCAGACCGCTCTGATACCACTGATCTAGATTTAAACAGGAACACAACAAATTACAGAGATAACCATAAATACAGAGATACAACAGAAATAATACTTCATTTCATTAATGTAAAATACTAAAATATGCTTACAAATAGAAATGGAAATAAACTAGCTCAGGCGATGGTAGCTTATCTCTGAGGAGAGATGTGGTGGCTACATGCCTCTGAACTATCTTACAATGAGACTCAAAGGCCTATTTATTTTTGAAAAACAATGGAAAACCCTAAACATCCAAAACCCTAACCCTAGGAGATGAAGCGCCAAACCATGGGCCCCGTTTTGGGTAAATTGGTACATCAACTTCCCGGGGTTGTAACTTTGGCATACGATCTCCATTTGACACGCACAATACCTCGTTAGAAATATATATCCGAGGACTAAAACTTTGGGATGAGAAACATTAGACTATCGACTCGTGTTGCCTCCAGTTTTCCCAAAAACGTCGTTTAGGGCCTCAAAACGGCTCCGAAAGTTCAGGACCCGAAAAACTGCCAAAAATAGTAAATTGTGCTACAAATAAGGAAACTAAAAGATATATATACCCCCCAAAAGTGAGAAAAAAAGAGAAAAAAAAAAAAAAAAAAAAAAAAAAAAAAAAAAAAAAAAAAAAAAGAGGAAAAATAAAAAATAAAAGCTGTAATCATCAATGTAGACCCTATTTGAGCAAGGTCGACCCGAGCAGGGTCGTGCAGTTTCAACACCCCAAGAGAGAAAAATAAATAAATAAATAAAGAAAAAAAAAATTGTAATCATCAATGTAGACCCTATTTTTTGAGCAAGGTCGAGCCGAGCAAGGTCGAGCCGAGCAAGGTCGAGCAAAAAAACAATGGTGGGGATCCAAGTGGAATTGGCGGGTGGCCACCAATATCCACCTGGATCACTTTGCCTTCATAGTTGTCACCATTCTAACTGATGTTGCCTTCTTCTTACCCTGCAAGACTCTATGTTCTCCTTTGTCATCCAAACACTCAATAGCTTTGTCATAATGTTGTGGTGAAAACACAACCCCCCCATTTTTTACTTGTTCACTTCAAATAATGGGGACCCTTTGTATAAAAAAAATTTGGCTAAACACCTTTTTGGATTTTTATTTAGTTGATTGCCCTACACTTTTGTTAATTTTTCATTTTCTTTGGATTCTTGTTTTGATTGCTTTGTTAAAATCAATTTTTTATAAGCTTTCCATTAACGCTTGTTTCGCCTCATTTGGTCAACTGGTTCATAAATGGCACTCCTTTGAAGTTTCAACATTTATCTGGCCTGGGTTAAAAATGCATAAAATGTACAATGTTGCATTTTGTAAATAAATTAGTTCAATAATGCATTCATTTTAAATATTAACCCGTAGTGAGTTTTTACTAACATTTTTCCATTTTTAGTTATGCAGCCAAATTATTAAGCATCAGGATTTAAGAAATTTACTCCAATTTCCAAAACAATTACTAATCTTAAAAAACCCATAATATCCAAGTGGCTGTAGTTTAGATAATTTCATAACTAAATTTCATTAAAATAAAATTAAAAAAAAACATTAATTTTATATATTAAATCTCAAATTAATTAAATTAATTATTATATAAAATATAGTTAATTTTAATTTTATATATATAATTAATATATATAAAATAAATTTAATCGCATCGGGAGTTTACATCGCATCGGGGATTTTGTATTGTGACAAGTTTAAGAACCTCGATACCCTCCCGACGCCGATTGCCGATTTGCTTTACATCGCATCGGGGACTTTGGCATTGTGACAAGTTTGAGAGCCTCCATACCCCCGATTCTCCGATTGCGAAAAGTCAAACCATGGTGCATTAACCAAAGGGGCATTAAGGCATAAGTATTATAACATGCATTTGTTTGAATTTCAAAACTCACTCATACGATGAGTGAATGAGTGAGGAAAGGTAAGTGAAGTAAGATAGTGTAGGGTTAATTTAATATTATAAATAATATTTATTAGTTTAAATATTAATATTTAAATTAATTAATATATGTAATATAATTAATTTAAATAAATTAAAATGTAATTATTATTTAAGATTAATATTATATAGTTTGTAAATAATTAATTATATATTAGTCAGTGAGATTAATATTAATTAATTAATTAGTTTAGTTTATGGTTAATAATTAAATTAGAATTAATTAGAAATCTAATTTAGGATTAGATTTTTAATTAAATAATTTTGATTTTTTAGCCCAGCAACAGAATTTCCAGATTCATGCCAGATTTGACCCATCAACTTTGGAGGCTCATAGATTGAGTTATACTTGGCCAAATGAGGCCCAGGACGGCTCATTGGAAAGAGAAAATCAAGGAGAACATTTTTGAGGAGGTTTCACTAACAGATTTAATCATTTATTGGGTCAAAAATTAGGCAGAAGATCAAGCTCCGAATTTTGAAAACAAAATCAATTTTCTGAGTTATTTTCTTCATTTTCATTTGTCCAAAGCCTCTTCTAATTGCAGATCCATTGGTTAATAATATCTTTGGCCAATTAAACCACCCCAAACATCAATAGAGAGCTTATATTTTATTTTCAATTATTTATTTAAATAGAATTTGATTGGATTTGATTTAATTGCCAGAAATGATATTTTGATTGCATCTTAATTTATTTTGATTTCTTTTTGCAGGAAAACAGTGGAAGAAATATGGAGAAAAGGATCTCAATCAATGAGAATGCTCCAACAATTGAAGATCAGGATTTTTGAGCAAATAAAATTGGATTTGATAGATTTCTCTTCAACAAACTTTCCTCTCAAGAATTCCTTCACAAATATTATAAATAACAGATTGCAGAATGTAATAAGGGGCTGCTCTCCTCTGCAATTTTAGACTTCTGAAAGCACTTCTGTAATAAGAATTTAGAGTTGTAGGAGAGAGGAGATAAAATCTCAGATCTGGGGATTATTGAGGATTTTCTCTTTGTATCTTGAATTATACATGAAGGGCAAAGTTTGCACTATTGTGGCTTTAGCTTTGAAAATAGAAGTTCAAGCAATGTAAAGAGCTGTTGGAGACCAAGGACAGAGAAATGGATGCAATAAATTGGTATTTCTAATACTACTGTTTTAAATATCAGTTTCATTTTTATGATAACAGGAATGTCCCATTTTATTCATGTTTGTGCACTACTGTCAATATGGGTAATTTGTCTCAATGTTGTTATTATGTATCTCTGTTCTTATGGATTAAATTCTCTGAGTTACTACTTACTCAGAAATCTATCTTATAAAACTGATTTATTAAATAGTAATGTGTTATGAACTATTTCTGCATATTATTGTTTAATTATTGGATTTATTGATTTGATAATCAATCATTTTTGTGAACTACTTCCTGGAATGTTGTTGGTTTATTATTTCAGCTAAAAGGTCTCAATAGGATTTGTTTTGATATCCACAATATCAGTTAATTAAACTACTTCATTAACTTGATTTTCATTATAAGCAAAGCATGTTTAAATCCCAATACTTTAATTATCTTACTCTTAGTTGGGTTATATCTATATCTACCTAATTAAGATAGGATTTAGATTAGTTTATTTTTCTTGCATCATAGAATAAGCTTGCATTTAGAGTAAATTCTACATTCTTTTAAGTCCTCTCCTCAAAGAGGCAAAGCTTTAGTTGTGGCTTGGCTGAACCTAAATCAGCTTGAGGGTCATTCTCTTGCCTGATCAGCAAGAAGAAGTGATCTGATATCCCTGTCTATTGGTAGGTAAAGATACATTATAAACTAATAGCAATAGGGAAAAGGTAACTGGACCTAGTTAAACCAGTCGGAGCCACCACACCAAACGGAAAAGGAGCTGCTTTAAGGTCCGGACCAGGTGGTTATCCCCCATTGTTGCTGCAGCGATTTTCGAGGCATCAACACATAACAGTCCACCTTGGTCCCATGGAGATACAACCAGTTCGTACCCAAAATCATGATATACAAACCCAACGATAATACATTCAAATGTGTTGATGTAGACATACCATTCAACTCAATTGCACAAGATGTTACCCAGTGATGAACTCGCTTCTTGGTACCTATAGAAAATTGTACTAACCAAGATTATGCATGCACTTATTCATTCAAACCACACTTATCCACCATGTTTTGATTAACATAACTATAATTTGATCCAGGTTCAATTAAAATAGAAACAACTTGACCACAAAGCTTATTATCCATCTCAATAATAGATGTCTAGTGATCTACCTGCCTATTATCCAACGTTGCATAGATTTAAGGAGCACTCTGTCCAACCTACCCCACTATTTGGACTTCCTGAGATCTGTAGATCTACGATCTACCACCCTAATGTTATGGACAATCTCTCCTGCAATGATCTTTGCCACAAGTTCAATACTGTATAGGCTTCCAACATATACCCTTGTTCTGCTCCTCAAACTGAAATCCCTTCCCTTTGTCAGATGCATTGAACTCCTTGTGTGGTTTTTCATTCTCTTTGTTACCTCTATATTGAGGTATTGTTCACTTCTTATGCCATTTTCCTTTATTTTTATCATTACCTTTCTGGTCCAGTTTAGTCTCATATCTATGTTTTGATTTCTCAAAATAATGCTTTCAATTCCATATGGCCTCCTCCAATGATCTAGGCTCATCAAAATCAATCATGTCTTTGAATTCTATCGACAACCCACTCATAAATATTTGAATCTTGGCTTTCTCCTCCTTGAGGTAAGTCATATATCTCAACAACTTCAGAAATCTAGTAGTGTACTCCTCATCGGTCATAGAGCCCATCTTTCACTCATAAAACTATTTTTCCCTGTCATCATAGTACCTCTCTAATAAATACTTCTTCCTAAATACTCTCTCAAATTCACTCCAAGTCAACTCCTCCTCATAAATATCTCTAACATTTTTTACATATTCCCACCCAATATCTGTTTTACCTTTAAGACTGAATGTAGCTATCATGGTCTTCATGTTCTTTGAATAATTGTGTGATATGAAGAACTTATTCATTCCCAACAACCATGCTTCTGCATCATGTGTTTTCTTAATTTACCCATCAAATTTAGGTGGATTTTCTTTCTTGAACTCATCAAACAAATATCCCCTATCACTCCTCTTGTAAGGATGACAAGGATGATGACCATGGTACCTATCAGAATCATAACTAGAATAGTACTTGTTTCCATCACACCTCTTGTTCGTAGCATCGAAGAACCTGCCATCCGTGATCGTGTCATATATATCTACATATGCCCACTAGGGGGTCTACTTCCATAGGCCCCATTAGTCATATCCTCCTTTCCATAGTCGATTTGAAGTGGTCCTTGTCTGTACAATTCTGAAAAACTCTGAAGAATTATTGCATTGACTTTTGCTTGTTTCTCGTGCACCTACATGATTCTATCGTTGTCTTCTTTGGTACTCCTTATTCTTTCCTTCAAACTCCTTAGTGTGTCTGCTAAGTCATAAGAGTGCCCAACACCATGTTTCTCATCTGATTTGTAGGGTGAATCTGTTAGGATATTCCGACACATAGGATATAGTTAAGATCAACTTGGTCTAGTTTAGAGTTAGGTATAGAGTTAGGTAAAGTGTCTTTCTTTACCGTTGTACATATTGTAACTTACAATCCGACGGTCACGATATGTAGTGATCCGACGGTTCACTCTCACCTCGGTATTATCGACACTTGATCCGTGGCTTGACACCCGATTGGTCCATGAGTTCTATTTAAAGCGCATGGAGGGTCATTGTTCGGGTAATCCGTGCATGAGAGAAGCTTATGTAAATTTTCATTCTTTGATTAATAAATTGTTTGTACCCACGTTGGGACAGGCCGTGGACTGTTTCCCTCCTTGCACTCTGAGGGTTTTAACCACGTCAAAAATACTGGTGTATTGATTTGAGATCTGGTTGTGAGCGGTGTCCTTTTGGTATTCTTTCTGAGGAACTTACCCTGTAAATTCCTACATGGTATCGGAGCTATTTGAGGGCCGCGTCCGTTGGTGATCCAAATCTGAAGCCGGTAGAACTGCATGCGGCTGTCGTTTCCTAGATCTGCTGTTTCTGACTGCTTTCGGGCCGAGAGGACTGCTCTGTTGCGTTCGGAGCATCTGTTTCAGTGAGGAACCCCTTTCGTTTCACGCGAAAAGGTTTCCGGTAGCCCTAGCTGCGTCATTTTTCAGATCGGGAGGTATACAGTGTTTTTTTGCAGTTTACTGTCATTTTCTCTCTGCTTATTTCGGTTTCGGTTTATTTAGCCTTTTTTTTTCCCGGATCTATACCTTTCATTTCTGCGTATGCTCTTTGCCCTGCGACTCTGTGCGATCTGGGCAAATCAGAAACAGAAAGAAAGGATTTTTCTCATGCGTATGCTCTTTTCCCTGCACCTTAGTGTGATCTTGGAAAATCAGAAACATTGAGAAAAATATTTAGTTTTTCGGTTAAAAGCTAACTTTGAGATTTTTTTTAAATTCTAGTTTTTTGGCTAAAGCTAACTTTGAGCCGTAAGGTTCGTTTTTCTTTGCATATTCGTGTTGGGTTTTGTGTTTTGTGTTTTGTAGGGGAAAAGAGCCTTCCCAAGGCAAGCACGCAAATCGAGGCCCCCCCCCCCCTCTCTCTCTCTCTCTCTCTCTCTCTCTCTCAAATATTTTGTATAGATCAATTGGTTCAAAGACTTTTTAAGAGAGTAGAGGTCTTGGGTTCAAGTCTCCATTTTGTGGGGGCGGATTTTTTCATTCCCGCACATTCGCGCACTTTGCCGGCAACGTCAACAATTTTTTTTCAAAAAGCCATAACTTCTTCATCCGGAAGCCTTTTTCAGAGCCGTTTTTTTTAAAACCGCCTATTTTTTCGAGATCTATCCATTGGACCACTTACTTTCAGCATCCTCAGCTTCAGTTTTTTTTCAAAAAATGGAAAGTCCATGCCAAGTCATTCTTGACAGCACTAACTACTTCCAATGGGTAGCCTACATGGGAGATTTACTTAGAAGTAAAGGTCTCTTCAGAATAGCCACAGACCAAGAGAAGAAACCCAAAGATGAAGACAAGGCCGAAAAATGGGAAAATAGACAAGATCAAGCACGTGGTTTGATAGGAATGTTTATTTCTCCTGATCTTAGATTCCACATTGCAGAAATTGAAACTCCTCATGAAGCATTAGAAAAACTTGCTAAAGTTTTTGGGATTAAAAATGAAATTAGAGCCCATCAACTTGAGAATGAGTTGCTTACTTTGGATCCTAATAATTTTTCTTGCATTGAAGATTTCTTGTCCAAATTCAAGACCCTTAGATATCTCTTGGAAGGTGTTAAAGTTAAGAAAGAAGATGGTAACCTTATTTATTCCATCCTTACTAAGTTGGGACCAGCCTACTCTGTATTTGTTTCCACTTTCCATTCTACAAGGGAAGCTTTCATTTGTCAAGGCAAAGACTACAAACCCCCTTCCTTTGACTCCTTTTGTGATTCCTTAATAAGAGAACAAGAAAAACTCTTACACCTTGGTCTTCTTAATCTTGGAAACTCTTCCTCGAAAGCGTTAGCCGCCCAGCAGCAACCAAATTCAAAGAATCCTAAGAAGTCTTATCCTCAAAGGAATGGTCCTAAACCAACTCAGCCTCAAGATGAAAGATCATTTCAGCAAAATGACAAGACCAATAAAAACAAATGGAAGAGGACTGACAGACATTGTAACTTTTGTAATCGAGATGGCCACTTAGAATCTAAATGCTTTAAGAAGATGGAAGCCTTGGAAGCCGCAATGAAGAAACATAACATCCATGTGGAGCCTACTTCAACTTCAACTTCCGGAATGGCACTTTCTGCATGTCGTTGTCAATCATCTCAGTCTGGTTATGCTTTAAATGTATCTTCTTCTTCTTCTCATTCTCATGAGTGGCTCATTGATTCTGGAGCCTCTTATCACATGGCCAAAAACCAAGCCATGTTTTCTTCTTTAAAAGATTGTAACACCAAAAATATATATGTTGGTGATGATAGATCTCTTAGTGTTGTAGGGACTGGAACTGTTCATCTAGACAATGGTCAGTTTAATGATGTATTATGTGTTCCAACCTTATCCTCCAACCTTCTATCTGTCTATCAGATAACTCATTCAGGTGAAGGCAAAATTGTTGAATTTTCACCTCATGATGTTGTAATCAAGGATCTAAAAGATCCTAAACAGATTCTAGCTACTGGTCTTGCTGATGATTCCACAAGGTTGTACAAGTTTCACAACTTTGGGTCATCAAATCTTCCCTCAGCATTTGTTGCTCATAATGATGAAGTGAGCAAACTTTGGCATGAGCGATTTGGTCACTTAAACTATCGCTCCCTTCAGCATCTATGTAAAGAAAATATGGTGACAGGTCTTCCTATGATATCTTGCAGAGATGGTGTTTGTTCCGGATGTGTACTCGGAAAACATCATCGGGATAGTTTTGACAAACGTGCCTCTTGGCACGCCTCAGCCCCTTTACAGCTTGTGCACAGTGATTTATGTGGTCCTCTTCCTGTTGCTTCATTCTCTGGTTGCAAGTACTTCTTAACCTTCATTGATGATTTCTCCAGACGCACTTGGGTATACTACTTAAAACTCAAGAGCGAAGTATTTAACACTTTTTTGGCCTTCAAAGCCTTTGTTGAAAAACAATCTGGACATCAAATTCTTAAGCTACGAACTGATAATGGTGGAGAATATGTTAAAAACACATTCATCAACTTTTGCACTGAAAATGGAATTCAAATGCAACATACTGTTCCATACACTCCACAACAAAATGGTGTAGCTGAAAGGAAAAATCGCACCTTAAAGGAAATGGCTAATTGTATGCTGCAATCTAAAGGACTCAGTCTTAGTTTTTGGGCCGAAGCAATTAATTGTGCAAATTATATAATCAATCGCACTCCTACTAAGGTTCTAGAGAATATCACTCCAGAAGAAGCTTGGAGTTCCATTAAACCAGATGTAAGTCACTTTCGTGTGTTTGGAAGTGAAGCATGGGCCCATATTCCAGATGAAAAGCATAAAGCTTTAGAACCTAAGAGTGAGAAATGCACTTTTGTTGGATATTCTGAAGATGTAAAAGGTTACAGACTTATTCCATTTAAGTCCAAAAATGTTATCATTAGAAGAGATGTAAAATTTGATGAAAATAAATCGGCCTGCGAGCCTAGTCCGGCGGATGTGCCACCTCTTCCTATCTCTTCTACTTTTGAAAACATTTCTTCTTCAGATGATGAAAGTGAGGATGACAATCCTCCCCCACCTTCTCAGGATCCTCAACTTCCAAGATGGGTCCGTGCTACTCGAGATGCAGCAGGTGATCTTGCCGGTGATCCTACAGATCAGCGACGTACACGTTCTCAGTTTGAAAGAGCCTCTTCTTTACTGGCTCAAGCTCCAGTAAATCATGATCCTGACACTTTTGCAGAAGCTTCAGGCCATCCACATTGGGAAGCAGCTATGAATGAAGAATATCAGTCATTGATGACAAATGATACATGGGATCTTGTTCCTCTACCAACGGGACGAAAACTTGTAAGATGTAAATGGGTTTACAGAACCAAGTATGGACCAGATGGCAAAATTGATAAACATAAAGCTCGTCTTGTTGCTAAGGGCTTTTCACAGGTTGAAGGAATTGACTACACTGAAACCTTCGCCCCTGTTGCCAAAATGAACTCTATCCGCCTTGTTCTTTCCCTTGCTGCCTCTTTAAAATGGGAAGTCCATCAAATGGATGTTAAATCTGCCTTCTTGCATGGGGACTTGCAGGAAGAAATCTATATGGAACAACCCATTGGCTTCATACAAACAGACTCAAGCCTTGTGTGTCGACTTAAGAAATCCCTTTATGGTCTCAAGCAGGCTCCTCAGGCTTGGTATGCCAAAATGGATAGCTTTCTTTTAGAATCTGGCTTTTCTAGGTGTCATTCTGACAATACTGTCTACACCAAGAAAGTGGGTGACTCTCTTATCATCCTTGTTCTTTATGTTGATGATCTTATCCTTACTGGTAGTGATCCCAACCTTATAAACCATGTGAAGTCTATCCTTAAAAAGAAATTTGAAATGACAGACTTAGGACACTTACACTATTTTCTCGGTCTTCAAGTCTTGCAATCCAAGGAGGGTATTTCCCTTTCCCAGTCCAAGTATGCTTGTGATATTCTTCGTCATTTTCACATGGAAGACTGTAAGCCAGCCCCTTCTCCCTTTCAGTCTGGAGTCAAACTTTCAGTCTCTTGTTCTTCTCCTGAAGTTGATGCTACCTTATACCGTCAACTTGTAGGAAAACTCTTGTACTTAACCCATACTCGTCCTGATCTTTCCTTTGCTGTTGGCCTTGTTGCTCGTTTTATGCAAAACCCCCGTGAAAGTCACTGGAAAGCAGCCAAAAGAATACTTCGTTATGTTCGAGGTACAGTACAGTTTGGGATTCATTACAGTGCCAAAGCAGCTCCTCTGTTAGTTGGTTTCACTGATTCTGATTGGGCTGGTGACCCTGATGATCGGAAGTCTACTGCCGGTTATGTCTTCACTCTTGGTTCAGGACCTATTACATGGGCTTGTAAGAAACAGGCTGCCATTTCTCTTTCGTCAGCAGAAGCAGAGTATCGTGGTGCCGTGGAAGCTAGTAAGGAAGCCTTGTGGCTTCGTCAGATCCTATCAGAGTTTGGCTTTGAGCAGCAGCATCCAACCTCCCTTTGGTGTGATAATCAAAGTGCCATTCAGCTATGCAAAGATCCAGTCCAGCATCAGCGCAGCAAACACATCGAACTACACATGCACTTCATCAGAAAACTCATTCATGACCATGCTCTTGAAGTACAATATTGTCCAACAGATGATCAGATTGCAGACATCTTCACAAAGGCTCTCACAGAGGCGAAGTTCACTAAACTTCGATATATGCTTAGAGTTCAGGAAGTTGTCACTAAGGGGGGATAGGCTCTAGTGCCTCCTTCCTTCTCCTATTGTGTCATATTTGTAAATCCTTCAATCCTATCCCAAGTTGTTCTTAAGGGGGGATGTTAGGATATTCCGACACATAGGATATAGTTAAGATCAACTTGGTCTAGTTTAGAGTTAGGTATAGAGTTAGGTAAAGTGTCTTTCTTTACCGTTGTACATATTGTAACTTACAATCCGACGGTCACGATATGTAGTGATCCGACGGTTCACTCTCACCTCGGTATTATCGACACTTGATCCGTGGCTTGACACCCGATTGGTCCATGAGTTCTATTTAAAGCGCATGGAGGGTCATTGTTCGGGTAATCCGTGCATGAGAGAAGCTTATGTAAATTTTCATTCTTTGATTAATAAATTGTCTGTACCCACGTTGGGACAGGCCGTGGACTGTTTCCCTCCTTGCACTCTGAGGGTTTTAACCACGTCAAAAATACTGGTGTATTGATTTGAGATCTGGTTGTGAGCGGTGTCCTTTTGGTATTCTTTCTGAGGAACTTACCCTGTAAATTCCTACAGAATCTCTATAGTCTACCATCTTGCTAGTCATCTTTGATATCTTCTTCCTGCCAGGTATATCATGTCAGCTAAACCAAATCATAAACAAACTAGTGTACCTTAGTATAGTTCAGGGTGGATGTCTCATATGCAAGACCGACTAGATTAGCACAATACATATATAAAAATAATTAGATCAACATATAAGCATCTTTTCAATTATTAACCAGTTATCAATGCTTGACTATGCTCACACATACCATGACTTCATGCACAACAACCACCATCCAACCAATGTATGAATAACAACATATAGACACTGACACACATAACCAATGCATGACTGACATACACTCACAACAAATACATTCAACAACGAAACCATCAACTTTCATATGGAGACACCACTGCAATCACGACCAATGCCATGCATACACAACAAGCATATAGACCACAAGCACAAGGACCCATATGCAACCGACATTTACACACAAAAACACCTTCATCCAAGGTAAACGGAAACCAAACATCGCCCAAGGAGAACGGAACCATGCTCTGATACCACTTTGTAACACCATCCTCCCACATCTACCCAAGTAACCATCCAACCAGGGTAAACATGTGACGAAGAGTTACTATGATATGATTCAAATCCCTATATATCGTTTAAGGAAGTGAACCGATGAAACACAACCAACCTGACCTTCTACACATGCAATAGAACCCCCAGGATCCATCCAACCCATCCAAGTGACCAACCCTTGAGAAAAACTAACATTTTGTTGCATTAAATCCTCAGTCACTCCCTTAACATGTTCATGCATGTGGCTAGGAACCTCCAGTTGCTCCCACAGTAAGGAATGCATGTGACTGAGGAATTTTCAAAGTAGTTTTGTGTCACTTTTTTAGTGTCAGGACTCAGACCACTGCCTGAAACTCTCTGAAACATCCAAAAATGAAAAGTAACATCAAAAAAATGATACAAATGCAAATACTTGAACAATGACTTGACTGGACCCCTACTAGCCATGACAGGCATTTCATCAAACATGTCACAAATATGCATTCTACAAGTTTAATCAACATTTCTTAGCATAGGGGTCTCACACTTATCTAAGAATCGCTAAGAATAATTATTGCTTCATCATCATAACTGCATTACCATCTATTAAGTTATATATTCATTGTACATTCAGTGATTAACCAAAACATGATGAGAGCCACACATTTTCACTGTCATAAAACTCACTCATAACTAGCATGTAACCAACATAAATATCAAGGATATAACAACCATATAAGCCACATATAAACAAGTATATTTACCCATAAAATACCAATGAGGAAGAGCTCTTATTGATGATTGCATAAGCCGACCAGGTATAGGACTTCCACGAACCACCCGACCATAGACTAGGTTGAACCAAATATTTCTTTCATATAGTAACCCCCATTCCATATTCCAAGCATGAATGTGGGATCTCATAAAATAAATCAATCAAAACCAAACTAGGCTTCTAGAGGCCAAACCACCTCAACCGTCAACCAGTGATTCCACCTCATGGTTAGACATCACTAACCATCACCAGATTGGTCTCTACCCAAGTTGTCCATGGCTCCGGAGCGTTTGTTCCAACTAGGGCTTCTAGGACTAGTAACTCAACCCACATCTATTGTTGGGCTTCCAGAGCGTTTATCCAACCAGGGCTTCCAGGACTAGTAACTCAAACCACCAAGGGCTTCTAGAGTGTCTATCCAACCAAGGCTTTTGGGACTAGTAACTCAACCCAACCTATCACATAGCTTTCAGAGTGTTTGTCCAACCAAGGTTCCAGGAACTAATAACTCAACCCATAGCCAAAGGAACATGAGAACCACCCAGAAAACAAAAGTACAACCCACAACACCATGGATATACAGGAAATGGAAAGGCTAGGCAAAACCACTATCAATCTAGGCAATCCTCCATGCCAATGACAGATCATAACCAAATAACCACATGCATATGCCATGCATGCCAAAACTAGCAAGGAAATCATACATGAAACTCGGTACCTACAAGAAAAATCCATTGTAGTTGTTGATTGCGATGTCCTATTGCACTTTCCTACTTTTCCTTTGCCTTCTTGCTCCGAAGCCCTAGTATGCCACACTCCTCTAAGAGTACTGCAAGAAAAATATGAGTGTCCAAGATTATGAGAGAGAGAGAGAGAGAAATTAGAGCTTAGAAACTGAACTAATAAAAAAGCTACAAACTGATCCTCATAAGACTTTTTATTAATGAGACCTCTATTTTTTTCATTTTCCATTATTTATCTTTCATTTTCCTCCTCACATGCAACCTGTTCCCTTTCACCTTCCTTTTCTCCTAATTTCCATCATTTTCATAAATAAAATGACAAATAATGCCTCTTTGCCTTTCTAAAGCCTTTGCCATTGCCTTTGCCAATTTCCATAGTCATTAATAAGCCAAATGAACACCCCCACTAGGATGTTTTGCCAACATTCAGCTTGGAATACGTGTCTCGTGACCAAGGCCTTATTTTACCTTTATTGATTTTTACATGGATTTTTTACCAGGGTTGTTACATGTGATGTTGCATGTTGTCTATTTTTCACGGTTAAAATCTACAAAACTTAACTAAGTTTACTAAGTTTATATTCTTTTTCAATTTCAATCCATTGCCCACAAGACATAAACTAGCTTGCAAAATTTTATAAGAAACCTTCAATTTTTAATTTCAGATCAACATGTTTCATAGAGAACATAACAAACTAATACACATGTCTTCATCTGATATTTTAATATAAATAGTTAATAATTGACTTACCATAGTATTGAATGTTTTTAGATCCTCAATCCATGAGCCACCATCCTTCATCCTCGAGCTTTAAAGCTTCTTCCATAAGAAAATTTGCTCACTAGGGAATAAGAATGATACAAATCCCTAACTTGTTCCACAATGCCATTGTTGTGGCTTCTTGTGAAACATTCTGTAATAATGAATCTAAAAGACACAACCATATTGTGCCATTTTCCTTTTATCCAACTTGTTCCAATCTTCTCTCAACATCCCCATCATTGTAGCACCTAGATCCATAAAAATACATTGATATTTATCCACCAAAATATCTTCTATTTTGAGCTTCCATGACACAAAACTCTACCTATTTGTCGATATCTATTTCCTTTCACCATAAGAATTGATACCACAAATCTCCCATTCTAACAAGGTTTTCCACGGGCCTAAGCCAAAACCCTTAGCCATAAAGGCACCCCCTCAAAGTCAAACAATTCTACTACCAAATGTAGGTTTCCACCCTATACAGTTAATTGTATCAAATAGATTCATAACAAAAATAGAAAAGATTCAATGGCATATACACACATTTAACATATAAATTTTACCCTAGAAACCCAAACTAACAAAACTAGAAATATTTTTTAGCATATTCAATCTTTACAATGTTACAATACAATATGTATATCCTGCAACATCCAAAAACGATCAATCCATTAACCATGGAGTATAATAAAACCATATTTCCTTAACTGAATTTACAAAACCCTAGGATGAACCACCATTCACCACAAAAATACTAAAAGTGAAAACAGTGTGCAAAAAACCACTAAAACTGAGCAAAAAAAACTACCAAAATTTCTTTTCAAGCACTTTGTCCCCCTATGAACACCCACTATGCCAAACACAACAAATTGTGCATGGGACTATTTGCGCAAAGAAATAACACATAGCTAACAAACTCTATAGCATGAATTAGAAAGGAACTGGGGAGAAGGTGTTAGGTTAAACTTAACTCAGTGAAAAATTCAAAGTTGTTAGGTCCGTCAACTGTGGTGGTTTCAGGCACATGGTTTTGGTAGCCCATAGTTTTGTTTCAATGGATTGCATGTAATTAAGTCTTTAAAAGACTCATGATACTTCATTATAATGGGCCAGGTAGTGAGTGGTGAAGACTCATTTTTTCGGCTTAGTCATCTTTTGTTGGGGACATTAATAGACCAATTGATGTTGGTTTTTCTTGCTTTGGGTTTTCTATGACATATCATGTACTTTATTTATGTTTTGTTGCTATTAATGGTTAATTTATCTCTTTGAGTAATTTGTAACATGGTATTAGATCAAGATTATACCTGAACTCACTAATGAGAGTGGTCTATGACAACAACACTAAAAATGAAAGTGCCCTAAAAGAGAAATGTACTGAGTGATAAGAGTCTTTGAGTGGTTGATATTTTGTCCGCATGAATTCATAAGAAATAGAGTACAGTTTTGGATCTAGTGATTTGAATAATATATAATGGAGTGATTTAACAATAAGATGAAGTAGAAGTGAGGTGGACATGCGGAACTTAGAAGATTGGTTCAAAGGATTTTTTTTTTGTGGTCTTCTCAAGCCATATGGGCATACATCCATCCCTAGGTTGGAGTTGAATACATGGCTAATAGTGCATAGTGAATTCTATCAATGACATGGGCATGTAGGAATGCATGGATTCCAAACCCATGGTTTCCTCCAAAAATGTGTGTTTGAACACTTTTGTGAAGGTGAGCATGAAGCATGTACCGAAGGCTGATTTGTCATTGGAAATATCTAATCTTTCTATCAATGAAGAGAGAATGGCCATAATGTTCTATAAAATCTATCGAGTGGTTTTGTATGAGGTCATAAGAAGGAGGGGTTTTTCATTCACTTCCTACTAAAATCAATATGTTTCCTAGCCATTACCCACAATAATTTACTACCAAGGGGGAGGAGATTCAATGACGGCAAACCAAAGGTTTGATTTGTGGACTTTAGCAACACCAATTTTTCAACATCAAAAAGAGAAAAGGAAATTTTATAGGGTGAGGTTGATCCATGACCTTCAATTTTTAAGAAAAGATGGATTTTCCTTGGGAGACAATTGAAGTGGGTGAATTTATTTGCTTAAGTGAAGTAAATGAAATGCTAAATGCTTTGTGCATTGGCAGAGAATGCATTCTAGAGAACTTTCGATTTGAAATAAAACATTGGCAATGTTATTATATCAAACTTGGAATGTTGATGTTTGGTAGTGTGCTTGGAGTGTATGAAGGTGAGAGGATGGGTGTATATAATAACACTAGGAAAAAAATGTTGTCATATTGGAGTAAAAGGTAATTGCATGTAAATGGACATATGATTGTACGATGTAGTTAGACATGTGTAACCCTACTAAGTAACTGGTAAAGAATAGACATATACCTAGGTATAAGGGCGATATGCCAAATTCATAGATACCCTAGTTATAAACTTTGAGTGGGGATAGAGCCTCAAGCTAAGCAATGTTAGTTTACTTGGCTAGTTTGGGTGGATTTGGTCAAGGGAAACCCCAAGTTTTTAAAGGGATAATGTTAAGTTAAACTTGACTCGGTGAAAGTGTCAAAGTTGTTAATTCAACAGTGGTGGTTTCAAGCGCATTTTTTTGTGCCCATGGATTGCATGTAATGAAGCCTATATAAGGTTTGGAATACTTCATTATAATGGGCAAGGAAGTGAGCAATGAAGCCTCAATTGGCCAGCTTGGTTAGGTTTGGCCAAGGACATTAATTGATATATTGATGTTGTTTTTTTCCAATTTGGGTTTTACAAGATGTATAATGTGCTTTATTTATGTTTTTTTATTATTGTTGGTTAATTTATCTCTCTCAATAATTTATAACAAAAAAATGGCATGATGATAGTGAATGATGCCAAGAATAATGGAAGATAACACTTTTGTTTGCATGGTTTCTTTTTTCCATGTGTCACTTAAAGAACTTATCCTCGCCATTTGGGAAATTGAAAAGTCTCTATGTCCATTCACTTTTGGTCTTCGGATAAAACACAAAGGTATGATTTAGGCTTATAAGCGCCATTTTTTTTACTTCACATCATCTTCCATAAAGTCACTTTTGCAATTTCTATTATTTATTTGGCTTAGGAAGCATCTATTGGTTCTATCTTATCATCTTTCCATCTCATGGAGTCCTAGCGCCCCATCTCCCATGTTTGACTTGGTCTACAACAATGGTATTGTATTAACATGGGTTTGATTACGTATTACAACATTAGGCTCTTTGGCTTTAATCACACAAACACTTGCCATTTTTTTTACTTTGTGTTATCTTCCATTAATTCACTTTTGCAATTTCTATTATTCGTTTGGCTTAGAAATCATGTATTGGTTCTATGTCCTTAGCTTTCCATCTCGTGGAGTCCTAGCCCCCCATCTCCCATGTTTGAATTGGTCTACAACAACATTGGTATTTTATTAACATGAATGTGATTACATATTACAACATTAGGCTCTTCAGCTTTAATCACACAAACACTATATGTGTGTGTGTTTTAAACATGACTTGAATCACCAACTTGATATGATATATATACAAGGTATCATCCTAAGGGAATTTCATTCCCCTCCCCCTTATTTATGCATTGATCTTAATGCATCATATGCATATGAACAATCAAAACTTCTCAAAAAGATAAGTGTATTGCTCCCTCATGGCATCCTCATGCTCCCATGTCACATCCTTGGGATCAAAATGTGTCCATTATACCTTTACCTATGCAATGGTTCAATTCCAAGCACTTTAATCACATAAACATTGTGTGTGTGTGTGTGTGTGTGTGTGTGTGTGTGTGTGTGTGTGTGTGTGTGTGTGTGTGTGTGTGTGTGTGTGTGTGTGTGTGTGTGTGTGTGTGTGTGTGTGTGTGTGTGTGTGTGTGTGTGTGTGTGTGTGTTTTGAACATGACTTGAATCACCAACTTGATATGATATATATACAAGGGATCATCTTAAGGGAGTTGCATTCCCCTCCCCCTTATTTATGCATTATTCTTAATGCATCATATGCACATAAACAATCAAACCTTCCCAAAAATCTAAGGGTACTACTCCCTCATGGAATCCTCATGCTCCCATGTCACATCCTTGGGATCAAAATGTGTCCACTGTACCTTTACCTATGCAATGGTTAATTTCCAAGCACTTTCATCTTCCTCTCCAAAAACTACTCCAACCATCTCCCCATGCATTCATCATTGTAGAGAGATGACCTCCCAACTACCAAGCTCTATCACATTAACTATTGTTTGGAAAAAGGGAAGAGAGGGAATAACTTCCAAATTCAAATTTAATAACATGGAACTTAGCAATGCAAACCCACAATTCCCTTACCAGTTCCTACTTGTGGTGTCATGATCAATGTAGGTGTTGAACCCTCAGTGAACTTCTTTTAAATTTTCAATTAATATGTAAGATACATTTACATTGTATGTGATTTATCCACTTCAACTTTAAATGACAAAGTGTACATGTTGCCACATACAATGGCACTTAGATATAATTTTTACAATTACAAATGGGGAATGAAAACGGGGTGTTACAAGTATGGTCATATTATGAGGTGATTTGGACATGGGTTTAGTACCATGTTTGAGATGAAGAAAAAATATACTTTCTTCTTAAGTGCAAGCCATGGTAATTCACCACGAAATACATTTGAAAATTTTGATAAAACTAGGTAATTTTCCAAATATGATTAATCATCTTTATTCAAAAACATAATTGGATACATCTAATAACCTTTCTTCAAATTGTGTTGTAATTGTATATTTCTCATAAAAGAATGACTTTCTTCCCCTTAAAATTCATCAGTTTGTGTAGGCCATCTTGAAATTACAACACAATTCCTTAGCAATCCAAAACAAAACATTGATCCTCAATCAAATCCATTTATGTGATTAAATCACAACAACCAAGAGTACTATATTCTAGATCTACCTTTGTAATCCATACCCTTAGATTCAAATTATGGCCTCACACTAATGGACCACCACATGGTTTATGTTTTAAGGCCATCACAACTTGATTTAAATGGTTTTTCTCTATTTCTAGAAAACCACAAATAACCAAATAATTAGGTGAAATGAAGCTTTCAATAGCACGAAGTCAATCAAAATAGGAACAACAATACCATTAATTTTACCTACCATCTCAAGCACTAAAGGCTAATGCTTATTCTATTGTTTATGAGCAATTGCATGAGTCATATAGCCCAGAAAAGGCCTCTAACTATTCTTGAGTAAATATATCAAAAAATTTGGTCCACCAAAACACAAATATCCCCATTTAATATGTGCCTTTCATGTCCTTGTCAATATAGAAGGGGCTTGAGTTGGACTCTAAAGGAAACCTTTGGAATCATGGATAACACTCCACTAAGTGGTAGGCCTAATAGAGGATGGCCCTATATAATTGGCGGATTCCTCCTAATTCTTAAATAATTGTCCCTATGGGCTTCTCAATGCCTAGAAGAGGAAGACTTAGAAATACCCACATGGAAACAACTTTTTGGATGACTCTACAAGAAAATAAGGAATAGAAGACTTGAGAGATTACATGACATCTCTACCTCAATTTAACCAAGCAACACTTCTTCTATAATAACTACTCTCTACATTTCCTAATGCAAGATTTGAAGCATTAAGATCCTAGCCTTTCCCTTAATGTAAGAGTTTGAACAATAAAAAAATGTTCTTACCTTTAGCTTTGTCATATTCAAATGTTAGCATGTATAAGCAACTCAATAAATTGTGCCCCATATTTCAACATTTTCTAAGATCCTTATTCAAGAATGAAATTCCCTCAATCCACTTTAAGTAATCTTTAGAAAGGTACTTCTTAATTAACTACTTTCATGTACTATAGATGTTGAGTAACCCAATGGTGCCTTAGGGACTCTCCACCAAAGAATAACAATCTCTTTCAACTAAAAAGTGCCCAATCTAGCCTTGTAATAACTAGAATGATGTTGCAAACAAAACATAAACTCATATTTTGCAATCAAGTTTATGTAACTAACCTTTTATTATCACCTTCAATTTAGGAAGCTTTACTTTTTCCAATTATTTATGTAAATCACCTTTCAAAAGGTTGTCATGCCTCTTCCCATGCATAGAAGTACTAGTCTCAAAGGAATTACCACCAAATCTACTCTTCAATGCTTAAAACACGAGTTTTTTGAAATGAATACATCATATATTGCACCAGTCTAATAGATACATGGGAATGGTCACCATCTTGAGGTGGATATGGAGGATGTGGAGGAGAGACAATCCTTCTCCTAGCCTACACTATAATACCTATGAAATAGATAGCATACCATTAGCATTATTTTCTCAAATAAATCAACTTGTCATTAATTTCAATGAATAATCACATAGGTCCAAGTCATTAGTTTTGAAAATTGCTCAAATACCACCATGTAGAGCCCTCAGTGCTACATGAAGCAAACTAAATATAATATCATGATTAACTCAAAAAGTGACTAAGATTATTATTTAACTGCCAAAACAGATAATTATAAAACATGATTATTGTAACAACCCCATCTTGACCCTCTCATTAATCTGTAATTAATTATATTAATGGTATTGTAAATCATGTGTTGGCATAAAGCATTGGAGGGATTCCCTTATTTAATTTTGTAACTAGTTGAGAGGCATGTGGACATTGCAAAGGCCTAAGCTTAGTTGGGAAACGAGATCCTTAGCTCTATCATATAGGTGAAGGAGAGTTGCTTTCACCTAGCCCAAGTACCACTAAGTTATTATCTTTCCCCTTATTGTATCATGGACTAGATATCAGGTGGACAATTAAGTTGATGTGCATTTGTGCTTATGGTTAGGTGGAAAAGGCTCCTTCCTAGATCAATTTCCAACTTGAAATTTCAGATAAGTGTTGCTTCTGATTCCTATGATTGTTGTTCATTTTCTCTTTGAATTTTAATAGTATTAGATATGAAAAATATATTCCTTTTCTTGTGTGGAATCCAAAATGTGGTACTATGTGTGTGTATACATATGTATATATACATATACATATATATACATAAATACATACATACATATATAGAGTTTTCTAGTTTCTACTCAAGAGGATTCTCATGTTGAAGATCGTTGATGTGTGTGTGTGTGTGTGTGTGTGTGTGTGTGTCAATTGGGGCTACCTTCGGCATTTGGGCAGAATGGTCATTATCTCCCCAAATGAGGTTCAATTCTCTGTGAGTAACATGATGAAGAGAAATATTGTTGTAATCGCTATGTGCCCATGAATATTGTTGTATTGACCCTCAATCTCATTGTCGAGATAAGAGAGATGATATATATATATATATATATATATATAGAGAGAGAGAGAGAGAGAGAGAGAGAGGTGCACACACACATATATGCAAACAAAAAAACTTTATATATTCAAAAGAAGAATGTATACATTCCTGAAAGTCAATATATATATATATATATATATATATATATATATATATATATATATATATATATATGCAAAGAAAACAAATTTATATATTCAATAGAAGAATATATACATTTGTGACAGTCGATAGATTGATCATTTAAGAAACAAAAAACATTGTCAAACTAATCATATACCTCTCCTTTGTTTCCTCATTCAAAAAAACAAAAAATTCTATATTGTCAAAATTTATAACATATCAAAGTCTAGTCTCCATGGACTCTATCTCAACTGCATCACTGAATTCATAAATTCCAACAAACTTGTTCGACAATAATAGAGTTTATTTTGTTAGGGCATTTGTTTCCTCATTAAGTTCACAAAGAATATGATAGTATGAAATACATTTAAAGGACTCAGAGACTTGTTGCATGTTTATAAGATAGTCTCAAGAGTAATGTTGTTAACTGTAGCTCTATGATTGGCCCAATCAATCACCAATTTAGAATTTCCAATAACTTGAATAATTTTTACCTCCTTGTGAGCCAACTTCGGAAGAAACTAGAGAACAATGAATTAGGCCTGTTTGTCGGACCCACGATCTAGGTCATATCTTCAATACATAAAATGATAATATTCAAATAGAGAACTACACCCACCCAACAATGAGATAGGTGACCTCGACTAACCCCATCAAAGAATCCTCATGGCACATCATAATCCAATAGGTATTTGAGGTGATCTCAATAGCCATTTCTTTGGTTCTTATATGAATTCCTTAGAAAGAGAGATGATCTTGGTTGTATAAGATTCAAAAGGCATGAGATGATCTTGGAAAATACACAAAGTTTGATCTCTCCATAAGAAATTTATATAGAAATAAGGAAGATCTTGGAAACTTTTGATTAACGTATCGAAAAACCAAAAAAATCTGAAACAATCATCCAAAACACAACCATTCCAAATCATTTTTGGATGGAATTCCCTCCTTATGATAGAAATAACTTGAGAGGCATAGCTACAACGGAAAAATCAGTGCATCACAACTTCCTCTTAGGACACACACACACACACACACGTGTACGCATGTATTATAATAAGGTAAAATTGTGTATGTCTGCTAAATAGATTTCCTTAAGGGTATGGGGTTGCATAATTGGTGTATGATCTAAGTTTCATGTATTTTCAAGATGTAATTTTGACTTCGGAGGTTGTATGTAATTCTCTTATGTGGGAGCTAAGCTTGAGGCTCCTTTTCTTCAAATCACAGTTCCTAACTTTTTAAATCCTTGAACTTATGGGAGAATTGAAGTGTTCTTCATCTCATAGAGCATAAGAAGACAAGAGATTATAGTATTTATTAAGCAATGATTGTTCCTAAAACATTAATTTGTGTAGGTCAACTTTAGACCCTTAGATAATCTAACTGTTAAGCAATTTTTTGAGACCTTCTTAGCTATAAATGAGGGTTTGTTGCATACTGATTGCGCTGAGAGGAAAATTCTACACTCCAATATGAGGGCAATGTGTGATTTTGTTTGTGCTCAATGTCAAGTTGACACATGTCGCTTTTAAAATAAAAATAAAATATTCTCTAAATAGAAAAGCAACATCAGCCAAAATAAAAAGAAAAAATGAATATGCATGTCTAGTTAGTTTTTATTAAAAGCATTATAAAACAATAATAATCCCAACCTCACTATGGTTACTCTCAGTGATTAAGAAAATATTTCAATGTATACATGAATAATATAATTTCATTTCAACGTTTAAAAGCTATAAAATAACTAGAAGTAAAAGAAAAAGTGTAATATATTTAAACCTTGTACTTTTCAAAAATATTTCAAGAGGATTTAAATAAATTATATGTCAACTTAATATATATTCAATGTTGTATGTAAGAAAATATTTTAATGTTGTATATAATAAAATATTCCATATCCAAAGAAAAAATAATTGAAAGTTGAAAAATAAAATAAAAAAATATCAAGTACTTCCTAATGAGAATAATACGGGGAAGATGTGTAATTCATTTAATTCTTAATATAAAATTAATATATGATCTTTAAAAATATTCATAATAATAAAAAAATTCAACATGGGTCCTCAATAAAATATTCTAATATGCATGAATAAATAATATTGACGTATACTTAAAAAAATATATTAATAACAAACAAACCATTTAATGTGGACAATGTAGTCCATAGATAAAATGTCTCAATGCACATTAAATGTAAAATATTTTGATATCAACTATGTATATATTATATTTTGTTTTAAGAAAAATTATGTATATATCATAGAAAGCAATTGAAAAAAAAATAAGTTTTATGGTTAAATTTTTTTAATAATCTCACTATTTTATATTTTCATTATTTTGTAGGTATATCTTTTTATCAATTTTACCTAAAACCAACAAAGATTTTATGAACTTACAAGTTTAAGTTATGTACTATATATAACATTTTAAAATACAATTTAAACAATGAAAAAATAATATATATATATATATATATAGAGAGAGAGAGAGAGAGAGAACAAATTTATTGGAATCTATCAGGGGATGAGAGGGATGCAAATTTTTTCAGCTTTTGCACTCTAAAAGAGGTTTGCACTTTGATATGACCCATGCTAGATCTGTGCTTAAGATAGATCTTATAATCAAAGTCAATTGGTCTCAAAATATTTCTATACTTTTAATCCCTTGCAAACCTATCTCCTAAAAAAGATTTGGACCAAGACTTGGCCTTTGAGTTATGATTTGTAATGGACTTTCTAGAAGCTTTGAGTTATCTTATTTGAGCTAGAGTATTAAATTTCACTTATAATGCATCAACTAATTATAAAATTGACCTTATACCTTACCTATTACTTTCTACAAATCTAGTATGGTGAAGGTGTACAAGTATGTCACCTAATGTCTCCCATGTTTCTACAATTACAAGGGTAATTGAGATTTTATCAACAAACCTCACTTCCAACAAATGTCAATAAAACCCATATGAGTGTTAGTGCATAGCTAGAGTAAAGATATATTAATACATGACCCAAATATCTACTTATATAACAAGAGTTGGTATTATTAATGGAGGCATGGTAAATTTGGTAAAAAATTGGTTATTCTAAGAGAAGAATGAAGTATATATATTCATGCAATTATTGAAGTTATGTTTGAATTTAATAGATGTAAGTAAGAATATATATTAATTAGAGTTTATAAGATATTTTTTAGAGTAATTTGACGTTGAAGTGGAGAAATTAATTACACAATCCTTTTGCATGATCAAGGATTTTGGTTGATGTAACCTCTAGTAAATCTACATATTTACGTTTTCACTCCTATATAAATTTGTGTAAAGAGTTGCATAAATTATGATGGGTGATAATTCTTGGAAAAAATATTTATTTACATGAGTTTAAAAATTTGTTCAAAATTGCATAAATTTTAAGATCTGTAAATGTTATTGAAAATTTTTGTTTACTTAATGGAATGTGATAAATTGTGGTAATTATTTATTCTAGAAATAAAATTACATTCATGGATTTTTCATATACAAATAAGAAGGGGATTTCAAGAAAGATTTTCACCCAAATTGTGCTCATTTGGAGCTAAATGCAGAGAATTTTCTTCCTTAATTTGATTGATTCACTCAACAAAGATAATACAAATATTATATTTAATGCAATTCCTCTCAGGTTTGAAGAAACACGTGCAAAACTTTCGCTATGTGAAATTTAGTTAAATGTTCAAAGTTTTCAAGAGGATACTATTGATTTTACGGAACACGCGAGTAGTCAAATTTTAGGGACCTTGGGAATTCGCACACCGGCTTTTTACTTCCACGTGGGAAATTTTTTGGAATTCAATGGCCACAAACTTTATCCGGTAATCCGTAACTATCCTTAATTTATGGTATGTCTAAAGTTTTCAAAGGTACACTCACTTGTAAGATTTGTGGAATTCACAAAGGGATTGGGAATTAAAGATAAATGTATCAAATTTTACCAATGACTCATGAGACTATCTGTACCTCTAAAATTTGCACATGGATTTTATTTGCATGTGGGAAATGTTTTGGAGTTCATTTACTACAAACTTTTCTAACCAAATTTTACCAATGGCCAATGAAACCATCTTTAATGAGACCATCCGTACTTTGATAATCTGCATATGGATTTTACTTGCACGTGGGAAATGCTTTGGAGTTCATTTACTACAAACTTTCATAACTTTATTTGTAATTCATAAAATGCCCAAAATTTTCAAAGGTACATAGATTTACTTGCACATGGTACACTCCTTTACTTGCACGTGGGAAATGCTTTGGAGTTCATTTACTACAAACTTTCATAACTTTATTTGTAATTCATAAAATGTCCAAAATTTTCAAAGGTACATAGATTTACTTGCACATGGTACACTCCTTGATTTTACCAACAATCACCCACGGGTAATATTTGTGGAATTCACAAAGGGTATCGAGAAATAAAGGTAATTGTATCAAATTTTACCAATAGATCATGAGACCATCGGTACCTTAGAAAATTGCAGGTGGATTTTATTTCCACGTGGGAAATGATTTGAACTTCATCTACTACAAACTTTCTGTCACATACCCCGATAACCTCGCAGGTAAAAGTAGGGAGTTAGAAATTAATTTATACAATTACCACAAGTAAATAATCAATTCACAACTCCACAAATCATCACTAACCATTAGATATAACATTCACTAATACATCAAGTAAATTACAGTGAAAGACTATAAGTTATATATCCATTTTCATAACCATTAACCATCCATGTGGTAGTGTTCTGACATAAGCTGTCTCATGAATCCTTGCATCCATTACTTAATATCCTTAATCATATTAAATAATCATGCACTAAGACATTATGCTTGTCATAACAAATAAAGAACCATCATCATCAATGACCCATCATCATTATCGGACACATAAGGCAATCACATCAATCACACCATTTGAACACGGATATACCCTGGAAACCCCGTAGGGTGAAAACCAGCAAATGTTTAATCTTCTTATTAAACGCTCGTGAGGGATTTCACCCCTCACTCAATGGCTTATAAGGGATTCCATCCCTTAACCATCGTTATAAAATCATTACAATAAGTTATCATTAAGTTATCACATAACTAGCTACAAGCTAATACAATTTACATGTAAATCTTTCACTTACATACCGCCACATGCAATAATCCTTGTGGCATAATTGTTCTAGCAATGGATAATACTGTAGCTTGGACTTATCTGCATGGACGAATAATCCTTATCCCGTCAATGTTAAACATCACTTTCCTTTGGCACCAACCGCCATGGTTTCCTGTCAATGCTGTTGACAACAAGCTTGGCAACAATATTAGATACATTATCAATAATTCATTAAACAACCTTTTAAAAGGATCTTTTATCATCTACTCATCTGCATGAGCAAGCATGTCATAATAACAATCTTGGCAACAAGATTAGCTACAATATGATTCAATCAATAATCAACATCTAAAGAGATCCTTTCATTAGTTTTGCCAGTCCATATTTCTTTTTTAAAACATATAACACATTGCTTATGTTTATATACCAGGTAATAACTATTGTACTGCTCCCTTGCACATGTATTTCACAAAGTTATATTTCAACAGTTTCACATAGTTTTGCTAACATGCAAATAACAAGCATAGAACACAAGCCTCGAGTATGCACTCTATAACGAGATTTCCCAAACATAAAATGCTGCCTGCGGTTTTGCAGAGGAAGAACCACGCAGGTCTCTTCTTGATCTTGATTTTCACCCATCCGGTATCTTCTCCTCCAATACTGGACGGTGCTGGCCAGAGGCAAACACAACAAGACCCTTTCTACTACATTCTTCTGGAAGCCCACTCCATGGCTCTGCGTTTTCTAATGTTCAGGCAAACTGCCGAGAGAAGCTACCCAGAAGGGCTATATTAGGTATATGGAACGTTTCGATTTCCAGAAAAATGAACCTCTTTCAGAAACAACAAAAACAATAGACATTGTGATTGTAAGCAGAAAAAAAAGAAGAAGAGAGAATAACTATTCTGTCTCCCTACAGTAAAATATACACAAGAAGAATCCAGTGATACGCTCGAAGCAGAGATCCTCTGACAGTGATCAATTTGTGGAATGAAACCATGATACTTAGAATAGCCATGCACACAACCAAAGAATAGCCCGTTTAGGGGATGCATAGAGTACCCACCTGGACAGGGAAGGGATCTATTTGTGTATGCTAGAATTTAACTGAATTGCAGTCGACTGGAGTTACGAAGGCGCAACAGTAATACCTGGCAAATTTTATGAAGTGGGTCTTCCATACTCACGCAAGACGGGAACGAAAGATGGAAACTGAGCATCTTAACACTGGAGAGGTCGCCACAGATTTGGCTGTTGGAGAGTCCAAGAGGCATGTATTTGTCGGGTAGCCAAACTAACACCAACCTGAACAAAGGGCAGGTCGAATAGCTTGGGCCAGAGAAACTTCACCACTGGTGCATACTTCAATCTTCTGCCACTCGTACGCAAGGAGGTAGTTACCGCCAATGGTTGCCCACATGAATCTCCGCCCTCCATCGAGATGCTAATCCCCCCGAATATAGAACTGCAATCCCCTTTCTAACCTTCACCCCCCTCCCTTGCGGCCACGCTTCTCGTTCCGTTTACCATACCGAGAATCGGTTCCCATACCAAGAATCAGTTATTACGCCTCGCACCGTCGTTAATGGTGGGTACATGGTTATTATCGTTGCATGAGTCGCGGGTTCAAACCTGCGGTCGCACGTGGTTTTGCTTTGACATATAACCATCACGTTGATTGTCAAGTTTATCACCTGTTACCCACCGTCGGAAATCATCAACTAATATAGTTATCGCGTTGTTCAACTTCTCGTGAAGTTTGGCTACCCGCCACTCTTCATTGATCTATTCGCATGTAACCGTTCGGTTTTAACCGCTTGACCCACCACGAGTTTGGTGTTTGTCATTCATGATATAATTTGCCAAGAATTCCCCTCAATTAGTTTCCCGCACATCGTGATGCCATCCAGGGCACGATTCCTTTTATCACGATCCTCTGCCTATCATTTCATTTCCGATATCCAAATTCAAGAATTAGTTCCGAGTGTTAAGGATCAGCTCCGATACTAAGTAACTATTCATAACTGTTAGTTACGATGAGTTACCCGGTAGGGATGTTACACTTTCCTAATCAAAATTTACCAATGGCCAATGAGACCATTTGTACCTTGATAATCTGCATATGGATTTTACTTGCACGTGGGAAATGCTTTGGAGTTAACTTTCTACAGACTTTCCTAACTTTATCTTTAATTCATAAAATGTCCAAAATTTTCAAAAGTATACCCCTTGATTTTACCAACGGTTAACTAGAAATAAGATTTGTAGAATTCATTGGAAACTTGCACATGGGAAAGGCTTTGGAATTCACTTATTACTAACTTTTTTAAATTTATGGACCATGTTGACTCAAAATTGTCATGATTGGATACCTTATTAATTTCAATGGCGGAGAAGAGTGTTCAATTGTCTTTTCAAATTCCCCCCTATAGAAATTATGAATTGAGTGTGTGAATTATTTGTGCATAAACATAAAGGCATTAAATTAATAATTAAATAAATGTGAAGTAACTAACATTGGACAACTAGATGACATGGCAATGCCAAGTGGCCCTAGTATTGACATGGCAACACCCCTAGGGTGACACATGGATTTGGGATGCCACATCATTTGTTATGTGGCAATTTCACAATAATGTTAATGTAGCACCAAGGATAAAAATATTTAAGTGGCCATATCTAAACATTCAAATTTGATTTTTAGTAAAATTTATAGTATCAAAAAGCTCTCAATGAGAAAAAGGAAATGGTGATCTTAGACCAAAGTTTTGAGTTGAATAGGAAAAAAAATTGGTACATAATATCCTTAATCAACCATTAAGGGACTAGCTATTGTTACAATTGTCACAATCATTAAGAGCTCATGCATGCCATTCTCTATTATTATTATATCCTAGATAGAATTAGTTTCTCTATTCAATAACAATCACAACAATGTTATCATAGAGCATTCAGTGCTTAACCAAGGAACCACTCATAATGTTCCAATTAAAATTTGTAACATATAAACAAATTGTTTTATGAACAAGCATTGTTCATTCAAGGATGCAGTCCATATGTCTTAATGAATATAGTTAAATCTTAACTATGAATGCAATATGCATACATGAACTTTTCAAATCCTAGATAGGATTACTTTCACATCGAATAAAGCAGAACTAGGTTGTGAGTGTGACCTAACATGTTTGATAAACAAGGTATCTTCACACAAGTTGAAAACCTTAAGCCAACCACTCACACAAACTAAGCAAAGTTTAGTACACCAAAATATATGTGATTAAAACCCTTAAATAGGGAAATAATCCACAACCCCAACCAACATGACCACTTGAGTCAATATATTAATGCAAAAGAAAATAATTTACATAAGCATCTCTCAACAAATAATAAAAAAAAATTACCCTACATGCTCTTTAAAATTTAAATACATATCATGGACCATCAAGTGTTTAGCCATGGAACAACTACCATTAGTATTGATGAGAAGATGAGTCATCAAATCATTTTATGTCTAGAACATAAACATTAGCATTTTATTGGGTAATTATAAAAGCCCAATATAGGAATACACTTCACCTAAAGACACATTAAACCAAGCTAAAACTAACTAACTTCTAAATGTCAAAATATACTAATATCCAACTTAAGAACAACTTGGATATAATTTAAGGATTTATAAAGGTGACATGATAGGAGAATGAATGAAACATTTGATCATAACCCCCATTAATGACAATTTCTTGAATTCCTAACATATCTTGAACTTTAGCCCCTAGGGGTAGCTCACTCGGCAAAGCAAGTAAAAGTGTTATGTAAAATATTATGAAGTAATTGGCTTGATTCATTGATTAACGCATGCCCACATTAGGGGATATCATGGGGCACCTTCTTTGGGACCTTAGGGTTTATGAAGGACACTCGTGGGGAGGAAATAATTGATATATTGTGTCCAAGGTAATCCATACTTACCACTTTCCATCTCTCTTGGTTACCCACGTCCATTTTTGGGGTTGATAGTCATTGGTCATTGAGATTAGCACCCTATATCTACATCTTTGAGTTAGGAATAGAAAACTTGTCTTGATAAGTTGATGTTGTTAGAAAATGGAAAGTGGCAGCTATTATATCTTATTTTTTGTAACCTTGATAATGCTTGTGAATCTTAATTTATCTTTTTTATTTATATATTTCGTCAAACAATGTCAAAATAAAACAACAATAACAAAATATGGCATAGATATAAGCGCTCATCTAAGGTAAAACCTCTTCAAGGGGGAAACCCATAAGCTCTTCTCTTCTTAGAATTTGCTTCAAATGAGATAAAAATACCCAATCCCTAAACCAAGTCCTTCTCCCAGTACCAAGTCGGCCCTTTCTCAATTCCTTCCTTTAGTCTACACTAAATTGCTACACCCTGCAACTTCGACCTGCCAGCGATAGCACTGCTACTCGTTCTTCAACTTTGACCAAGCAACTTTTTCTTTGTAGCTTCTTGGAAACCCCTGTATAGCCTCCTCCTGAGACCTAATTATAGAAAGATAATTCTCCCAAGGTCAACGAGATCAAGAAAAGGGTTTTCCTTCTTCCATCTACCAGATTTTGTAGTTCGTCCTACTGCAATTCACACCTTTAACTTCGACCTATTTTTGCAACCGAGAAACCCTAGAATTTCACATGTGTGAGAGAGATGCAGCCCAAAAACAAGAAATTACATCCTCTCAACTTCTTCTAGACCTTCACTCTCATTTTTCTTCCCTCACCAACTACAAATCGAACTCTTCCATGTAGATCGAACTTGTGAGTGTGTGTAACAAATGAAGTTGAACTGCACCTTTATATAGCTTTCTCAAGGGGTCAAGTTCCCTCCTTTAGGCCGACTTGATGATCCCAAGGATGACTTGTACTCTAGGAGATTCTAGTACTTTCTATACTAAAAAATAATTATTTTTACAATTGCAGATTTCCCATAAGGGTATTATAACCATGATGTTGATTCCATTGTGTTAGTGTCCTATATTATAGTAGTCAGAAAACAAGTTTTGTCTTTCAAATCATTTTGGAAAATGTGTAAAGGTTTTGATATGATCTTGTAGAGATCAAGCTATGGGTCCTAGTTTAGAATAAAATTTCATATTTAATGTAATTATGTTAGAGTGTGTGAAGGGTCATGAAAATGGTCATTAATTTTCTAAGAGGTCAAGTTAAGTAAGTCTAGGGTCATGTCTCACCAAAAATCATGAGTGAGGTTATCCTGTCTTGTCTTATTGTCATTAGCACAGATTTGTAGTGTTAGTTTTGTCAGTTAAAATTTCAAATCACCTATTTTCCATGACATCACACTGGTATAATGGTTAGGAGATGAGTTGTGCTTCTTACAGTTATTGTGCATTCATCATTGAGGCATAATATTATAACCATCGCCTTTGAAATTCTCATTTAGCCACTTTGGGAGTTCAAATGCTTAGCTAACCTCCAAAAATACCATAGAGCCTTTCCTTTTGCCATCAAGTGCTTGCTCGAAACCACATAAGGTTTGTTTTGCAAAGATTGTAGGGGAGGCGTTGTACTCAAAGAACAATTGTTGTGTTTTCCAAGCCACTGGTCAATCACTTATTCTAGGTGCCAATTATTCATTTTCTTGAAGCCTTTGTGTTGCATGTTGTTTAAATTGCTCCTATTTGTTGAGAAAAACACATCAGATACTTTGAAAACCTAAAAATTTGAGCTTGTTTCGTTTCCTAGAGAACATGTTGTGCTTTCCCTTAGTGTTGTGTTTTCATCTTGTCACCCCTGTCAAACACCCAAAGATTTGTTTGCCACCTTGATATTAGAGTTTGAAATTTTGTTTAAATGGTTTGAAGCCTTGTATTTAGTTGTTGTTTCTCTCAAATATCAAGAATTTCCTTTTTCCCATGAGTTGCACTTTTGTGTTGTGCTTGTGTTTTCAAATATGTCACTGTTACCAAGCAAAATTCCAGTTGTTGTTATGGGATTGAGAGATAATTTTTGGTTTCCTTAGTCTACCATGCATAGTTTTCATTCTGAATTGCCATAAAACTCTAATCTAAAGCTCCATTTCATCGTTGCTACCCTATTTTCTACACTCAATTGATTTACGCTGAGATTGCATTCAAGAAACCCTAGATTTTATCTTTGTTGGGAAAATAATGACAACCCCATATAGAAAAAACCATAAACGAGGATACATTGTTAGATTTGAACCCCAAGACCTCACCTTGATCAATTCAAACCCAATAATCAGAATTTATTTTGAACAAGTTGGTTGAATTAGATTTTGTGTGAAGATCCAGGGATATAGTGTACAACTTACCATGGAGTTTGCTTTGAATTTCACTGGGTTGGATGTTAAAATTGGAGAGCTCACTTTCTCGATGTCAGATATCACCCTCTCAACTACAACATAGATTCTTATTTAGGGATAGCAATGGTTCGAGGGCATGCTTCTTAACACATCTACCTATAAAGATTTATTGAAACCAAAGTATAAAAAATAGGGGTATGGATCCATTGTACCAAGAGAATACCTGCTTTAACCCTACAAGAAATTGTTGAATTAATCCAAAGGTACTTCACTTGGGAGAGGAGGTTTGGGAGGATCTATCAGTACCATTTCAAGGTTTTGATGCATTTCACAAGGAAGATCCCTTTGAATCTTCCCTTATATTTGTTTAGAATTCTTAATAAGATGGCAGACAAGGTTCAAGGTAAGCAAACCCAAGTGGAACCTAGTGTTTTCCACTTCTATTTGACTAAGTTGTTGGTGGTTGAGGAACTGAATAAGAGGAATCAAACATGGCAAGAATTTCTAGACTCATCAAAGTTGACATTTGACTTACCAAGTAGCTCTTGTAGTAAGAAGGACACACCATCATCTGTGGCAAGAGACATACAATCACCAACTGGAAGTTCTGTGAAAATACCATCAATTGTTGTAGATCCATGAGAAAAGAAGAAAGGTAAGAAGTTGCAATTTTCTCCTGAAGTAGTGGAGGCTTCGAAGAAGCCAATCATTAGAGCCACTGCAAAGAAGTTTACCTTAGAAAAAACACTTCAGTAGTCATTTGAATCTTTAGAAACCACACCATAGAAATATGTTCCTAATGATAATGACAAGGAGATTGCAGAACTACAGGAGAAACTGAAAAAAGCACACATGGTAATTGTTGAATTACAAAATGAAAACAGGGAACTGAAGAATATTGCTTTGGAAAGGGTACCTAAGACCAATGAAACTAAAAAAACAAAAAAAAAACTCCATCTATCACCAAGTCTAAAGGCAAGGAAAGATAGTGAGAGAGGACATTCAAGAGGTAGAAGCTCAATCAACTAGAGTCACTAGGTCTTCGGCTAGAAAATTTTAGATACAAGAAGAGAAGTTAGTACAAGAAGAGAAGAAAACATAGATAGATGAGGGAAAGCATACTTTTAATAGGTTGATTATGCAGTTGAAGAAAGCCCACATTGAAATTGTTGAACTTGAGTAGGATGAAAGGGCTAGGAAAAAGATGTATGATCTTTTGAACATGTATGAGCTAGCAATGGAAAATGCCAAGTATATGTTGAAAATGACTCTTCCTTTATACATGAAGCTCAAAAAAATTTGCAGACAGAACCTCACTTTGAGGAAAGAACTAAGAGCTGCCAAGCAATAGTTACATGAAAATCAGGAAAAGGACAGAGGTAAGCTTGATTTGTTGGCCAAAGCAACCAAAGTCTAAGTATTGCAATAGGTAAAACAAAGCAGTTTGGGTTTTTTGGTTTTTTGCCCAAGTATGCTAGTTGAATGGGGTTTGATAAAGAGATCGAGAGGTCATATTTTGCATGCAGTATTTCTTGAAGCACAGTTATTCAGATCCCTTCATAAATTTTTCAAAAGAGGCAGCTCACACAACAATTTTTCACTTATTGACAAGGAATTAGGGTTTTGGTGTAAGGCTGGAGTTTTGTCATTTTTTTGGTGGATAGGGACTTGAAAAGGATTTGCAACATTGTCAAAATCATGTCACCATCATCAACAGAATGTGTATTTTGTTCAGAGACTTTAGAACTGATCAAAACCATGAAGGACAGGTTGCGTTGTGCCTCCTTACAGGTGCTTCAGTTTTGGCTGTGGGCGGAATTTTGAGAGATGGAGGCTTTGCATAGTGAAAGGAGGTTTCTAAAAGAGAAATTGACGATGTCCAAACCATTTCACACATGTAAAAATCATCGATCAATCCAAGGAGTGACTAGACCTATATGAACCATCAATTCATTGCGCTTATCTATTGTGTTTCTACTAAACTAGGAGGTTTCACAGCGTCAGCGATGTGCTTCCACACTGTCAACCTTTTGAGGGTGGAATCCATGTAAAAAATTCATGTAATTTTTTTTTTTATGCTCATGGTTAATTTTATGAGACATCTAAAGACTTTGAATCTTGATTTATATTTCTTATTTAATGTAATTTGCTTGAAAATTCCTTGGTCAAACAGTTCCTAAGCTTCATAAAAACAATTCTATATTCGCCACATTAGGTAGAAATAGAAATCCCTTTAGGGAATTTGGTTCCTGGAGGTGGGAAATGATTTGTTTTGATCTATTTATGTTGTAATATTGATGAAGCAAAGGGTTGTTCAGGATTTAGAAGAAGGGACATTGTGTACTGCATATTTCTGATATATTTTTTAGTGAATGAAAAGATAGAGGCCTCATTTTACAGGGATTCTTTTGTCAATTTCTATGGAGATGTGCTTCTTTGTTTTTTAAGTTCTCTATTATTATAATTCACGATTTGAATGTGTGTATTCCTATTTAGCTAAATAAATAGTTATCTCATAATTCTCTTTAAAGGTTCTTTGATATAGTTTTCTAAACAAGTGTTACCTTCGTAGGTAGGAGTGGCGAATAGACCACCCTCTTAGGTGTTTCTAGACACTAAGGGGAAATGACATGTCCTTGGTCCACCCTTCAATTAATGGGTGTCATGTGAATAATGATGGAATGGAGGGGAGAAGACTTCATGGCCAAGTTCCATGGTCAAAGGGACCAGCTATGCTGGGCTTCTCATCCTAAGTGTATAGATGTGGGTTGGGAGCAATCGTGAATGCATGAGTTACCAACTTGACCTTTGTCGGGTCAGGAGTAACTCTGAATGAAATTGTTTCTTTTGCATTAAGATAGAATATGACTATATACAAGGAGAGGGAGACTATTGGATTTCATCTCCCGATGTCTCTTCATCTTCCAACTTCTCTTACTTAGTTATTTACAATATTTACATAGGATTCCTAATCCCAAATATTAGGTGTTCAACATTCCCCCCCTTAAAAGGAAGGGATGTTTGTGAATCCAAGCATCATTCTAAATATTTCAAACTTTGTCCTTCCAAGCACTTTGGTGAAGATGTCTGCAATTGGCTCATTTGTGGAACAATGCTATGTGTGTATGTTTTGGCCTCAACATGATGTCAAATCAGATGGTATTTTGTATTGATATGCTTCATTCAATCATGGAACTTTGGGTTCTTATCCAACTTTATTGAAAAAGTGTTGTCAATCAAAAGATGAGTTGAATGTACTTGTCTCTCCTGCAAATTTTCCAAAATTTTCCTGAGCCACACAATTTCCTTCGTTGCTTCAGTTGCTGCCACATATTCTTCCTCAGTTGTGGAATCTACTAGAACTAATTGTTTGTGTGACCTATAAGAGACAGCTCTTGATCTAAGACTCATAACATAACCTGAAGTAGATACCCTATTTTATTTATCTCCATCGAAGTCTGAATAAGAGTATCCAATCAAGCTAAAGTCACCCACCTGCGTATACTTGAGTTTAAAGACTTGAGTTCCCTTTAAGTACTTTAGAACTCTTTTTACATCATACCAACAACCCTCCCAAGGCTTTCGCATAAACCTAGAGAGGATTCCAACAAAAAATGAAATGCCTGGTTTGGTAGTAGTCAGGTAGTTAAGACATCTTACGAGTTGTCTATAATTTGTTACATCCTCAAATTATTTTCCTTTAGTGGGTGTGAGCTTTAAGTTCTGTTCCACTGGAGTAGCCATTGGATTGCACTCAGCCATGCCAAACCTATTCAACAGATCTCCAATGTACTTCTTCTGACAGAGGAATATAAACTTTGGATGTTGAGTTACTTCAATACCAAGATAGTAGTGAACATAGCCCATATCTGTCATTTCAAAACCTTTCCTCGGTTCTTTCTTTATGGACGCAATGTAGTTCTCATTGTTCCCTGTCATCAAAAGATCATCTACATTCACCACTGTTAGTTTTTGTAGCATCGGATGTGTTCTAGCCTTGGTATTTGGTGAAGAGGCTAGAATACATGAGATCTTCTAATCCCATAAATTGTTTCTGGAAATTTCGCCTAGAAATGAATTAATTAGATTATTAACCAATTTTTAAATATTTCCCAGGTATAAACTTAGGGAATATGGTTAATTAATCAGTATTAATTTAGTCAAGGCGAGAATCATCTAGAAACTCACACGGATCAATCCAGAAATTATCCTAGCCATCAATTATGTTTTAATCTTGGTCGTTGGTGCTCCAACAAAGAATTGAAAGAAGAGGTCAATGTGGTGATGGAGAAGACAATTGAGCAGTTCAATTTCTTGGCATATCGATTTCCAGAGTAGCAACAGTTAGTTGTCAGATAGAGTTAGAGATTGAAGCAATGAGTGAGGGGAAGAGATAGTGAGGATGGAGGAATTATTCCAGATCAAGTGAGTGAATTTGCAGAGAAGCAAAAGAGCCATAGAGAATTTGACACAGGGGAAGTGCAGTATCTTATAGAGGAAAGTTATATTTGCTCAGAGGGAGAAATGTTTTTAGTTCCAAGGGCCAGGAAAGATTCCCAGAGTGCCAGAGAAGCATATTTCCAACCAACATAAGGAATAATTGTATGTTTTAACCCCGTACAGAAATTACCTGCATATGAATTCTAAAACACATAAAATAAACAATGCGAGAGCATAACACATAAAACACATATACACAGAGATTTTCCCCTGGATCCCAAAACCAGGACTACTAGCTTGATTTTTCATTATGTTCCTTTCAGTGTTACAATACATATTTATACATGCTGAAGCATCCAATACCATGGACCGAAAAACCATCACGTCCAAAACCATGGACCGAAAACCATCGTGTCCAAAAACATGTGTGAAAATCATGCACAAAACCATAGGTGGGTCCGCCCAACCTAACATAGGGTCCAAAACCAAAATTTTCCAGGGCGCTGCCCTGGACCCCATAAAGTGGGGTTACGGGTGCCCCTCAAACCCCCTGTGACCTCCCCCCCTCTAACCCTTAGTTAACTACGTGGGCTAGTTGTGGAAAGAATATAACACAACCCAACATTCTCCCACTTGTTGTTTTCTTTCCACAGGGGGCCACAAGAGAGCTTAGTCATTTATCTAGCCCTGCAACACCCATTGTTTCTCTACACTAGGAGAACTTCTCAGAGCTCACATATTTTGTCAATGCATCTGCAGTATTCTTCAAAGTGTCCACCTTTACTAGCAACACCTTTTTGTCTTCTATCATATCCCTCACAAAGTGATACTGAACATCAATGTGCTTTGTCTTTGAATGATATGCAAGGTTCTTTGCCAAGAAAATTGCACTTTGGTTGTCACAGTCTACCCTTATAGCTCCCTGTACTAACCCCATACTTGAACATAATCTCTGCAACCAAACTTCTTCCTTACTTGCATGAGTGGCTGCCATGTATTCTTCCTCTATAGTTGATAGTGCCTGTTAGCTCTGCTACATACTTCAGCATTTGGAGGACCAAATATCAGCTCAGCCATGTGTTTATGCAGAAAAGGCAGATCACAGCAGTGTTTTCCTCCCTTCCCCTTCATTTTCCTTATACTCCATAGCCCCGCCATCTCTGTTTTTCCTCCTGAAACCTCTCCATTCCCCGTTTAAACCCTCTGAAACCTAACAAAGCCCCTGTTTAGCCCCCAGTCCTTAATCACGAAGCGCAAAACTTCCATAAGACCCTACCATATAACCTTGGCGCTTTCATTCCCCATCGCAGTCATTGATTTGCCGCATCCCAATCTAACGGTCTCTGTTGCTTTTCCCGCTCGTTAACGCGTTTATCCCTTTCACCGTCCGATCATTCCTTCCGCATGATCTGACGGCATACGCTACTCCCGATCCCATGAATTTCCCGCGCATTAACCCGCGGGGAAAGCGGTTTTCCGCTGGTCACATCTGCCACGCGTAATCGCCTAAGTGGGATCGCACAGGTTTGTACGATTACCACCCATCCTCCGTAAACGGTGTGATACATACCACTTACCGCTTAAGCCCGATTCCCCGCTCGCTATCGTCCGTGCACCTTATCCGCCCAATAGCTGTCGGATCTATCCACCCACGATCCGACGGCTCACGGTTGTCCATTCCCGTTTCCACCCGATACCCTCTGCAAAGTGATCTCCGTCGTTCATCTGCTAGATCCAACGGCTCACGTTTCGCTGCTCCCGCTTCTTCCCGATGTCTCCCGCTAGGAGATCTCTGCTGCTGATCTGCGAAAACCAACAGTCAGCCTCATTCCTCCATTCAGTTCGTCTACCCACCAAGAAATCCAAGCTCCTTAATTTCTCTGTGCATCCGAAGGAAGAGCATAACCAGTCCCGGTACTGTTTGTATCAAATCTTCAACTACCTCATTCAAGAGACAGTATGGCTGAGGAGGAAAAGTGCAGAACTCGGGCAAATAAATGCATTTATCAGTTATGGGATTTCTTCCATACTACACTCCACCTACCCAAGAAGTACAACAGAGCATCGAAGAAGATCAAATCCGTTCACTGAAGCAGGCATACTGCACTAAAGACTCCATCAGATAGTTAAAGAAGTTGGTGGTCCATTATGACCCCTCCATGCATAGAACAATAGAATATCTTTGTAATCAACCTCTATATATATACAGAACACAGATGTAATGGGGGTTGATGGTTGTAGTTTTGATGTAAGGTTCAACTTCTGGAGACTGTAACTATTGTGATACTTGCAGCGTTTGGTCTTTGTTTTCAGCTAATACAAGCTTCTTTTGTTGTTAATTTCTTACTTTTCATTTCTACTCTGTTCTAGGCTATGCCTGTTATGTATTTTTCATGTGCTCTTGATGTTTAACATTATAGGGGCTGTCATCCCACCTCTGTGTTAGAATCTAGTATGTATCATTGAATGTGCTATGCAGGTTTCTGTTTACTTAGTGCCACAGAGCTGTCATCCTATCTGTGCATTAGGAAATAGATTTGCAAACCTCTTTACTAGTTGCAACCGGCCATCACATGGTCTTGTGGATCTGCTAGTGTGGTCAGTATTCTCCATGTTCACCTAATCCTCAAACTGTGAGTAATTAGTGGTCTAAAGCCTTGTAGTCTGGGGGTGTTCACCCATGTCTGGAGTTAAGCATAGTAGAAGTGGTTATCTGGCTTGGACAAGCATCATGCCTTCCATTCATCCATTTCCAACATTTTGTTGAGTTTGTAATGTTCCCAAGCATCTCTGAGATACAACCTAGGAGAGTTTCTTGGGGTGATAACATTAATTGGCGCCGTTGCCGGGGAGAGGAGATTGAAGCTCAACTTCCCTGGGAGAACGACACAGTTCCAGGTTTTGATGATAGACAAGGCCTGGACACATTTTTGGTTGTAATCATATATCTGGCGACTCCACTGAAGGAAGACCATCCTTTAGCGACTCCACATCGCAGTCCTGGCTCAGTTTGTGAGGCATGCTCGGATAAATCTTCAGAAATCACCAGTTGACCTTGTGCCCAATCCTGAGAATAACGTTAAGCAGAAGAAAACATCGTAGAAAGGAGCATCAGGATCAGGTAAGCCTTAAAAGTCCCATGTATCGCTACTAGTGAAAAATCGCCTTCAGAGATTCATAAAGCTCTTGTTCATTCATTTCCCTTTCGGATCTCAGTCCAAAGAAAGCATCCCATACAGTCCATCATATTCCTCTGTTTCTGTCATCCATTACATTGCTTCATACCACTCAGTCTACCAGTATCCTTACACCTAACTCCAGTCATGGCAGGCCAGCAAGCCCTCACAAAGATAGAAAGAATCATTGCTGCTAGGTATGGACCCTTGGTCTTGCCTGTTCCTTTGAATGCCATGCCTGCAGGAGATTATCAAGAATACATGCCTAAGTTTACTGGTACAGAAGGAGTAACAGCTGAAGAGCATCTAGAGTCTTTTTATTGTTATGCTGATAACCTAGATATCTATGAAGAGGATGTGTGGATGAGGGTTTTTGTCCAAAGCCTAGATGGGGAAGCTAGAAAATGGTTCAGAGAATTACCCCCTAGGTCTATTGCAGACATTGAGGCTTTAGATGATGTGTTCCTAAAGCATGGGGGGATAAGAGAGATCTGCTCTATTATCATACTGAATTTGGGAACTTGCAGAGGGAAGAGGGTGAGCTGTTGTCCGATTTCAACATCAGATTCAACCATATGTACAGCAGAATACCAGCTGAAGTCAAACCTACCCCTACTTCTGCTATGCTCACTTATGCCAATGCCTTCGATTCTCAGTTCAGCCTGCTGATAAGAGAAAGAAGATGTGCTTCTTTGGATGATATGCAAGATGCGGCCTTTGAAGTAGAATCAAACATCATCACTACAGAGAGGCTCAGAGGTGATGCTGATAGGAGAAGATAGGGAGGAGAGCTCTCATCATCCTCAGATCCTAAGATCGATAAATTAGCCAGGATGATAGAGTTATTAGCCTCTGAAGTTTCCAGATTAGAGGCTGAGCAGTGTTCTGAAGAAGCAGGAGCTCCTGGTGCCTTTGCTCCTCAAAATCCAAATCCATATAAAGGAGCAAAGGAATAGTTGCAGATTTTGCAGAGAAGCAAAAATGCAAACGAAGATCAAAGGGTGAAAACCCTTTTTCAGAGTATAGTCATGGAGGAAGAGCAGTCTGAAGAAGAGGAGGAGGTTCATGGTTTGGAAGATAAGGGTTGTGCTCCTTTTTTAACCAGGGCTGCTTATGAGAAAGCATTATCCAGAGGCACTGCTCGTGAGTTTGTTGTACCTGTAGAACAACAAGCTTATCAGCAGAAGCAACCAGCAACAGGTCCTCCCATCCTCAAAGAAGCTGAGCCTAAAGCTAGCCCATCTTCCAATGACTATGCAGATCTGCAAATTAGCCAACCTGCTTTTGTCCCCTGCCCAGTGATCAATAAGGGAGAAGAAAGCTCCCCATCATCTTATGTTTCTTTGTCTGCTCAAAAGAGAATCCCTCATAGTTGCCCCCTAGGCACTGAGGCAGGTCATAGCTCCATTCTCAAGGCTGATACTGATCACCTCAGTCTTGATATTCTGAAACCTGCTCACGTAGCCTCCACACAGATTGAAATGGCAGCTTGTCGGATGACAGAGGAAGAGGATGCACCGTTTTGGGACTCCTCCTTGGATGCAGGTTGTTCTAAGCAAGATGTAGGAGTAGATGATGTCTTTGTGTCCTCCACACATGAACACATTGGTACACCTTTTATATTAATTGTGCAGGCCACAGATGACACAGACAAGTACACAGCTACCATTGTTATTCATCAGGTGTACAAAGGCTCCCATGAAGAACATCTGAGGATGAGAGCACACAGATAGGGGATGAAATTTGAATCATCTATGCCTGATAAGGCCAAATGCCCTAAAATTTTTGAGGTAGATGATCAAATAAATCCAGTTTTGCAGCTCTTTGATAAACCGGCCGAGAGGAAGGGAAACAGTTTTGATGGTCCCGCGGATGGCCAGATTTTGAATGTTTATGTTGTTTAAGGTTCTCAGGCCTTAATGATTGTAAGCATTTTCTTTTACAGGTTTTAGCGTAGACTTAATTAGACTCCATGCCCAATGGAATACTAGGCAATGTTTTTAAGCTTGTTTTGTATGAAGGCATTGGTCTGCAGTTCTTGAGACCTCACAGGGAGGATCTCATCCCCAGAAGGAGCCAGTGTTAGCTCTGCTACATACTTCAGCATTTGGAGGACCAAATATCAGCTCGACCATGTTTTTATGCAAAAAAGGCAGATCGTAGTAGTATTTTCCACCCTTCCCCTTCATTTTCCCTATACTCCCTAGCCCCGCCATCTTTGTTTTTCCTCCTAAAACCTCTCCATTCCCCATTTAAACCCTCCGAAACCTAACAGAGCCCCTGTTTAGCCCCCAATCCTTAATCGTGAAGCGCAAAACTTCCATAAGACCCTACCATGTAACCTTGGCGCTTTCATTCCCCATCGCAGCCGTTGATTTGCCGCATCCCGATCTGATGGTCTCCGTTGCTTTTCCCACTCGTTAACGCGTTTATCCCTTTCACCGTCCGATCATTCCTTCCGCATGATCTGACAACATACGCTACTCTCGATCTCGTGAATTTCCCATGCATTAGCCCGCGGGGAAAGCGGTTTTCCGCTGGTCACATTTTCCACGCGTCATCGCCTGAGTGGGATCGCCCGAGTTTGTATGATTATTTCCCATCCTCTGTAAGCGGTGTGATACATACCACTTACTGCTTAAGCCCGATTCCCCGCTTGCTATCGTCCGTGCACCTTATCCGCCTGATAGTCATCGGATCTGTCCGCCCGCGATCCGACGACTCACAGTTGTCCATTCTCGTTTCCGCCTAATACCCTCTACAAAATGATCTGCGTCGTTCATCTGCTAGATCCAACAGCTCACGTTTCGCTACTCCCAGTTCTTCCCAATGTATCCCGCTAGGAGATCTCTGCCGCTGATCTGTGAAAATCAACGGTCAGCCTCGTTCCTCCATTCAGTTCGTCTACCCGCCAAGAAGTCCAAGCTCCTTAATTTCTTTGTGCATCCAAAGGAAGAGCATAACCAGTCCCGGTACAGTTTGTATCAAATCTTCAACTACCTCATTCAAGAGACAATAGGGCCGAGGAGGAAAAGTGCATAACTCAGCACATAAACGCATTTATCATTTATGGGATTTCTTCCGTACTACACTCCACCTTCCCGAGAAGTACAACAGAGCATCGAAGAAGATCAAATCCGTTCACTGAAGCAGGAAGGCTGCACTAAAGACTCCATCAGACAGTTAAAGCGGTTGGTGGTCCATTATCACCCCTCCACGCATAGAACAACAGAATATCTTTGTAATCAACCTCTATATATATCCAGAACACAAATGTAATGGGGGTTGATGGTTGTAGTTTTGATGTAAGGTTCAACTTCTGGAGACTGTAACTACTATGATACTTGCAGCGTTTGGTCTTCGTTTTCAGCTAATACAAGCTTCTTTTGTTGTTAATTGCTCACTTTCCATTTCTACTATGTTCTAGGCTATGCCTGTTATGTATTTTTCATGTGCTCTTGATGTTTAGCATTAGAGGGGCTGTCATCCCACCTCTGTGTTAGAATCTAGTATGTATCATTGAATGTGCTATGCATGTTTCTGTTTACTTAGTGCCAGAGAGTTGTCATCCTGTCTGTGCATTAGGAAATAGATTTGCAGACCTCTTTACTGGTTGCAGTCGGCCATCACATGGTCTTGTGCATCTGCTGGTGTGGTCAGTATTCTCCATGTTCACCTAATCCTCAAACTGTGAGTAATTGGTGGTCTAAAGGCTTGTAGTCTGGGGGTGTTCACCCATGTCTAGAGTTAAGTATAGTAGAAGTGGTTATCTGTCTTGGAAAAGCATCATGCCTTCCATTCATCCATTTCCAACATTTTTTTGAGTTTGTAATGTTCCCGAGCATCTCTAAGATACAACCTAGGAGAGTTTCTTGGGGTGATAACAGTGCCTCTACAGATTTTTTCTTACTCATCCAACTGATTGCACCTCCAAATAGGTTAAACACATACCCACTTGTAGATCTTCTCTGATCCAAATCTCCAACCCTGTCTGCATCAACAAAGCCACGAATATCTAAAACTCTGTCCAATCCTGGTCTTCCTTGGTGGCACAAACATAACCTCTAGTGCCACGCAAATACTTGAAAACCCGCTTCACTGTTGTTCAATGCTCCTTCCCTGGTTTTGACATAAACCTGCTCAATACTCCCACTGCATGTGCAATGTTTGGTCTACTACAGACCATTGTATACATTAAGCTACCGACTGCACTTGCATATGGAACACAAGATATATCCTCTTCCTCTTCTTGTGTCTTGGGACATTGTTCAGTAGATAACTTTACACCTACAGGAATAGGAACCTTCACTGGTTTACTATCCTGCATATTAAACCTTTGCATTATTGTCTCGACATAGTTCCTCTAGTTTAACCAGAGCTTCCTCTTTGCCCGATCTCTTTTAATTTCCATGCCCAAAATATAATTTGCAGCACCAAGATCTTTCATGTCGAATTCGGAGGACAATTGAGTCTTCAAATCCTGGATAATTTCTTTTTCATTTCTAACCAACAACATATCATCCACATACAAGACCAAATAAATAACACGGTCACCAATTAATTTAAAATACACACAGTGATCTGCTTTGCTTCTGGTGAAGCCAAGACCTCGTATAAATGTATCAAATTTCTGATACCATATCCTTAGTGACTGTTTTAACCCATACAGAGACTTCTTTAACTTGCATACCAGTTCTTACTTACCCTTCACCACAAAGCCTTCAGGTTGCTTCATGTATATTTCCTCTTCCAGATCCCGTGAAGAAATGTTGTCTTCACATCCATCTATTCTACCTCAAAATCAAAAGCAGCAACAACAGATAAAAGTAATCTAATAGCAGTTACCTTGTTAATAGGAGAAAAAATATCACCAAAATCAATTCCCGGCACCTGGGAATAACCTTTTGCTACCAACTGAGCTTTGTATTTCTCCACCTTTCCTTCTACATTTGTCTTATTCTTGAACACCCATTTGCTGCCAATGGGCTTCCTTCCAGCCGGCAACTCCACCAGATCCCAAGCCTCATTTTTGTGCAAAGATGCCATTTCATCAACCATGGCCTCTTTCCAGAGTTTCCCATCCTCTGAATCCACTGCTTCCTTCACAGTTCTGGGATCATAATCAGTAATAGATAAAGCAAAATTTGAACAGAAAGCAAATGGACTATACCTTTCTGGCTGCCTTCTTTCTCAAACTGATCTTCTTACACCCGGAGTTTGTGGCTCTTCATCTTTTGATTCCTCCTCTGCTGTAGAGTCTGATTCTTCCTCCTTTAGCTCAAACTATATCTTCTCGGGTTCCTTTAGTTGGACTTCATGTTCAATAACATCTTTCACTTCTCTGAACACCACATCTCGGTTGTACACAACCTTCCTTGTTGTTGGGTTCTAAAGCTTATAACGCTTTAAACCATCCTTATACCCAATAAAGATGCACTTTTCAGATTTACTATCCAACTTGGTTCGTTTCTCCTTTGGAACATGTACATATGCATCACATCCAAATACCCTCAGATGTGAAAGAGAGGGTTTCTTACCAGTCCATACCTCTTGTGGAGTCTTATCCTCCAACGCTGATGAAGGTGACCTGTTGACCAGGTAACATGCAGTATCCACCGCCTCTGCCTAGAATTCCTATCCTAACCCGACACCACTGAGCATGCTTCTTGCCCTTTCCATCAACGTCTTTTTCATTCTTTCTGTAACTCCATTTTGCTGAGGTGTATATGGAGTAGTCTTCTACCATGCTATACCACACTTCTTACATATTTCTTCAAATTTCTTGCTGCAAAACTCTTCACCATTATCTGTCCTCAACACCTTTATCTTCTTCTCTATCTGATTTTCCACGAGAGCCTTAAATTCTTTAAACCTGTCAAAGACTTCAAATTTCTTCTTAAGGAAATATATCGATGTATTCCTTGACAAGTCATCTATAAATGATACATAGTACACAGACTTACCCAATGATGGAACCTTCACAGGTCCAAACACATCAATGTGCACAAGCTCTAATATTTGTTTTGCCCTCTTACCACCAGAGGGGAAACTCACCCGATTTTGCTTCCCATATACACAATTTTCATAGAAATCAAAATCTAGAGAGCTATTACTCATACCTTCTACCATACCTTTACCATGAAGTATTTGAAGGCCCTTCTCTCCAATATGTCCAAGCCTTTGATGCCACAGCATGGTCTTCTCTCCAGAGACCACTAGATTTTTTGCTCCACTTTCAGGAACCACAGAACTGTTGCACCCATCAATAACAGTGCTACCTTGCAGCTTGTACAGAGTTCCAATCCGAACTCCCCGCATCAATACCAGTGCTCCCCAAACCATTTTACAGGTATCCTTCTCGAACATTGTTTTTACACCTACATCATCCAGCTTGCTTACAGAAATCAGATTTCTGGTTAATGCAGGAAAATGCAAAACACCCGGAAGTGTTCTAACCCTTCCACCTTGCAACTTCAACTTTACTTTTCTGCGACCAACGATTCTAGCCTTCCTGTCATCCCCTAAGAAGACATCACGACCATCATATTTCTCATACTTGCAGAACCAATCTCTATGGGGAGTGAAGTGAAAGCATGCACCTGAGTCAATCAACCATGCCTCATGATCTACATGTGTACTTGAAGAAGCTAAGTACACTTCCCCACCTTCATCTGAGGTGGTTTTCGCCTCTGCAGAAGGAGCATCATCAGATCCCTTTCCTTTATCAGGAGCTTTAGATTTACAATCCCTTTTGTAATGCCCTTCCTTTCCACATTTCCAGCACACCACCTTTACAGGTTTTCCTAGAGATTTAGATCTCCCTCTAGATTTAGATCTCCCACTCGATGACTTATTTTTGTTTCTGTTCTGGGACCGTCCTTGTACAGACAAGGCATCACCATTCTGGCTCTCCATATTTTTCCATCTCATCTCCTCCATCAGCAAGGATGAGACTATTTCATCAAACTGCAAGGCAGTTTCATTGCTACCTATTGCAATACCCAGACTATCCCACGAATCTGGTAGAGAACACAAAAAACTGATGCACTTATCTTCATCTGAAATTTTAATATCAACAGATGCTAACTGACTTACCACAGTATTAAATGCATTCAGATGCTCTGTCACCGAGTCTCAATCTTTCATCCTCAAGTTATACAACTTTTTTCGCAAGAACAATTTATTCACCGGAGACTTAGATTGGTACAAAGTCCCTAACTTGTCCGACAAAGCCTTCGTCGTAGCTTCCCCTGATACATTCAGAAAAACTAAATCTGAGACACACAATCGTATTGTGTTCTTTGCCTTCTGATTCAACTTCTTCCACTCTTCATCGGACACTCCCGTTGGTTTAGTACCCGGATCTACCACGATCCACTGATCTTTATCCACCAACAAATCCTCCATCTTGAGTTTCCATAACTCAAAACTCTGACCATTAAATTTCTCGAGCTCTATCTTTCCACTGCTCACCATCTTCTTTTACCACTAGAATCTATCTCGTAAATCTCCCACTGAACGGGGTCTACCATAGGCCCAAGCAAAACCCCTCAGCAAAAAAGGCGTCCCCTTGAAGCCAAAACAGCTCCGATACCATATGTAGGTTTTAACCCCGTACAGAAATTACCTACATACGAATTCTAAAACAAATAAAATAAACAATGCGAGAGCATAACACATATACACAGAAAATTTTCCCCTGGATCCCAAACCCGGAACTACCAGCTTGTTTTTTCATTATGTTCCTTTTAGTGTTACAATACATATTTATACATGTCGAAGTATCCAATACCATGGACCGAAAAACCGTCATGTCCAAAACCATGGACCGAAAACCATCGCGTCCAAAAACATGTGCGAAAATCATGCACAAAACCATAGGTGGGTCTGCCCAACCTAACATAGGGTCCAAAACCAAAATTTTCCAGGGCGCTGCACGGGACCCCATAAAGTGGGGTTACGGGTGCCCCTCAAACCCCCTGTGACCTCCCCCCCTCTAACCCCAAATTAACTACGTGGGCTATTCATGGAAAGAATATAACACAACCCAACAATAATGACTTCATCAAAGACCAATCAGAGGCTTGACATCAAGCAGGCTATGCAAATCATCACAGAGGTTGACTCATAGGGTGATAGGGCCGAGTTTTTGAAGGAAAGTTGTGTCGGGGATTGCCTCTAGGGTGAGGAAATCCTCACTAGAATTTTGTTAATATTTTTTCTATGTAGGATTATTAGATTTTGACATCCAGTTGTACTCATAATTTCTCATTGTTGCATAATAATAAAACCCTCAGTTGTTGCATCGATTTTCCTGCATTGGGTTTTTCCGTGAACTTTTGTCAAAAAATAATTGTGTTAATTTTATGTGTGTGTGCTAGCATTTATCATCTTCCAGCGTTTTATTTTTTCTACAGAATTTTATTTGTGAAGGTTGAAGTGTATTTATTTTGGTATTTGTCATAGCAGATAAATTGTTAATTAATTAACCATTAGGAGAAATAATATCAGTTGCTGCAATAGGGTTCCAGTTTGGAGTTTTCACATGGTATCAGAGTGCAGTTGATCAGTCAGAGAGCTCAAAGGCCAAAAAAAGGAATTCTGCTGCTCAGTGTGGGTTAGTAAGCCGAAATTCCCAAGGGTAATGCAGTGTTTTTCTAGGAGGTCGAGTTGCTTGAGGAAGAATGATTTTTCTGAGAGAGGAGCAGAAAAATTCGATCCTTCCAGATCGAGTGACACTAGAGGTAGAGGGAGCAGCTCAATTTTTTTTCATTGGGAATATCTCTAGTTGGACGCAGAGGTTTTGTAACTGTATGCTAGAAAAGAGTTAGTGTTACGGTGGAAGAGAGAAGAGCACACCTAGAGGGAAAAAATTCCTCGAGGAAATTCTAGTCTCAAGAAGTTCAATCTTTCTTGCAGATCAACAATAGTTGTGAGCAGATCTTCTCACTCCATAAGGGAGTGTGAATAGCAAAGTAGCAGTCGAGCAAAAGGAAAGGGGAATTTTTCGACAGTTCGTTGAGATGGCCACTATTGGGCTTCATGATCAGGACAGGTTGGATGGAGCTTCCAACTATGTCATTTTGAAGGCAAGGATGTCCTTCCTTATAAATGAATATGGCCTAAAAGCCTATATTGATATAGTAGTGGTAGTTCCTCAGGATGCATATTAGCAGAAATAATATAAGAAGGAGATTGCACGGGTGAAGCAATTGATCCTAGACAGAGTCAGGGATTATGTTGTCTCACATATAGTTGGAAAATATATTGCCAAATAGATGTGGGATGCTCTCGCCATGTTATACCGGGGTACTTCCAAGCAGCGAGAGATGTATCTAGAGGAGAATCTGAGACTCATATAGATGTAGAAAGGGGAAGGCATATACCCCTCATTTACCAAGATTCAGGAGGTCCAAGACCAGTTGTCAATTTTTGGGGCAGTGCCTCAACCCACGGAGCTAGTGCGACTGGCACTCAACAACATCTCATAGGATTGGCAGGGATTTGTCCAAATCATATTGGGAAGAGATAGGATACCAGACATGGATAGAATGTGGGCTAATTTGTAGCAAGAGGAGTTGAGATGAGATCTCTTAAAGAGCTCCATCAGTGGCAGCAACAGTGGATCAAAGACGGTGAAGGAAGAGGATAATGTGGCCCCCGCACCAAAGGGTCCCAGTCACAGATATGGGGAGAAGAGAAAGAAGAAGAAGGACCTATCAAAGGTCAAGTGCTTCATGTGTGGTGAGCTCGGTCGCCACAGCACCTAGTGTTCTCTCAGGAAGAAGGACAAGGAGGAGAAGCAGAACCAGCAAGCAACTTCAACAGAGATCCATAGGCTTTCCTCCAAGTTGGAGGAAGACTTTGCTATGTTCATTGATATACCTCCAGGAGTGAGGTGGGGTGACTTGGTGTTGCAGCCTCATAGTGCTAAAGATGGGCAGGATCCTTGAGGAGTCCACCTCTTGGATCAATACCTGACTACGGGGGCCCACAATATTTAGTAGCAGGATGGATCAGTGGCAGTTGATGTCGTTAGAGATTGAGTGAAAATTGTAGTCAAATTCTGGGGAGCGCAATGCAGTGTTGGAAATAGTGCAGTTATCACAGTGCAGAGTTAGCAGTAGCACAGATTCTTCAATGAGAATGCAAATGCCATTAATTCCTCCAGGCTAAGGAGAGGAATCCAAAGGCAACCACAAACCACTTAGAAGATGGAATCTAGCCCTTCCAGCTTTAGAGTGGGCTCTCTCTGTCCAAATGTTCAATCACTTATATCTTAGGCTAGATATGATGTTCAAAAGGAAATAGGTTTCAAAAGTTTGTTGGGAGGTGAGAAGGCAGATCCATTGGGCATGGAGTCATGTCAATTTGATGATTTTCCAGTGATAGGATGAAGAGAAAGAGGTTTCTTCTACAGGGGAAAGGTAGGCAGTCTATTTTGAGTTTTTAAGTCAAGTTCTTTGTAGGAGGGTAAGTAGATGCAAGGTGAAAATGACATGTACAACATCAAACAATGGGATGAACTCTAAATGACATTCAAGAAGAAAACTTAAATTGTTTAGCAAACTATATCAGAGCACCTTTAAAGCAAATTCTAAGATAAATCTTTGTTTAGCTAAATAGGAAGACACACATTCAAAGCATGAATGATAACATAAGATAACTTACAAAACAAAGAATCACATATCCATAGAAACTGACACAGGAATTCCTATAAAATCATACCTCTGTCTTTTCATTCACTAAAAATATATATCAAAAATGTGCAGTACACAATGTCTCTTCTTCTAAACCCTGACCAACCCTTTATTTCATCAATATTACAACATAAATATATCAAAACAAATCAGTTCCCACCTGTATTAACCGAATTCCATAAAGGGATTTATGTTTCTACCTAATGTAGAAAATATAGAACTATTTTTTTTCTCAAAATTAGGAATTGTTTGACGAGTGGTTTTCAAGAAAATTTACATTAAATACAAAGTCTAAATAAAGCTTAAAATTCTTTATATGCCTCATAACATTTACCATGAGCATAAAAAATAAATTACATGAAGTTTTGACATGCATTCCACGGTTAAAAGGATGACTGTGTGGAAGCGCAACGCCAACGCTGCACAAAGACCTAGTTCAATAGAAACGCAGCAACGAAGTGTAATGAATCGATGGTTGATATAGGTCCGGTCATTCCCTGAATTGAACGATGATTGTTTCATGTGTGAAATGGCATGGACATCGTTAAATTCCCCTTTACAAACCCCCTTTCATTATACAATGCCTCCATCTCTCAAAATTCCACCCACAGCCAAAAATGGATCGCTTGTAAGGAAGCGCAGTGCAACTTGTCCTTCATGCTTTTGATCAATGCTGAAGTCTCTGAAAAAAATACACATTATTTTGATGATGTTGACAATGATTCAAACCCGTTTCAAGTCCCTATTCACCAAAAAAATGACAAATCTCTACCCTTACACCAAAACCCTAATTCCTTGTCAATAAGTGAAAAATTGTGATGTGAGCTGCCTCTTTTGAAAAATTTATTAAGGACTCTAAATAATTGTGCTTCAAGAAATAATTCATGAAAAATATGGCCTCTCGATCTCTTTATCCAACCCCATTCAACTAACATACTTGGGCAAAAAACCCAAACGCTTTGTTTTACCTGTTGAAATACTTAGACTTTAGTTGCTTTAGCCAACAAATCAAGCTTACCTCTGGCCTTTTCATAACATTCATGTAACTGTATCTTGGCAGCTCTTAGCTCTTTCCTCAAAGTGAGCTTTTGTCTGTAGATTTTTTGAGCTACTTGTGTAAAGGAAGAGACCTTTACAACATTTACGTGGATTTTTCATTGCTGGCTCATACATGTTCAAGAGATCGTACATATTTTTCCTAACCCTTTCATATTTCTCCTTAAGTTCAATAATTTCACTGTGGGATTTCTTCAACTACATCCTCAACCTGTTAAAAGTATGCTTCCCCTCATCTATCTTTGTTTTCTTCTCTTATTGTACTAACTTCTCTTCCTGTATCTACAATTTTCTAGCTGAATACCTAGTGGCTCTAGTTGATGGAGCTTCTACCTCTTGAATGTCCTCTCTCGCTATCTTATCCTTGCCTTTAGACTCAGTGACAGATGGAGATGCCTTTGTTTTTGTTTCAGTTTCATTAGTCTTAGGTACCATTTCCAAAATAGTCTTCTTTAGTTCCCTGTTGTCATGTTGTAACTGAGCAATCACCATGTGTGATTTTTTCAGATGCTCTCGTAGTTCTGCAATCTCCTTTCCATTATCATCAGGAACATCTTTCTCTAGTATACTTTATAAAGCTTCGAATGACTGCTAAAGTGTTTGTTCTAAGGGAATATTCTTAGCAGTAGCTGTAGTGACGAGCTTCTTGGAAACCTCCACTATTTCAGGAGAAAATTGCAACTTATTACCTTTCTTCTTTTCTAATGGATCTACAAAAAATGATGGTATTTTCACAGAACTTCCAGTTGATGATTGTATGTCTCTTGCCACAGATGATGGTGTTTCCTTCTCACTACAAGATCCAATTGGTAAGTCAACTATCAAATTTTATGAGTCTAGAGATGTTTTCCATGTTTGATTCCTCTTATTCAATTCCTCAATCGACAACAACTTAATCAAAGAGAAGTGGAAAATATTGGGTTCCACTTGACTTTTCTTACCTTGCATCTTGTCTGCCATCTTACTAAGACTTTTGAACAAATAGAAGGGCGGATTCAAAGGGCTCTTCCCTGTGAAATGCATCAAAAGCATGAAACGGTATTGATAGATCCTCTCAAACCTGCCATCACAAGTAAAGTACCTTTGGATTACCTTCAACAATTTGTTGTAGGGTTCAAGTAGGTATTCCCTTGCTACAATGGCTCCATACCCCTATTTTTTATACTTTGGTTTCAAGAAATATTTATATGTAGCTATGTCAAGAGGCATGCCCTTGAACCATTGCTCTCCCTGAAGAGGAATCTCTATTGCAGCTGAGATGGTGACATCTAACACCAAGAAAGTGATCTATCCAATTTTAACATCCAACCTAGTGAAATTCAAAGCAAACTCCTTGGTTAGCTATACACTATATCCCTGGATCTTCCCATAAAATCTAATGCAACCAACTTGTTCAAAAGAAACTTTGATTGTTGGGTCTGAATTGATCAAGGTGAGGTCTTGGGGTTCAAATCTGACAATGTCTCCTCCCTTATGCCTTTTTTTGTCTGGGGTTGTCATGATTTTACCAATAGATATGAACTCTAGGGTTTCTTGAATGCAATCTCAATGTATATCAATTGAGTGCTGCAAATAGGGTAGCAACGATGAAATTGAGCTTTATATTAGTGTTTTAAGGCAATTCAGAATGAAAACTATGCATGTCAGACTCAGACAACCAAAAATGATCTCTCAATCCTATAGCAATAGCTGAAACGTTTCTTGGTCACAATGACAAATTTGAAAACACAGGTGCAGTGCATGCGAAAAAGATAATTCTTGATCTTTGAGAGCAACAACAGCTAAATATAAGGCTCCAAACCGTTTAAACAAAGTTGTGGGTGTTTGATGGGGGTGACAAGATTAAAACATAGCACTAAGGGAAAGTGCATTGTATTCTGCAGGAAATGCAACAAGCTCAAATTTTGAGGTTTGCAAAGTCTCTAATGCATTTTTCTCAACAAATAGGATAAATTTAAACAACATGCAAGACAAATGCTTCAAGAAAATGAAGAATTTGCACCTAGAATAAGCGATTGTGCCCTGGATTGGAAAACGCAACAATTGTTATGTGAGCACAGCACCTCCCCTGCAACCTTTGTGCAACGAACCTTATGTGGTGTCAAGCAAGCTCCCGATGGAAAAAAGAAAGGATCTATGGTATTTTTGGAGGTTAACCAAGCATTTGACCTCCCAACGTGGCTAAATACGAATTTCAACGGCAATGATTACAATCTTGAGACTCAATGATGAATGCACAACAACTGTCAGGAGCACAGTGCATCTCATAACCGTTGTACCAGTGTGATGTCATGGAAAAAAGTGATTTGACATTTTAATTGACGAAAATAAACCTACAAATTTGTGCCAATGACAATAAGATAAGACACCATAAACTCACTCATGATTTTTGGTGAGACATGACCCTAGACTTACTTAACTCGACCTATTAGGAAATTAATGACCATTTTCATAACCCTTCACACACTCTGACATAATTACATTCAATAATGAATATTTATTCTAAACTAGGACCCATAGCTTGATCTCCACAAGATCATAGAAACACTTTTACACATTTTCCAAAATGATTTGAAAGACAAAACTTTTTTCTTACTACTATAATATAGGACACTAACACCATGGAGTCAACATCATGCTTATAATACCCTTCTAGGAAATTTGTAATTGTAAAAAGAATTATTTTTTAGTCTAGAAAGTCCTAGAATCTCCAAGAGTACAAGTCAGCCTTGGGATCATCAAGTCAGCCTAAAGGAGGGAATTCGACCCCTTGAGAAAGCTATGTAAAGGAGTAGTTCAACTTCGTTTGTGACACACACACTCACAAGTTCGATTTACACAGAAGAGTTTTATTTGTAGCTGGTAAGGGAAGAAAAATGAGAGTGAAGGTCTAGAAGAAGTTGAGAGGATGGAATTTCTTATTTTTGGGCTCCATCTCTCTCCACATGTGAAATTCTAGGGTTTTTGGGTTGCAAAAATAGGTCAAAGTTGCAGGTCCGACTTGTAGTAGGACAAGGTGCGGAATCTAGTAGATTGAATAAGAAAAACCCTTATCTTGACCCCATTGACCTTGGGAGTGTTGTCTTCCTCTAAGTAGGTCTAAGGAGGAGGCTATACTAGGGTTTCCAAGAAGCTACAAAGACAAAGTTGCTTGGTCAAAGATGAAGATCGAGTAGCAGTGTTGTAGCTAGTAGATCGAAGTTGTAGGGTGTAGCAGTTTGGTGCAGACTAAAGGAAGGACTTGAGAAAGGGATGACTTGGTACTGGGAGAAGGACTTGGTGTAGGGATTGGGTATTTGTATATCATTTGAGTTAGATTCTAAGAAGACAATAGTTTTTGGGTTTTCCCTTTGAAGGGGTTTCACCCTAGCTTAGAGCCTGTATCTATGTCCTCTTTTGCTACTGTTGTTTTATCTTGACATTGTTTGATGAAAGATCTAACTAAAGAATATAACTAAAGATTCAGAGGCATTATCAAGGTTAAGGAAAATAAGTTATAATAGTTGCCACTTTCCATTTTCTAACAGCATCAACCTATCGGGGCAAGTTTTTTATCCCTAACTAAAGGATGTAGATATAGGGTGCCAATCTCAATGACCAATGACTATCAACCCCAAAAATGGATGTGGGTAACCAAGGGAGATAGAAAGTGGTAAGGATGGATTACCTTGGCCCCACTATATCAATTTTTGCTCCCCATGAATGTCCTTCCTAAACCCTAAGGTCCCATTGGACAACTGTTAAAGACAAAATTTCCAAGTGAAGTGTGGGAACCATGATACACTCAAGAATGGTCAATAATATTGCTTTCCTCGTGATCCATATCAATATGCCCATAACATTAAATTAAAGCACATGATTTCTAGAATGGGTAGAGTACTTCCCCATATATGACCCACTTTACTTCAAGAAGAATGATAGATGGGAGAGAGATCTGACTGGAGTTCAAAAGGCAAGACTTGAAAAATTTTAGAGATATCTTGTTTGTTATTCTATGGGGCATCTACTTGGCTCATAATGCAAAAAAAAGTTGAAGACAAGATTATTTAAACTTTTTCAGATTTTCGCATATTTGTGTCATTTCTTAGTTTTTAGAAAAATAAGAAAAAAAACCCAAAGAATATAGTGGTTGGGGAACTTGTGGTGGATAAGGCCTTATCTTGGACCTTTTTAATGGAGCTTACTAAGGGAAATAACACATGTGCGGGATTGGATGAACTTTATATCTATAGGACCAACACTATATTAATTTCAATGCAAATGTGAGTGGAGGCAGAAACATTAAGGTTGAATTATGGTTCTACGTGTCCTCATGAAGCTAGTTATGACCAATGACATTTCAAATTATTGGTTTTTGGAGATTCTTTCATGGTCATTAAATGGGAGTTTAATTAATAATCTATTCAGTGCATATCTCTTCAATCATCAGTGGACCAAATCAATCAAATAACTTAGTAGCTCACTGAAATTTCCTACGTGCATGTATACAATGAAATGAAAACTATGGGAAAATCATTTCTAATAAGGAGTAACGTTGGCCCTTGGTTTAATACATCTAAAATGAATTCCAGGAGGAAACCTCATTACTATGACTACATAAAGATCATTTATATTCATATTTTTTATTTTGTACCTAGATCTTAGTCCTCTCATGATATTATATTATGACATTTAGAAAACTATATAAGCCATGAGCATATGATCCTTTTATGGACTTTTGATGGCCTATGTATTTTTTGGACAAGTAATGTCTAATGTATATAGTTTTTTTTGGTGTGAATATATTCTTGATACTTATATGTCATTTTCATCAAATTTACATGTGATATGCTTAATATAGTATAAATTTTGGGTTTTTATATAATGATTTAGGCGCCATGTGGTTTTCATTTTATATGAAATAAAAAGAGTCTGGTTTATTCTTTGTAAAAATAAAAGCATTATGTTATAAAATGTAGGTTTTTTATTTTTTTAAAATTCAAAACCTAAGCAATGTGCTTGATAACCTTATCCTCACCAATAGTGACCCTGAATTTTTAATCTGTGTGAAATCTAATCTTAAGAATAAATTTGAACTGATAAAATTGGGACATTTTCATTATTTTCTTGGCCTCTACGTATTGCAAACCAAGGAATCCATTTTCCTTTCCCAATCTAAGTATGCATGTGACCCTCTTTACTGCTTTCACATGGAAGATTGTAAACCAACCCCATCTCCCTCATAGTCTACAAACGAACTTACCGCCACTTCTAATACACCTAAGGTATATGACTCTTTGTAGCATTAGTTAATTGGTATCATTTGACATATGCCTATTTTGATATTTCCTTTACTATTGGTGTTTTCACTTGATACGTTCAAACACTCCATGACAACCATTATAAAGCAACAAATTAGGATGTTTTGGTATATCTTTGGTATAATTTGGTTTTTGGATATGATACAATTTATGTGGGACTCACTTGTTGGTTGTTTTAAAAAACTCTGATTAGGATGACGATCTCAATGATTGTTATTATATTGCAAATTATGCTCAATGTTGGTTCTAGACTTATCACTTGGGCTCGGGATTCTCCAAGTACCATAGTCTCCTACTCTAGTGACATAGGGTTGATTTTGTCCATTGCCACTAAAACCACTAGGTGCACCATGATTTCCCCTAATGTGGCACGCATTAATCAAAAAATCGGGCCAATTACTTTATAATATTTTACATAACACTTTTACTTGCTTTGTCAAGTGAGCTACCCCTAGGGGCTAAACTTCAAGACATGTTAGGCATTCAGGAAATTGTCACTAATGGGGGTTATGATCAAATGTTTCATTCCTCTCTTGTCGCGTCACCTTTATAAATCCTTAATTCTATCCAAGTTGTTCTTAAGTGGGATATTAGGATATTTAGACACTGAGAAGTTAGCTAGTTTTAGCTTGGTTTAATGTGTCTTTAGGTGAAGTGTATCCTATATTGGGCTTTTATAATTACCCAATAAATGCTAATGATTATGTTTTAGACATAAAATTATTTGAAGGCTCATCTTCTCATCAATACTAATGGTATATGTTCCATGGCAAAACACTTGATGGTCCATGATATGTATTTAAAGAGCATGTAGGGTAATTTTTTATGATTATTTGTTGAGATATGCTTATGTAAATTATTTTCTTTTGCATTAATATATTGACTCAAGTGGTCATGTTGGTTGGAGTTGTCGATTATTTCCCTCTTTAAGGGTTTTAATCACATATATGTTGGTGTAGTAATCTTTGCTTAGTTTGTGTGAGTGGTTGGCTTAAGGTTTTCAACTTGTGTGAAGATACCCTGTTTATCAAACATGTTAGGTCACACTCACAGCGTAGAGCTGCTTTATTCAATGTGAAGGCAATCCTATCTAGGATTCGAAAAGTTCATGCGTATGCGTATTGCATTCATAGTTAAGCTTTAACTATCTTCATTAAGACATATGAACTACATCCTTGAATGTACAATGCTTGTTCATATGTTAAGAATTTTAATTGGAACGTTATGAGTGGTTCCTTGGTTAAGCATTGAATGTTCTATGATAATCTTGTTGTGATTGTTATTGAATAGAGAAACTAATTGTATCTAGGATATAATAAAAATAGAGAATGGTGTGCATGATCTCATAATGATTGTGAGAATTGTAACACTAGCTAGTCCCTTAATGTTTGCTTAAGGATATGATGGGCCAATTTTTTTCTTTTCCTATTCAATTCAAAACTTTTTTCTAAGATCACCATTTCCTTTTTCTCATTGAGAGCTTTTTGACACTATAAATTTGACTAAAAATCAAATTTTGATTGTTTAGATATGGTCACTTGAATATTTTTATCCTTGGCGCTACATTAACATTATTGTGAAATTTCCACATAGAATATGATGTGGCATCCAAAATCCATGTGTCGCCCTAGGGGTGATGCCATGTTAATACTAGGGCCACTGGCATTGCCATGTCATTCCGTAGTTCAATGTTAGATACCTTACATTTATTTAATTATTAAATTAATTCCTTTATGTTTATGCACAAATAATTCACACACTCCATTCATAATTGCCATTGGGTGAAATTTGAAAAGACAATTGAGCACTCTTCTCCGCCATTGAAATTAAAACTTTGAGTCAACATGTTCCATAAATTTAAAAAAGTTTGTAATAAGTGAATTCCAAAGCATTTCCCATGTGCAAGTAAAATCTATGTGCAATTTCCAATGAATTATACAAATCTTATTTCTAGCTAATGGTTGGTAAAATCAAGGAGTATACCTTTGAAAATTTTGGACATTTTATGAATTACGGATAAAGTCTTGTAGTAAGTGAACTCTAAAGCATTTCCCACGTGCAAGATATGCAGATTATCAAGGTATGGATGGTTTCATTGGCCATTGGTAAAATTTGATTAGGAAAGTTTGTAGTAGGTGAACTCCAAAGCATTTCCCACGTGCAAATAAAATCCATGTGCAAATTTTCAACGTACGGATGGTATCATGAGCTATTGGTAAAATTTGATACATTTACCTTTAGTTCTCGATACCCTTTGTGAATTTTACAAATCTTACAGGTGGGTGATTGTTGGTAAAATCAAGGAGTGTACTATATGCAAGTAAAATGTATGTGCAAATTTCCAATGAATACTACAACTGTTATTTCTAACTAATGGTTGGTAAAATCAAGGAGTATACCTTTGAAAATTTTGGATATTTTATGAATTACAGATAAAGTTAGGAAAGTAGCATTTCCCACATGCAAGTTATCAAAGCATAGATGGTCTCATTGGCCATTGGTAAAATTTGATTAGGAAAGTTTGTAATAGGTGAACTCCTAAGAATTTCGGAAAGTTTGTAATAAGTGAACTCCAAATCATTTCCTACATGCAAGTAAAATCCATATGCAAATTATCAATTTACAGATCGTCTCATTGGCCATTGGTAAAATTTGATTAGGAAAGTTTGGAATAGGTGAACTCAGAAGTATGGATGGTCTCACGAGCCATTTGTAAAATTTGATACATTTACCTTTTCCTGATAGTGAATTCCACAAATATTACTTGTGGGTGATTGTTGCTAAAATCAAGGAGTGTACCATAGGCAAGTAAAATCTATGGGTAAAATTTGATACATTTACCTTTTCCTGATACCCTTTGTGAATTCCACAAATCTTACTGGTGGGTGATTGTTGCTATACAAGTAAAATCTATGTGAAAATATCCAATGAATTCTACAAAGCTTATTTTTATCTAACCGTTGGTAAAATGGAGTATACTTTTGAAAATTTTGGACATTTTATGAATTACAGATAAAGTTAGGAAAGTTTGTAGTAAGTGAACTCCAAAGCATTTCCCACGTGCAAGTAAAATCCATATGCACTTATCAAGGTATGGATGGTCTGTGTTTGTAGTAAGTGCACATGCAAGTAAAATCCATATGCACTTATCAAGGTACAGATGGTCTCATTGATCATTGGTAAAATTTGATTAGGAAAGTTTGTAGTAGGTGAACTCCAAAGCATTTCCTAAGTGCAAGTAAAATCCATGTGCAAATTTTCAAGGTACATAGAAAAATTTGATACATTTACCTTTCATTCCCAATACTCTTTGTGAATTTCGCAATTCTTACGAGTGGTTGATTGTTGGTAAAATCAAGGAGTGTACACATCTCATAAATTAAGGATAATTACGGATAAATTTTGTGGTCATTGAATTCCAAAGCATTTTCTAGGTGGAAGTAAAAGTCGATGTGCTATTTCCCAAGGTATTATTAGCTAGAATACCATTGGTGATTTCACAAAATTTAGTATACTTTTGAAAACTTTGGACATTTAACTAAATTTCACATAGTGAAAGTTTTGCATGTCTTTCCTCAAACTTAAGAGGAATTGCATTAAATATGATATTTGTATTATCTTTGTTGAGTGAATCAATCAAATTAAGGAAGAGCATTCTCTGCATCCCGCTCCAAATGATCACAATTTGGGTGAAAATCTTAGCTGAAATCCCCTTCTTATTCATATATAAAAAATCCATGAATGTAATATCATTTCTAGAATAAATAATTATCACAATTTATTACATTTCCTTAAGTAAACAAAATTTCTAACTAATATTTACAAATCCTAAAATCTATGCAATTTTGAACAGATTTTTAAATTCATGTAAATAAATATGTTTTCCAAGAATTATTGTTCACCATAATTTATGCAATTCTTTGACAAATTTAAATAGTAGTGAAAATGTAAATATGTAGATTTATTAGAGGTTACATCAACCAAAATCCTTGATCATGCTCATGGATTGTGTAATTAATTTCTCCACTTCAACGTCAAATTACTCACAAAAATCTCCTATAAACTCTAATTAATATATATTCTTACTTAGATCTATTAAATTCGAACATAACTTCAATAATTGCGTGAATATATATACTTTCATTCTTCTCTTAGAATAACCGATTTTTTACCAGATTTATCATGCCTCCATTAATAATACCAACCCTAGTTATCTAAGTAGATATTTGGGTCATGTATTAATATATCTTTACTCTAGCTATGTACTAACACTCATATGGGTTTTATTGATATTTATTGGAAGTGGTGCTTGCTGATAAAATCTGAAGTACCCTTGTAAAAGTAGAAACATGGGCGGCATTAGATGACATACTTGTACACCTTCATCATACTAGATTTGTAGAAAGTAAATTTGGGTAAGGTATAAGGTCAATTTTATAATTAGTTGATGCATATAAGTGAGATTTATTACTCTATTTCAAATAAGATAACTCAAAGCTTCTAGAAAGTTCATTACAAATCATACCTCAAGGGCCAAGTCTTGGACCAAATCTTTTTTAAGAAATAGTTTTGCAAAGTCTTAAAACTATAGAAATATTTTGAGACCAATTGACTTTGATTATAAGATCCATCTTAAGCACAGATCTAGCATGGGTCATATCAAAGTGCAAACCTCTTTTAGAGTGCAAATGCTGAAAAAATTTGTATCTCTCTCATCCCCTTATAGATTCCAATAAAATTGTTCTCTCTCTCTCTCTCTCTCTCTCTCTCTCTCTCTCTCTCTCTCTCTATATATATATATATATATATATATATATATATCATTGTTTAAATTGTATTTTTAAATGTTATATAAAGTTCATAACTTAAACTTGTAAGTTCATAAAATCTTTGTTGGTTTTAGGTAACACTGGCAAAAAAGATATACCTACAAAAGAATCAAAATGTAAAATAGTGAGATTATTCAAAAGTTTTAACCATAAAAAACTTTACTTTTTTTAATTATTAATATATTTTTTTAAGTATACGTCAATATTACTTAGCCTTGCATATTAAAATATTTTATTGAGGGCCCATGCTGAAGTTTTTTATTATCATGAATATTTTTAAAGATCACATATTAATTTTATATTAAAAATTAAATGAATTACACATCTTCGTCGTATTATTCTCATTAAGTACTTGATATTTTTTATTTTATTTTTCAACTTTCAATTATTTTTTACTTTGGATATGAAATATTTTATTATATACAACATTGAATATATATTATGTTGACATATAATTTATTTAAATCCTGCCTTGAAATATTTTTGAAAAGTATAAAGTTTAAATATCTCACTCACACATTTTCTTTTACTTCTAATTATTTTATATTTTTTAAAAGTTGATATGAAAATTATATTAGTCATGTAGACATTGAAATATTTTATTAATCACTGAGAGTAACCATAGTGAGGTTGGGATTATTATTGTTTTATAATGTTTTTAGTAAAAACTAACTAAACATGCATATTCATTTTTGCTTTTCATTAAAGTTGACATTGTTTTTCTATTTAGAGAATATTTTATTTTATTTTAAAAGGGACGTGTTAACTTGACATTGAACACGAACGGAATCAGATATCACCCTCATATTGGAGTGAAGAATGTGCCTCTTAACGCAATCAGTATGCAACAAACCCTCATTTATAGCTAAGAAGGTCTCAAAATATTGTTTAACAGTCAGATTATCTAAGGGTCCAAACTTGACCTACACAAAATAATGTTTTAGGAACAATCATTCATTAATAAAGATTATAATCTCTTGTCTTCTTATGTTGTGCAAGATGAAGACCACTTCATTTCTCCCATAATTTCAACGATTTAATAAGTTAGGAACTATGATTCGAAGAAAAGGAGCCTCAAGTTTAGCTAACACATAAGAGAATTACATACAACCTATGAAGTAGAAATTACATCTTGAAAATACATGAAACTTATATCATACACCAATTATGCAACCTCATACCCTTAAGGAAATTTGTTTAGAATACATACACAAATTGACCTTATTATATATACATGCATACACATGTGTGTGTGTGTCGTGAGAGGAAGATGTGATGCACTTATTTTTCCATTGTAGCTATGCCTCTCAAGTTATTCCTATCACAAGGAGGGAATTCCATCCAAAAGTGGTTTGGAATGGTTGTGTTTTGGATGATTGTTTCAGATTTTGGTTTTTTGATACGTCAATCAAAAGTTTCAAAGGTCTTCCCTATTTCTATATAAATTGCTTATGGAGAGATCAAACTTTGTGTAATTTCCAAGATCGGTTCATACCTTTTGAAAATTATACAACCAAGATCCTCTCTCTTTCTAAGGAATTCATATTAGAACCAAAGAAATGATTATCAAGATCACCTCAAATGCCTGAGTTGGATTGTGATGTGCCATGGGGACTCTTTGATGATGTTAGTCGAGGTCACCCACCTCATTATGGGGTGGGTGTAGTTCTCTATTCAAATATTCTCATTTTATGTATTGAAGATATGCCCCACATCGTGGGTCCGACAAATAGGCCGAATTCATTGTTCTCTAGTTTCTTCAGGAGTTGGCTCGCAAGGAGGTAAAAATGATTCAAGTTATGGGAGATTCTAAATTGGTGACTAATTAGGCCAATCGTAGAGCTACGGTCAACAACATTACTCTTGATACCATCTTATAAAACATGCAACAAGTCTCTTAGTCCTTTGAATGTATTTCATACTATCATATTCTTTGTGAACTTAATGAGGAAACAAATGCCCTATCCAAATAAACTCTATTATTGTCGAGCAAGTTTGTTGGCCTTTATGAATTCAGTGACAGAGTTGAGATAGAGTCCATCAAGACTAGACTTTGATATGTTATAATTTTTGTCAATATAGAAGTTTTGTGTTTTTTGGGATGAGGAAACAAAGGAGAGGCATATGATTAGTCTGACAATGTTTTTTGTTGCTTAAATGATCAATCTATTGACTGTCAGGAATGTATATATTCTTCTTTTGAAAATATAAAGTTTTTTTTTGCATATTTATGTCTCTCTCTCTCCCTCTGTATATATATATATATATATATATATATATTCAAGGGAAATAAGCCTCTCTCTTATCTCGAGGATGAGATTGAGGGTCAATACAACAATATTCATGTGCACATAGCCATTACAACAATATTTCTCTTCATCATGTTACTCGCAGAAACTCTTGAACCTTAGTGGGGGAGATAACAACCTTTCTACCCAAAAATCGGAGATAGCCCCAATTGATATATATATATATATATATATATATATATATATATATGCAACAATATTCAACACGAGAATCCTCTTGAGCATAAACTAGAAAACTTTATATATGTATGTATGTATTTATGTATATATATGTATATGTATACACACACATTGTACCACATTTTGAATTCCACACAAGAAAAGGAATATATTTTTCATATCTAATTTTACCATTAAAATTCAAAGAGAAAATGAGCAATAATCATAGGAATCAGAAGCAACACTTATCTAAAATTTCAAGTTGGAAACTAATCTAGGAAGGAGCCTTTTCCACCCAACCATAAGATCAAATGCACATCAACTTAGTTTTCCACCCCATATCTAGGCCATGATACCACAAGGGGAAAGATAATAACTCAGTGGTAATTGGGCTAGGTGAAAGCAACTCTCCTTCAGACATATGATAGAGTCAGGGATCTCATTTCCCAACTAAGATTAGGAATTTGCAATGTCCACATGCCCCTCAACTAGTTAAAAAAGTAAATAAGGGAATCCCTCCAATGCTCTATGCCAACACATGAAATACAATACCATTAATATAATTAATTACACATTAATGAGAGGGTCAAGATGGGGTTGTTACAATAATCATGTTTTATAATTATTTGTTTTGGCAGTTAAGTAATAATCTTAGTCACTTTTTGAGTTAATCATGATAATATATTTAGTTTGATTCATATAACACCGAGGGCTCTACATGGTGGTATTTGATCAATTATAAAAACTAATGACTTGGACTTATGTGATTATTCATTGAAATTAATGGTAAATTGATTTATTTGAGAAAATAATGCTAATGGTATGCTATCTATGTCATAGGTATTATAGTGTAGGCTATGAGAAGGATTGTCTCTCCTCCATATCCTCCATATCCACCTCAAGGTGGTGACCATTCTCGTGTATCTATTAGAGAGGTGCAATATATGATGTAGTCATTTCAAAAAACTCAGTGCTAACACATTGACTTTTTCCAACCTTCTTGTGTCCCTTTTAACCCTTCTTGATATTTCTTTGTATTATTTCCCATAGCTCAAAGGGTTAGAGCTTAATTTGTATGATGTATAGTAATTATTACCCCCTTAATGGTGAGGCAGATCATGGCCCACCAGCGGTTGCGACATGCAAGGGTTCCTTCTTATAATATGAAGAGAAAGATGTGCTCAGGAATTGGGCGATGCCCATAATGAGTAAGGTAGATGTCATGTTAGGTTTTTTCCGACGTGTTAATGTGTTTGTCTTAGTAATACTTTTCATTTTGATCTTATTTTGTTTTTTCTTGTGGCCATAATATGCTTCTTCTTGTTATTTTATTTGCATCAACCTCCCAGGGAAAATTTCCAGGCCCAACCCAGGTATGAGGATGTATGAGTGCAAAATCCTAGTGAACCAATGGTTAGTTGAACCCAAAGGATGGAGGTGGGTATAGGGCTCATGATGTGCTATGTAAAGTGGTAATTATAGAAAGAGAGAGCTGGGACTATGCTATTTAAAACAAGGTTTATCAAGTAGTTCCCTTCCTAATGCAATGGGCCATTAAGGGAGGTCTCACTAGACTAGGGTTGAAAATTAACCCCTATTTAAGGCAAGATAACAAGACTATAGTCAAAGCCCTTCCTTCTTCCAGGTTACCCCATAATCCATGCCAAATGACAAAATACAATCAATTATAAGCACTTGATTGCAAAACTAATAAAGTACCTTTTGATCAAAAGTCCACCTTCCAACATGTGCCCTTGCCAAATGGGCGAGGAAACATATGACAAATGCAGGTGGCAAAGATATGAATAACACATCATCATTAGATACTAGTGGTTGTTAGGGGTTGTTTCCTTCCAGTTAGAAGATATGCTAGGAGAAAAATTTCTCCTATGGGGTCACCCAATTTTGGTGGGTAATAATGTCTATCTAGGTCCATCTCATAGCTCTCCCACCAATCTTCTGGTCTGAAATCATCTTTTAGTAGGTTGGGAACTCTCTAGGGTTTTTCTATGAAGATGACCTTTCTTTTAATCAAATTGGTGTAATAGTGATTTTATTTATTCTAGTCAGCCTAAATCTATCCCTGGGGCTCCCTGAGTCCATTTCCATTAGTATAAGTTCAATTACTCACAAGCAAAACACAGAATATGAGGCGATACTTTTTAAATTCTATCTTTGCCATGCCTATGGGCACCTTAGTCGGATTGTGCAATTGGAAAAGGTAGTCGTAAAAAATGGGTTCATAAAAGTGAATTATAGTCATTCACTTTGCCTCCCTCTCCTGCAAAATCTCTTCTTGATACTTTGGAATCTATCAAGAAAGACTTGAAGACCTTTTCACCTCCATTAAATGAGGAACTTACTGCAAGTATAGCTCCTATTCAGATACCACCGGCTTCAAAGTCTCCTTGGATTCAAGCACACCAATCCATTGAGGTTGCAACAGCTTAGGTTTCAGCAATATCTCCCCTCTTCTTTGATGCTCTTCCTAATCTAGGTATGGAATCTTTTGCCCTACCAGTTTCTTCTTTTATAAAAAAAATATTAGTTGTGGTATATTTCATTCTCTCTCAAGGTATCACATACTAATTATCCTTGTATCCCTCTCATTTCCCTCTCTAGGCTCTTCTCTCCCCTCCCCCTCCCCCCTTTCTTCTTGCTGCCCTCTACACTCCCTTTTATCCCTTCTTCTACCCTCATTAGGGACCTCTATTTTCACCCTACCCCGTACTAGATTCCCACCTTCCCTCCTCATGCTTTCCCCTCTCCCCATGCAACTACAATCTACGATCTTCGAATTGTTCTTCTTCCTATCCCCATGCCACACCGCTCCCTCCCCCCTTAGATCCCAATGGTGGCTTAGGGCTTATTGAGGCTCTCAATATCTCCTCTTTGCCCAGAGACCATAAATCATTCCTTTCAAAAACTCAGTGCAAGACATGCTATAATATTCAAGCTAGGAAACAAACCTTGATTCAAAGGGCACTTAGATCTACAGTTCCTCATGAAAGTTCTCTCACTTAATTCTAAGCGTTTAGTCAATCCCTTAAAAAAATAGCTCTAAGGAGACTCTATGAATGTTTCTCCAACCATGTTATTTTCCTTTGAGAAACCATGTTGGATGGAGAAAAGGATATCGGTGTTCTGATTTCAATCCTTCCAAATTGGCACTTTTTGACAATTGATGTTGCGGTTGAAATGAGAGGCCTAATCACATTATGGAACTCTGGCTAAAGATAAATATGTCATCTAAATACACCACCACGAATGCATTGAAGGGTCACAAGATGTCGTCCATCAACCTCATGAAGGTTATGGGGGCATTCGTCAACCCGAAAGGTATGACCAACCATTCGAAAATTACCTTCTTGGATTTGAAGGAAGTCTTCCACACATCGGAGGGTTCGATAGGCACCTGGTGATAACCAGACTTCAAGTCAATCTAGCTAAAATATTTGGCCCCCTTGAGCTAGTCTAGAAGGTCATCAACCTATGGGATTGGGTACCTATTCCGGACAGTGATCTTGTTCAGCGACTGATAGTCAATACAAAGTCTCCAAGTCCCATCCTTCTCATATACCAATACAATCAGGCTCCCACAGGGCGATGAGCTTGGCCTGATGTGCCCTTTCCGCAACAGCTCCTGAATCTGCCTCTTGATCTCATCGTTTTTTAAGAACATAGCCTCGATATATCGACCCATTGGGTAGCAGCACGCTTGGGGTCAGAACGATGGATTTCTTGATCTAATAGTGCAGAGGTACCCCCCCTAGGTAAGGTGAATATGTCCCTATACTCCTCCACAGCCTTGTCTATCTACTATTTTTATGTGGGGGAGCCCTGTTTGGAAGTCATGGCCACAATCTTCTTCTTTCCCTAAGGGAGAATCATAAGGAAAACAAATTTCCTTTTCTGTTAAATGATCTTGTTGCATTTCTTTGCAGAGATCAAAGAGATGGCGGTAGGTGGGGCTACCTTCGGTATCTTGTATAACTTATAATCCAAAGTAATAATCACGGAGCGAGATCTAGACTCATATACAATATGTCGCTTCCACCAGTATGGTTGTCCTACTAATACATCACAAATTTCAAGAGGAGAAACATCACACAGTACCTCATTCGTGAAGGGTTTGATGTTGTAGGGAAGGCAACACTGCTACGTCGTACAATCATATGTCTAACTACGTCATATAATCATATGTATAACTTCATGCGAAGGGTATGAAAAACATTGGTAAACTCAGGAACGTCTTGGTCCCTTCCATGTCGCAGCATGGTCAAATTTATGTATTTATCATCATAGCTCCCGACATGGTGGTACTACTCCTTGATGGTGTCCAAGAACAAATTCCAAGTGGGTGTGGCTGAAAATAGTATGGGTGTACTTTCACCCTTCTTCTCACAGTAGGTTTCCCACTAGTCCTTGACGTGGGGAGTGGCTTTGAGAAGTGCAAAAGTAATCTTTTCCTGGCTGGAAAAATCATGAACAAAAAAATATCATTCTAGCATATTTAACCATTTATCTATGGCATCTACATCTATCTGACCTTCAAATATGGGGATGTCAAAGTTAAATTGTACCTTAAAAGGTATGGCACTTCCAGAGTGGTTGTTGGAATAAGATGTGTCGCCTTTGGGTAGCCGCTGAAGGATTTGAGCAAAGTTGTCCATCATCGAGTTCTTCTGTCACTCGAGGGCTTCTTCGAGCAAGATTTTGAAACTATATCCTACCCCATCATCTTTCTTCTCTTCCGCCATGGTAGGTCATCGGGATTTGTGAGGTTGTTCTTGCAAAGGTTTGACCAATTCAAGCCTTAACTCCTTATATCCCGACCTTGTTGGGGACATGTGAATAAAAATAGATAAAGAGAAATTTGCTTTGATATCATTGATCCGAACTTAAATAGGAATGCAACAAATCATAGATATAACCATAAATACAGAGATGCAGCAGAAATAACACTTCATTTCAATAACATCAAATACTAAAATATGCTTACAAACATAATGGAAATAAACTAGCTTGGGAAATGGTAGCTTATCTCTGAGAAGACTTGTGGTAGCTACATGCCTCTGAACTGTGTTACAATGAGGCTCAAGGGCCTATTTATTATTGAACAACAAGGGAAAACCCTAAACAACCAAAACCCTAACCCAAGAAGATGGAATGCCAAGAGTTTGTGGGCCACATTGGGGTTAGTTGGGCAACCAACTTCTCGGGGTTGGAACTTGGTCATATTATAACCGTTTGGTGAGTATGATACCTTGTTGGATCTCTCTAATTACTATAGTATTTTCAGTAGGCCCTTTACTATGGCTACAAGCCTACTGTCGAAAGTTGAGGACCCGAAAAACTGCTAAAACTAGTAAATGTTGCAATAAATAAGGAAACAAATGAAACTGAATGGAGGTATGGGTGGAATAGGTGGGTCGCTACCAATATCAACCTAGATCAGTGACTTGATTTCATGTCGAGTGATATGGTTGAGTCCACAATCCATGTGTTGGCGATATAAAATCTATAGGCACTTGCTTAAGGTATCTTCAAAAGTTGCTCAAGGAATCTCTGATGAACAACCAGAACGTAAGTAATGGAACCAAAATTTGTTGAATTGGAGAAACCAAGGGAAACCCGTCGGTGGAGAAGTGGCCTTTCTAACAATATAAATTATTGATGTAAGTTGTTCGGGTGACTAAAATATATTAGTTGTCCCTATTTGACCAAAAAAATAAAAACAAGAATCCTCACAGACTAGGGTGTGAAATATGATTGACTGAAAGGAGAGGGAGAACATGGGCTGGAAGGAGTACCAAATGGAAGGTTTGGATGGTATTATAAGTCAATTGGGTGACCTAACAGAGTTTGTTGATGAAGCCTTTCATGATTTGCATGAAGAATTCATGGCATTTGCTGCAAGAGAGCATGGACCCGTGATACGTGTGCAACAACTTGAAGCTAAGTTTGATTCGGTTGAGAAGGCTCTGATGTTTTGTAACAGCCTCCTCCCACATCTACCCAAGAAACCAGTCAGTCAAGGTAAACATGAGATGAGAGGCCACTATGATATGATTTGACCTCTTAAGTCATGTTAAGGAAGTAGAATCGACGGAAACATCTAACATCAGCATTAGGACCCTCATGAACCAATCCAACCTTTCTGCTAACCAGCCCCTGGGTCCAACTAACATTTTGAAATACTTAACCTCTATACACTCTCATGCTATGGGCATGCCAACATCCAGGGAATCTTTTTGTCAATGTTATGCCAGCGTCCCCAAGATTTGAGCCACTTTTCAAGCCCCAGAGCCCAGGTCACTACCCAAAATTGAATCACATCTCCAAAACAGTAAAATAACAAGGAAATGACAGTGCAAAAGCAATCACTTGAATGAGGCCTTGACTAGACCCCTACTAGCCATGATAGGAATTTCATCAAACATATCATGAAAATGTAATCTACAGGTGTAAATAATAGATCTTAGCATAGGGGTCTTATACTTAGCTGAGAATCGCTAAGTAGCATTGATGCCTCAACACATCAAATTACACTTCATCCATTAGGTCATAGATACACTGATCATTCATTTACAAGTAAAAGCATGATGAGAGCCATACATAAATTTTGTCATAAAACAAATGAATAACCAACACAATAGCAACAAAAATACTCATGAAATCATAGCCATATAAACCACATATAATCCAGTATAATACTCATAGAAATACAAGGAGAAATAACCTCATATTGATGATGAAAAATCCAAACCCGAGATGGGACTTCCACGTTCCACTCGACCGTAGAATGGCTGAGCCAAATCTCTCTTTAGCCATTCACCCCCATGCAATATTCCAAGCATGAATGTGGGATCTCATAAAACACATCAATCCAAAACCATCCAAGGCTTCCAGAGGCCAACCACCTCAACTCATCAAACAATGATTCCACCTCACGGTCGAACATCACAAAACCATCATCAAATTGGTCTCTATCCAAGCCTTTCAGGGCTCCATAGCGTTTTTCCAACGAAGGTTGCAGGACTAGTAACTCAACCCACCAAGGGCTCCAGAGTGTTTGTCCAACCAAGGCTATGGGACTAATAACTAAACCCAAGTTGTTACAGGGCTCCAAAGTGTTTTCCCAACCCAGGATCCAGGAGTAATAACTCAACCCAAGCTAAGGAAACATGAGAACCAACCAAAAAAACAATGAAAATAAACCCACAATCTCCATGGCTATCCAAGAAATTGCAAGGTTAGGCAATCCACTGTCAATCTCGGCCATCCTCCATGCTAATGACAGATCACAACCAACAAACTACATGCATGCCAAAACTAGTGAGGAAAACATACATGCAACTCGATACCTACAAGAAAATCATGTTGTAGTTGTTGATCTCGATGTCCTCTTGCGCTTTCCTGCTCCGCCTTTGCCTTATTTCTCCAAAATCTAAGTATGTCACACCCTCCAAGAGTGCTCCAAGAAAACTCTAAGTGTCCAAGAGTATGAGAGAGAGAGAGATAATAGTGAGAGAGCGCCAAAACTGAACTGATTAAAGGTTACCAACTGATCCTCATAAGCCTTTTTATGAATGAGGCCTCTATTTTCTTCATTTTCCTCATCACGTGAAACTTGTGACCTTTCACCTGCTTTTTCTCCTAATTTCCATTATTTCATAAATAAATGTGCCAAAAATGCCATTTTGCCTTTCCAAAGCCTTAGTCATTGCCCTTGCCAATTTCCTTTGCCATTAATAACCCAATGAACACCCACACTAGGATGTATTTCCCAACATTCAGCTTGGAATAAATGTCCCATCAAATGTGGTTATTATTTTGCCTTTATTAACTTTTATTATATGGAATTTTTACCTGCGTTGTTACACATTTGAAACTAATCAATTTCGGTTTTCATATACAACAGGTGTTGACTGGCATGCTAGTACATTTTAGTTTTGTTATACCGACTCTCTTTTCTCCATTATAAGTCATTGCAAAATCTTATGGTGTTGTCACGATGACAACAATTTTAATATCGGGATTTTGTTTTTTTAAATCCTCTTTGAATCTTGACATGTTGATCAAATGAATTCTATGTGTTATCAGATCTATGATTAGGAACTATGATCTTGCTCAGTGTTTTCCAGGTTGTTATCCTCCACAATGTCCCAAGGCTGAGAAAGGAGATCAACGAAGGTAACCTCAAACCAATCTTTTAGTTTGGCAGCTAGCCCTAGGAAACCAGAGAGGGCTCTCTCTATAAACTCACAACCAATGAATGACTGGAGAAGGAAATATTTTAGGCTAGGTATTTTCAACTCTAGGGTTTTGGAACGTATAGTTTTTCTGGATCAAGAGCAGAGGTCAGGGAACTAGGTCAGGTTTCAAAAGATTCAGTTGCAAGGGATATAGAGGAGCAAGGTAGGTATGTTTCAGTGACACTTTGAGGTTTGTCGATGTAGTGTAGGGTTGAAAAAGAAAAGGTTCAAAATGAGCATGAATATCATGAATTCATTTATCAGAAGATAGATAACATAAACATGAAATTCCTAACAAAACAGAGCTTAAGCTTAAGAATTTTGTTTAAAAACTCATAGGAATATCACTGAAAGAAAAGATATGGAAAGAAGGATAACTAATCATTCATTTAAGTGATTTACAAAAGAAAAACAATTTCACAAAATCATACCACAAGAATTCCTAAATAATAGCTTCAACTGACATGTTAATTTCCCATAAAAAGATGATGGATACAAGCTCCAAGCCTTTCACTCTCTGATGTCCAACCTTGACTATCACTGAAAACTAGATACTAATAGACCAAACAACCATTTCCCCACTCTAAGGGTCAAATCCTTCAGTTTAGGAACCGATTACATGAAGTTCTCAACAAACCCTAATGTCTAGGGAGTTTAAAACAAACCCTCCTTTTAGCCTTTGACTAAAATTTAATCATTCATGAACCTCAAAATTACATGGAAATGACTCTAACATGTTCATTCACCTCTCATTACATCAATCTACCTTAGTTCATCTCAAAAATGAGGAATTACATCATTGGAAATGAAGATTTATTGAGAAAATTCGAAAAAAGGAAGAGACAAGCAAAAGCACAGCGCCTTCTGCAAAAGCGCAGCACCTCCAGAGAAAAGTTCAACGCCATATTCAAGCTCAGTTTTGAATGCCTTCCACCACTCCAAATTGAAAATTGAGCATACCACTAGAAATATTAGGATGCCTAGTTGTCATTAGACACCTTAAGCAGTCAAAATGTAGCTTCCATCATCAAGAAAATATCATTTTCCCACAAGTACTCCAAAAGCGCAACGCTTGGTCTGAAAAGATGGCAGAAAGTGGTTTTTTGACCTCCTTTTTGGTTTTTTCTCCTAACTAGTTTGTTGACATGATTTAAAAAGTAGATATCTAATATCCTTAGGGCAATATATATCTAGGCATATAGAGTTTTAGGCATTTGGAGCCCTAAGGAAAAAGTGCAGCGCCTTTAGCTGAATTGACCTTCACAATTCTGCCAAAAGTCACAAAAACCAAAATTTGTCAAAACTTCCTCAAAATTTGCTGAAAATTGGTCCATGGAACCCTAGGATGATGTGTCAAACAATGAGGGAGGCCTCAACAAGAAAATAAAGTTTTTCCTTGTCATTTTTCCTCTTTAGCGTTTGCCTTAGCTTGTCCTTCAAATGCTTGATTCTGACTTGGGAGACCTTGTTTCTAGTGCAATAGTGCATGGCCATGTGCCTCTGAAGCTTAGTGGCCTTGTTGGCCTTCTTAAGGAGCTCCTCCAAGTGATCATTAATCCTTTCTAACCAGTATACCTTATTTTCCTCAAAGTCTACCTCAAAAGACTTGGAAAAACTTGGCTGCTTCATTGGAGAAGATGGCTCAGTGATGTGCTCTTCTTTCCTCCTCAATCCTCTTGTCTTAGGCCTCCTAGGCTTGAGCTGAAAACCTGTGGCCTCAATCTCCTCTAGGTTTATGACTGTCTTACCCTTGGCATCACCTTTTTCTATCTCTGTTTTAGGTTTTTCAAGCAATAATTGCTTGACCTTGAGTTGTTTGTTCTCTTGTTGAAGGAAGAAATTCATAAACTCAGCCTTTGACAACTTATCTTTCAAAACTATAATATTAGCCTCTTTCTCTTGAAGGATCTGCTCTGAATATTTTGCCTCTTCATGCATCTCTAAGTCTGCCATGTCAGTGTCAAAATGACCCTGTGGTTATTCATCCAATGGTGTCTCATGATGCTGTGTAGGCTTGGTCCCTTCAACACTGTCTTGAGAAAACACAAGCCTTCTTCCCCTTGCATAGGTTTTAGTCAATTCTGGAGTTCTCTTGGTAGGTTTACTTATGGATGCCACCTCTTGTTGTGTTTGAGAAGATAAAGGTGTAGAGTGACTAGTTGACTGATCTGGTAAGATGTTGACTGAAGGAAACCATGCCAAGGCAAGTTAATTTGTGACAACAGATGGAAAACCAAAATCTTCACTAAGCCATGATGGAACAAACTAGCATGATGATCTTCTCCCAACCTATGTACCTTCTCTGCCATTTTAATCATGCTTCTATAAAGGTAATGAGGTAGGTTGAGGGACTTCACACCGGTGAAATGCATCAAAATCCTCACATGATACTGATACAACCTAGATAATATACCATCACGTGTAAAGTATTTTATGAGAGGAGAATATTTGTCCAGCAGATGTCTGAAAGGAAAGATATGATTAGGGTCACTCATGTATGTAGGTTTCAGATACATCTTGTAGTTTTCAAGGTCGAGGTCTTTCTTCTTGAACCATAGTTCTCCAGTGTTTGGGATCCCTATAGCTGTAGTAATGGTCTCTACTAAAAGAATGAACACTACTCCACCAATGGTCACCTTATCTCTCCTTAGTTTAGTGGCAAAAATGCTGGTAAGTTTATCATGAAAACCAAGCTCTTCAATTTTCTGGCAAAAGGTAAGGCAACCAACATCTTGAAAAGACTTCAAGAGATAAGGAGATGACATGATTTCTTGTGCTAAAGTTGGCTCATATCTACTGATTAAACCTCCCTTATGTCTCCTCTGTTCAGTGGTCTCTAAATCCATAGCTAACCCTAGCTCAATGGAAGGGGAAATTAGGGTTTTGTGAAGGGAAAAACAGGGGATTTAGGCAGTTTTTGAAATTGAGTGAAATGGAGGGGTTAGGGGGTCTCTAAATTCTTGGGAAAATTTGGGGAGATAGGGAGGGATGTTAGGGAGTAGGGAAAAGTGGAATTTCAGGGAAAGGATGAGGGGAAGGGGTCCAAAAGAGAGAAAAACAGTCCTAGCCTAGGAATGTAGGGTCTAGGCTAGGGTTTTGGGAAAAAGGAAGTAGATGAGGGATAGGGGTATGGGAATGTGTCTATGGGGATATATGGGACATGTAGGAAGTGAGTGAGTTGTTTTTAGAGGATTCTTCTCAAGGTGGCAACCATAGAGACCATGAAAACAAGAAAACCCTAGGAGAGGGAAAACTGGCTTTCAAGCACAAACTGAAGCACAAGAAAGCTAAGAGATGATCCACTTACTTGTAAATGATAGGTTAAATCTTGTTTGTTGATGTAGAATCGACTAAAATGGAGTTTTGATGTCCTTGAGGAAAGCGCAACAAATCTGGGATAAGCGCAGTGCTGGCCAAATGAGGCACTTTGGTGGCAAGAGAATGCTTCTCTGAGGGTGCCAGAGCTCCTTGAGGATAGAGAGAGGTCTCTTGGAAGTGAAATGAGAAAATGAGAGGTTCTTTGGTCTTTTATTGCTTTGAAAAATTGATTTTCTCCATGGGTGGTGTAGTGGGCCCACCATGTACTTTGACATTTTCTTTTGAAAATGCAACTTTGGAACTTTATGAATCATAATACATCATACTAAAAATATAAAACACTTTTTGAAAACTTTATTGAAACTTTTTCCATCACTACTCCTTGAAATGATGACTTTGATGGTGAAATGACTGTTTTTTATGATTTTGACCCAATGACCTAATGATGACTTGACATGGAAAGAATGAGCAGAATGATGACCATAATGACTATGACACCCTTACAACAAGGAATGACTTGACCATGATGATGTCCATTTACCATGAAGATGAAAGGAGTAGTGATGCCCTAGCTAACCTAACTAGTGAACAAATTTTTATTTGAAGACCTACTGAAACATAAAAATTTGGTCTAGGACCCTAACAAAAATTTTGAAAGAGCACATTTGATCATTGGTGACAAGCAGCAGTGGCAAACGCTAACACATGCACAACATGAATTCTAGGGATCGGAGCTTGCGTAGCTTTGCTTGTGTGAATCTTTTCTCCGCACAGTGAAATCTTCGCATAAGCAAAGGGGCAGCCTTGATTCCAATAACATGGTAATTATTTCAACAAATTTGGTTTTATTAGCTGCCCATGTATACAATTTAGCTAGATTATGTTGATAGCTACAATCGGAAATGAGAATTCCCTCAAGCAGAGTCTCTAAGGTGGAATTGGAGAAGTGTTAAGTCCACGGTTTCAAATAAGTATATTCAATTTGATGAGTAATTATTATTATAATATATAAAAGAATTATTACTATCACTTCATCATTATTTTAATTAGCGACTTAAACTTCACGAATTCTACGTGTGATTAATTGAAGATAAGTTGTGTGGACAAGCTATGCAGAGGTGGTTGTGTGAAGGAAGCATGTGCAGAGATAGAAATGTGGGTGAAATGCGGGACCCACTAAAATAAGCATTGTTTATGGTCTTAAACAATTAATGAACAGTACATGTAGGGACTATGTTGCATTGTAGCTATTACCCTTGTTACACTTATTCTGGGGCAGTCTAACTAATAATAAAAATCGTTTTTTCATCAAATTATACAAATCAAACAAATTAAAGTTAAGTATTTTATATCTCTATGAGATTTTGTTTAAAATTGACTTTAAACTATACCTGGTAAAAGGTCATTTCATCTATTAATTAGACTCTCTTAACCTATTATTTTTACTAAACACCTGATTAAGTTGTCAACCATTTTCAAGAAAGGGCCAAACATAAAGTTGATTCATTAAACTATATGTAATATGTTTTATTATTTTGATATATTTTTTAAAAGTTTAATCTAGATATTTGAATGTACTATAATAATTGTTAACCAAAATCATTAAATAGAATGATAAAAGAGTTATTGAAGAAAATAATATTACAAGGTTCAAGTTTGGATCTATTCAATATATTTTTCACCTTTTAGCTAATAAAGGGGAAATAATAATTATGATTGTGGGACTTCAAGTTTGGATAACAAAAGCAATAACAATGTTACAAATATTTAATTACTTATAAAATAACAAATGGTTTAGTAAATAGGGTATTTGCTTGAACACATGTCCCATAAACAACAAAGAGATAAAAAAATTTGTTATGGATAAGTTCCACAAGCATACTTGGGATAAAGAGCTAGGAAGAAAGAAAAAGTGCTATATTGAAGTGTTTAATCCCACTCATAGTCATCAACCAAAAGCATACATAGAGGCCAATATCTCTTGGAGAGCCAAAATTCTTATTTCTCAGTTAAGGACTAATTCCCATCAACTCCATTGTGAAACAAGGCGCTGGAAAAGGCCAAAAGAAGTGTGGGAGGAAAGAGTATGCATTTTTTGTTCTTCCGGAAAAGTGGAAACAGAAAAACATTTCATTTTAGAATATGAGGACAACAAGGAAAGTTATGCAGATATGTTGGTAGCTAGCTCTTGGGACAATCTATTTAGCGAAGGGTTTATCGAGAAGCTAGGAGCATTTATTGTGAGACTTCACAGAAAAAGAGTCGAATACATCATGCAGATGAAGAAGCAATATGTCCCATAAACTATCTTTAGCCTCGTGGACATTAAAAGAAATTTCTTTCTTTCATTCTTTCTTTCTATATTTCAAGTGAATCATACATGATGTTAATTGAAATTATTTATGTATCGTTTTCTAAAATCACCATTATAAACATTTTGTTGACCTAAATAATCATTACACTTATTGTAGCACAATTTATTTAATAGATGAAATATTTTTTCATAGAATTCTATAGATAAAACAACTTAAACTTGAAGTTTTTTAAATATCTACGAGTTTTTGGTTAAAATTAACCTTGAAAAATGTCATTTCGTATATTAGTTAGATTACCCTGACCTGTTCTTTCTACAACCCAGTGTGAAGGTGACGCGTAAGTATGTTTGTCCCTATTAAAATAAAAACAAAATAATCTATAAATAGAAAAGCAATGTTGGATATAATATAAATTATGTGAGTAAGATGTTTAAACTTTATATTTTTCAAAAATATTTTAACACTTGATATCAACTTCATATATATCTACATATAGAAAAAATGTTAAAATAAAATATTTTAATGTTGTATAGAATAAAATATCCAATGTGAGTTATGAATAAAATATTTTATAAATATTTTATTATGAATAAATATTTATGTATACTTATAAATATATTGATAACAAAAAAAATCAATTTAATATATGCTAATAAAATGACTCAATACACATGGTATGTAATCTATATAACACTCAAAAATACAATTTAAACAATAAAAAAATTACACATTGTTTTTTGCATTCTAAAATAAGTTTGCACCTAAAGAAATTTGATATTTCTTAGGCTCATGATAGATCCGTGCTTAAGATGGATCTATGTTGATTGTTAATCAAAATCATTAAATGAAATGATAAGAGAGTTATTGAAGAAAAAAAAAATATTCCAAGGTTCAAGTTTGGATCTCTTCAATATATTTTCCACTATTAAACTAATAATGGGGAAATAATAATTATGATTGTAAGACATCAAGTTTGGACAACAAAAGCAATAGCAATGTTACAAATATTGAATTGAGGCTTCTGTGATCCATAATAGTTGTAAGAAGAACTTCGGCGTAAATCACATGAAGAAAGACCTTTGTCGACGCGTTTCGTACCAACTAGTGTGGTTCATTGTCATGACAAGTTGAAGAAACAGATCCAGCTATGCATGTTAAATAGTCTGAGCAGAGCCCCCAACGGCTATCTTGACCAACAGCTAATTTTGACTTTGGGACCAGAGTCAAAAAGTCATTTTTATAATATAGTTATATTCGGTGACCATTCCTTTAAAATATATAAAAACATTTATATAAATAAAATAATTTAATAGGTGCTAATGTTAATAGTTAGTTAAAAGGTTTAATAATTAAAATTATAAGTTATAAGAAATATTATAATAACAATATACATAGGGTATTTTTTTAGGATAATAGTTAGTTAAAAAGAGGTCACCGGGGATCGAAGGACCTGTCTCCAGCACGCGAAGGAAGACTGAAGGCCGCATACAAACGGCAGACCTTAGAACCCATGCAGCAACTGTTTGTCTCGCTAAACGAAGGAGTTTTGTTATGGCCGAAAGCGGTTATGGCTGCGGCCCTGCGGCTCGAAGAGATCTGGACATACAGAGCCAAAGTAACCTTCAACGCCACCGGATCAGTGCATAACGCCGAAGGAACAGTGAATGCAAGGTTCAGATCTACAGATTCGGTCACAGCGCCACGGATCTGGCTTCCAGCTACGGCGGATCGATCCTCGGAGGCAGAGTTCTGGACGGTAATGAGCGCGGGTGCCCCAGATCTATCATGGCTGCCACTGGAACCACCACGGATGTATCCAGAAGCAGAAAGAAAGCCCAACAACGCGGAAGGCGGGTATGCAAACCCCAGATCCGCCATCGATCCACCAGATCCGGACAATAAACAGACAAATAAGAGCTTGGTTAAGGCAGATCCGACAGATCTGAAAATATTCATCAGATCGGTAGACGGCAAACACTATTGTGTTCAATCCAAGAAAGGCATGGAGGTTCTGGAAGTAAAAAAACAGATCCAGAATAAACTGGGCATTCCGATATCATATCAAAATCTTTTATTTTCAGGACATTGCTTGCAGGATCTACATACCCTTCAGCATTATGGAGTTACTAATGATTCAACCATCATCCTCAACCTGAGACTCCGAGGCGGATGCAAGGGAACTACCTCAAAAAACACAGGCTCTTTCCGCGATGCAGTCAAAGGGAAAGATCCAATGCAACACAAACCAGCACCCACAGCAGAGCTTCCAGGGCCCTATATCGTGGAACAGAGGCCAGAAGCACCCATGCTCACTGTATCACTGCCTGAGGTAACAGATCTGTACACAGATTTAATGCAAAATGCCGTTATTTGCAGATTCAATGGTTACTGGCCCAAAGCTGATGCACTGCATCAATGGGTTTTTTCTTCATGGTCACCCAAGTGTGAAATATATCTATGCCCTAAGGGTTTCTTCATAGTCAGATTCAACACAGAACTGGAACGAGACAGTATCATCAACCAAGGGCCTTGGTTTTGGGGCAATGCTGGCCTCTTTATCACCCCCTGGTTCTCGGACTTTGATGCTAACAAAATGGTTGTATCGACAATGCCAGTTTGGGTAAGGCTTCATAACCTCCCGCTGCACTTCTGGCATCGGAAGGCATTAACAGCCATTGGGAATTCCTTAGGAAAACATCTAAAAATAGATGAGGACAGAGCTAACCGGGGAATCTTCACATATGCCAGAATATGTGTCGAGGTGGATCTAAGCCAAGGGCTTACAGATCACATCACACTAAACTTTAACAATTCATTGTGGACACAACAACTTGATTACGAGAACACGGCATTCAGATGCCGCAGCTGCATGCAGACAGGGCACCTACAATATGCATGTCCTCTGTCCAGTAAGGAACCTAAAGGAAACAAGAAACAACAGAAGAAACCAAAGGGCTGGCAGCATACAGAACCACTGGAGGAGGAAGCACTGAACACGGAACCCACAGAGTTACAAGGAACCCAGGACAAAGCGATGGAGGAAAACAACGAAGAACCCAAATTGGAGCCAAACAACTTGGAACGGCAGCAAGATCTACAGCTGGAAATAAGCGGAGCCAAAAGAGCACACAGCCCCGAAGGATCTGACTCGGACAAAGAACAATCAGTGTATACAGGGGAAAACCAGCTTGCCTTAATTGCCCCTACGCCCAACGCGGGAGTATGGCGCAAAGTAGAAAAGAAAAAAGGAAGGAAAATATAGGCCTGTAGACACAACTTTAATAATTCTGTTGTATTCATGTATTTACAGGAACAGTTTTTGACCTTTTGTGTTTTATTTCTGTTTGCTGCCTGTCGTCACAGGAACAGCCATATGCATATGCTTCAAGCATCTACAAAATGTAATTTTATCAATATGAATAAAATTACGACTTTTTCCGACTTTTTCCTAAAAAAAAAAAAAATAGTTAGTAAAAAAAAAAAAAGGTAGCCAAAAAAGTAAGAGTTAGTTGAAAAGCCAAAATTAATAAAAAATAAATAAAAATAAAAGAGGAAAAAAATAAATAAAAATACATAAATATATAGAACTATAATAAAGAACATAGCTAATAAAGGTAAAAGTTAGTTTAAAAAATTAAATAAAAATAAAAGTAAATGAATAAGTAGATAAAAATAATAATAATAATAATAATTAATAAATAAAAATAAAAATAAAATAAATAAAGAAATAATAAAAATATAAAACTAAAACTAGGTAAATATAATTAAGAACGTGGCTAGTAAAGGTAAAAGTTAGTTGAAAAAATAAAAATTAATAAATAAATAAAAATAAAAGAGGGAAATAAATAAAATAAATAAATTACATAAATATATAAAAATATATAATAGAGAACAAAGCTAATAAAGCTAAAAGTTAGTTGAAAAATTAAATAAAAATAAAATAAATGAATAATTAGATTAAAAAAATTTAAACAAAATATATATATATATATATAATAGAAAGAACGACACAAAAAATAAAAAGGAGAGGGACAGGAAAAAGACCAATAAAAACCACAGAGCAAGACGGATAAACCCTAGGAGGAAGGAAGGCTCCAGGGGGAACACAGAAAGCTAGCAAAAAGATAACCAGGGGGGGGGGAGGGGATCCAACAACTACTGATTTTCCAGTCGTCATCTCTATTGAGATTGTTAGGCCTTCTTTCAATCTCAATAGCTTCCCTAAATTTACGATGATGGAATTGAGCAACTTTGGCAACAACCTTGGCCTCCTTTATACAAACCTGATGCTCGATCTTTTCCACATGCTCTGCTAACGTTGAAGACTTGGTTCTCCCATGTCTTAGGTCAGTTGCATGTTCGATGATCCTCTGATGGATGGAGCGCCCTGTTTCCCCGATATAGGGGGTTCCATAAGAACAAGGGATCAAGTAGACACCCTTCATGTCCTTAAGGTCAACTGGATCTTTCACCGACCGGAGGGATTTACGAATGGTGTTAAGGGGCCTAAAGGTTGAGGGGATATCATACCTCTTAAGGATCCGAGCAATTTTGTCTGTGGTTCCTTGAACATAGGGAAGATGGACACCTAGTCGGCGCTCCTTCGGTTCTTTATTAATTAACGCATTTTTAGAGGCTTTAAGGAAAGCCTTCTAACCTAGGTGCCTACTGTAGCCATTCTCCACAAAGACATTAAGGAGATGGGATCTCTCCTTATCAAAGCTCTTATTATCAGAAATCCTCAGGGCACGAGTAACAAGGGTGTTAAGAACACCCATCTTTTGAGCAGGGAAATGATGGGAATCGGCATGAACATATTGCTCAATATGCGTTTTCTTCCGGAATACTGAATGGAAGAGCGAGCCGTCCATATTCTTAGAAATAAGAATATCCAGGAAAGGGAGGCAACCATTGACCTCTTTTTCCATGGTGAACTTAATGGCAAAGGACTGACAGTTGAGGTGATTGAAGAAGTGATCCAACTCCTCTTGGCCATGGGACCAGATGACATTAGTGTCATCTACATACCTTCTCCAAAGCTTGGGAAGGAGACGAGCCGAGGCTAAAGCTTTGGCTTCAAAATCTTCCATAAAAAGATTCGAAACAATAGGGGAAAGGGGGGAACCCATGGCAACACCACAAGTCTGTTCAAAGAACTCACCCTCGAAACAAAAGAAAGTGGAATTGAGACAGATCTCAACCAGATGCGCGGTATCGGGATCTGTTAGGCGATACATCACTTCCAAGGCCTCCTTTATAGGGATGCAAGTATAAAGGGAGACCACATCAAAGCTGACGAGAATGTCATCAGGGTCAAGTTTAATATCCTTAAGCTCCTTAATGAAGGATGCAAAGTCTTTCACGAAGGACTCAGTGCGGCCAACCAGGGGCTTAAGTTTCAGGGCAAGGAACTTAGCTAGAAGGTAGGTTGGACCACCAATGGTGTTGACGATAGGCCTCAGAGGGACCCCTTCTTTGTGAATCTTAGGTAACCCATAGATCCTATGAGCAAGGGGACTGCTCTCAATGAGTTTATGGCATAGAGAACCCACAGAACTACTAGACTTGATGGCGAGAGCCACCGTCCTAGAAATCTTCTTAAGAGGGTTCTTGGGTAGTTTTTTATAACTGCCACTATTGTGAAGATGATCTAACATCTTCTTACGGTAATCATCCTTGTTAAGGATGACCGTAGCCCCTCCTTTGTCAGCCTTCAGAACGACAATATCTTGGTTCTGATTTAAGGATTTAAGGGCAGAGAATTCCTCCTTGCTGAGGTTCTTCCGAGGGGGCTTAGCCTTTCTAAGGACGACAGCACAATCCTGCCTAATAGTGTCCTTGATATTGTCCGGAAGATCTCTAATCCCGTATTCCACGTCGCAAATAATGTCATCCACCGGGATTTTTCTAGGGGCAAGGGCAAAGTTTAAACCTTTGCCTAAAAGACTAAAAACAGAAGGGGAAAAAGAAAAGCTAGAGAGGTTAACCACTCTCTTATTCCGGGAAGAAGGGGGAAAAATAACATGGTTCACATTCAAATTCTCATTGCTTTGGTTACTAATATTAATACCATCGCCAATGTTATTGTTAAAAGATTCTTTGTCATCAAGGTATAAAATATTATTATTAATGTCACATAAATTGTTATTTTCATTAATATTATTCGAAAAATTATTATCCAAAATATTATTATTATTCTCATGCTTCATACTATGATTATATAAATTATTATTATTAATATTATAATCATTATTCTTACGAATATTAATATTTATTCATATGCATAATATTATTATTATTATTATTAATATCATAATTGGTATTCTTATGAATATTATTAAAATTATATATATTCTTATTATTGATAATAATATCATTATTATTATTATAATAATTATTAATATTATGTATATTATTCAACTTATACAAACTATTATTAATAATAATATTGTTATTATTAACATTATAACCATTATTAAAATGCCGCCTTGACAGTTAACGTGAGACCCAGGAATGATACCAGTCGGCCTTCTGCACGCAGAGATCTAACCCTGAGCGCTTGAAGGAGAAACCACACCTTCTCCCTGGTCAGCAACGCTATTCCTCTTGGCAATCGAGCAACTGCTCCCCAACTGAATCGGAGAACTGTGAGCGAGGTTATGCAGCGAATTCTGATCATGGGAAGGAGAGACCAGACTTTCTCGCAAGTCAGCAACACCGCCATGGCGCCTACGCTGCAACGAGGAACCTGAGGGAGCCTCTCAACACCATTCGTAAATCTCTCCGATCGGTGAAAGATCCAGTTGACCCTAAGGACATGAAGGGTGTCTACTTTATCCCTTGTTCTTGTGGAACCCCCTATATCAGGGAAACAGGGCGCTCCATCCATCAAAGGATCAGCGAACATGCAACTGACCTAAGACATGGGAGAACCAAGTCTTCAGCGTTAGCAGAGCACGTGGAAAAGACCAAGCATCAGGTTTGTATAGAGGAGGCCAAGGTTGTTGCCAAAGTTGCTCAATTCCATCATCATAAATTCAGGGAAGCTATTGAGATTGAAAGAAGGCCTAACAATATCAACCCCCTGGAGCCTTCCTTCCTCCTAGGGTTTATCTGTTTTGCTCTGTGGTTTTTATTGGTCTTTTTCCTATCCCTCTCCTTTTTTCTTTTTTTTCTCAGGTATATTTATTTATTTATTATTTTTATCTAATTATTCATTTATTGTATTTTTACTTCTTTTTTTTGTTTAATTTTATTTAATTTTTCAACTAACTTTTACCTTTATTAGCTTTGTTCTCTATTATATATTTTTATATATTTATGTATTTTTATTTATTTTATTTTTTTCCCTCTTTTATTTTTATTTATTTTATTTATTTATTAATTTTGATTTTTTCAACTAACTTTTACCTTTACTAGCCACATTTTTAATTATATTTACCTAGTTTTAGTTTTATATTTTTATTATTTATTTATTTATTTTATTTTTTCTTATTTTTATTTTAATTTATTATTATTATTTTTATATCTAATTATTCATTTACTTTATTTTTACTTTTATTTTTATTTAATTTTTTAAACTAACTTTTACCTTTATTAGCTATGTTCTTTATTATAGTTTTATATATTTATGTATTTTATTTTATTTTATTTAATTTATTTATTTATTTATTTTTCCTCTTTTATTTTTATTTATTTTTTATTAATTTTGGCTTTTCAACTTACCTCTACTGGCTACCTTCATTTATTTTATTTTTTCTTTTTTTTATTTATATTTATATTTTATTTATTTATTTATTTATTTATTTAACTTATTTTCTCGTTCTAATTCTAACTAACTATTATCCTAAAAAAATACCCTATGTATATTGTTATTATAATATTTCTTATAACTTGTAATTTTAATTATTAAACCTTTTAACTAACTATTAACATTAGCACCTATTAAATTATTTTATTTATATAATTTTTTTTATATATTTTAAAGGAATGGTCACCGAATATAACTATATTATAAAAATGACTTTTTGACTTTGGTCCCAAAGTCAAAATTAGCCATTGGTCAAGATAGCCATTGGGGGTTCTACTCAAGACTATTTAACATGCATAACTGGATCTGTTTCTTCAACTTGTCCTGACGGTGAACCACACTAGTTGGTACGAAACGCGTCGACAAAGGTCTTTCTTCATGTGATTTACGCCGAAGTTCTTCTTACAAATGTTACAAATATTCAATCACTTATATGGTTCAAGTTAATCATACACATAATGTTGATTGACATTATTTATGTATCATTTCTTTTAAGTTGCACACATTTTGTTCACCTAAATAATCATTACACTTATTAAGGTGTAGTCTTACTAATGGACAAAGTGGTTTTTTTAAACCACTTAAATTTAAGTTTTTAAAACCTCTACCAGATTTTGGTCAAAATTGACTCGGAAAATTATTTAAAATGTTGATTAAATTGTCAAAAAAAAGTCAAACATAAAGTTGATTCATTTCTCATAATTATTTCTAATTAATATTACTGATTAAATATTAGAATTTATATTAGTGAATAAATTATAGATATTGGAATTCATATATTTAAATAGTAGAATTTACCAAATTATTTGTTTAATTTGATGGTTTTCCGAGCAAATTTTCATCACAATTTAATTAGGATTATTTCAAAATTAAAATTAAAATAATTCTGATTGCAATCAAGAGAAATGGTTAGAGTATGAATCCCTATATAATCACAAAATCCTAAATCACTAGTTTAACGAGTCTAAGCACCGTAAATAACTATAAACAGATGTAATTAACATGGTGGTCCTTTCATGTTTGATGGGCATAGCCCGGTAAGGTTGCCCCAGCATCCCTGCCCGTTTAAGTTCATTATTCTAGTCAAGCCGTTGATGAATAATTACCAATAGTTAAAGCACCAAGACTCAAAGGCATCCGAGTTGTCATCGTTATTTTTGATGATATATCTATTGATTAATGATTATTACTGTAAAAAGCGTATCAAGATTTAGATATGATTGCGTGTTAATGTTATTAAATAAATCTATGGTTGAGAATGATTCAAGTATTTTCCATTATCTTATAATATATGGTTTTAATAATTTTAAATAATATTTTTTATACATAAAATTATTTTACAACTTAAATACATTATTTTAAATTAATAAAAAATTACAAATAATATATTTGCAAATATCGTTTTATAAGAATGAGGAAAAATTTATTATTTTATTATTTTAAATTAATATAACCTTACATTATTTTAATTCTGAATCTATCAAGAGCCAAGAGTGATCAAATATTTTTTCACTCTAAAAAATGTTTGTATCTCGAGATTTGATCCTCTCATCCCTTGGTAGATCTAGAGTTAAGGTGGATCTACACTAATTTAATTTCCCCCTTTAAATAGGTTATATTTCACATCAATACCATGGGACATTTTTATTTTTATTGTTATTTTATTTTTAGAGGGTTATTTTTTTTTTATTATTTATTTACATTACATTACCTGACATTATTTTTTTTTTTTATTTTTTTTTATTTATTTTTTATGTAATTTGACTTAGTCCAAATGTTAAACATTACATTACAACATCTCTACCATATGAAAGCCCCAACATAAATATATGTTATAATTTATGTACTTTTTTATTGTGCGGCTTTGTCCGACTTAATATAGAAGAGATGTTATAATGTAGTTAATGTTATCTAAATACATTGACTTGGTCAAATTACATAAAAATAAAATTAAAAGAGGTTTGCACCTACATGGATTTGATTCCTCTTGACACTTGGAGTTAAGATGAATCTATACTAGCTACACAATAAAATGAAAACATTTAAATTTTATAATTAAAATATATTAATTTTAAATACAAATATTTGGTATTCTCTATTATATGTTTTAATAAACTTATATTTATCATTAAAATATACTAAGAGAATAATTAAAAATTTAAACAAATAGATCTCAATATAGAAAATATGTTGTAATGTAGTTAATGTTATCTAAATATATTGACTTGTTCAAATTACATAAAAATAAAAATTAAAAGAGATTTGCATCGGATTTGATTCCTCTGGGCACTTGATAAATGAATTAAAATGAGTTTATACTAATTACACAATAAAATAAGAACATTTAAATTTTATAATTAAAATATATTAATTTTAAATATAAATATTTGGTATTCTCTATTATATGTTTTTAATAAACTTATATTTATCATTAAACTATACTAAGAGAATAATTACAATTTTAAACAAATATATTTGAATTTTGTTTAACCATGTTGATGCGCTAGAAGAATCTTGTCTTGTTATGTTATGTAAACATTTTCCTTGGTCAAATAAAAATAAAAATAAAGATAAAATAAAAGTAATAGTTATATTTATTAATAAAAATAAAAATAACACTAAGTTAAATATGTTTCAATAATAAGGTAAACTTGACTTGGCCAAGTTATTGGTGATTTTTGAGCTTTGGGTTTATGAAAACTCATGCTATTGACCCATGGTATTCATGTGGAATATAACTTATTTAAAGGAGGAAATTAAACCAACCTAACTCAGACCAAAAGGGATCAAATCTTATCCATGGGCCCTTGGTAGATCCTTAGTTTAGATGGATCTAGGCTAGTTGCTCTCCAACCCAATGTGGAAGAGATGTTGTCTCATGTCCTATTATGTCATATAAACATTTTGACTTGGTCAAATTACACAAAAATAATAATAATAATAATTAAAAAATATATATATAATTGTAATTATTAATTAAAACATTTTGACTCTGTCAAATTTTATATATATATATATATATAAAGGTATCTTAACTCCAAATCTACTCAGCGTCTAGATGGATCAAATCTCTTAAGATGCAAACATCATTTAGAGTGAATGAGATTTGAACCCCCTGGGTGCTTGGTAGATCCAGAGTTAAGATGATCTAGGCTAGTTGCACCGAGAGGTAAGATGGATCTAGGCTAGTTGCACCGAGAGGCCCAGTATGGAAGAGATGTTGTCATATCTTGCCTTGATATGTTGTATAAACATTTCGAGTCACTCAAATTACACAAAAATTAAAATAAAATTATAATTATTAATTTAAACATTTTAACTCTATCAAATTACAAAAAAAAATATAATTATAATTAATAATTAAAACTCTATCAAATTACATTAAAAATAAAAAAAATTATAATTATAATTAATAATTAAACGAGTCTAGATCTAGTTTAACACCCATCTACCAAGGGCAGAGAGGGATCAAGCCTAGATCGAGTTTAACTCCCATCTACCAAGGGCATAGAGGGACCAAATATCTTGAGGTGCAAACCTCTTTTAGAGTGAAAAGAGATTTAATCCCTCTCTACCATCTTGAGGTGCAAACCTCTTTTAGCCTGAAAAGAGATTTGATCCCTCTCTACCCTTGGTAGATCAGGGGTCAAATAGATCTAGACTAGTTATGATCATGTATAATTGCATGAGATAATAATTCTAAGTATGCATCTTGTTATGTAAAATGATGATAATCTTATATATATAGAGAGAGTGTGTGTGTCTTATGTCATGGCAATGGTAATTCTTAAATTATTATTTTCTTAAATGTGGTGAAAATTAGTTTATTGGAAATAAAGGATGTATATCTTAATGTATATAATAATAATTGTCTTAATATTTTAATTTATATTTTACATAGTGTATTTCTTAGTTTTCAATTTATAAAGAAATTGTATTTTAAATATTTAGTAGGTGAAAGTGATTATACCAACAAATTTAACATAAATTTAATCGTAAATTATAATTTAATGCTTTCAGTTTATTTATCACGAGATTAGATACTAAATGTCTCTGTTAGGGTTCAGCTTGCAGTTAGAGTTTCCAGTTGTATGAAATCCACAAGTTAATCCAGTAATATCCTATGCTTCCTTCCTCCATGAATCTGCCTGATATCGTAAAATGTCACAAGACTGGTACGAGGATCTAGTGGATTATACACCAGACCCTTTGGAAGGGGCCAATACATTGAGGGGTCCAAATCTCATGCAAGAATTGTGACCCTCCTTTGTCCTCGTCACTCTAGCTTGCTAATGCAGGTACATACTGACATCTTAGGTAGTTTCTCGATAAAGTGCTTGGGGTTGGTCCCAATGTTATCAAAAGCTAGGAAACCTTCTCTTGTTCCTAGGTGGCCCACATCCCCATTCCCTCTTATGGAGCCTATTTAAATTCGAATGCATGATAGAATTTCTAAACATGATAATTACTTGTGAATAATTGTATGTGTTTTTCATTTAGCATTTACTTCATCCACTACGCCATCAAGCAACTATACAAGTGCATAGCAGAAAAATATAAGAGACACTAGAAATTATACTAGAGACCAGGGAAAAACCCATAAGGGGAAATGTTACACTAAAAAATGTCACCATGACTATTTACAGTTAGTATGGCTCAATCAACAGCCATGCTACCCTCTTAGGCAAGTCTTATGCCTCTGCTCTCCATGTCAAACTCCAAAAAGAGAGAAAGTCTTGTATAAATGTATTTATCTCTGGGGACGCAGGTTCTCTCAACCTTACCTGCGGGGACGCTCCCAACGTTCACAAAAGCTGCGTCCAAAGACGCTCTGTATGTAAAGGGACAGGTGCGTCCCCCTGTAAAGGTTAGAATGCGCAAGTTTCATCTTTAAAAAGTTACTTGTGGTCATTTCTAGAGCATTCTAGAAGGTTGTTCGACGTGTATTGGGCGCCTCCAGATGGTTCATGCACTCCTATCAAAGAGGAACTTATCCCATCAATAAGGGAGCTATCCCACCCAAAGAGGGGATTATCCCATTGATGGTGGACCTGATTAACCTCCTCTTGAGCACTATAAATACAGGCATTGGGCCAGAAGGAGGGGAGGCTGAAGCTATACATTTTCTAAGGGTAAATGCTGCAGGAATTAGGACTCCCATTTAGAAGTTTGTGAGGAGAGATTGCCATCTTTGCTTGTTCTATTTGGAAGTGGGTGAGCTTTGTCAAAGTAGAGGAAGACTCTTGTGGACCCTGGAAGGAGCTTGCACAACACCAAGGCTCAGGTTGTAATGGTTCCTTTTGATTACCTTTAATGCAAATTGGTCCATTCTTCTCAATAACTTGTTGTTTATGGGTTATTTCATGTACTCCTTGGTCTATATGTTGAATATGCTTTGTTTTATGTTATAATCAGGTGCTATTTAATTGTTTGACTGTTGGTGATTGCAGGTTTTGGAGAAAAGGAGGAGCTCATCCAGATCAACAAAGCTTGGACTTCTACAACAGCGTTTGGACAAAGGTAAGAACGAAACACTTGATTTCTCATATCATAATGCATGTTTAGAGAAGGATAGCTCCAGTTTGTTTTGTTTGTCATTAGAATGTATTAGACTTCTAGGAAGGTCGGTTGTGTCCGCACTCTTGACTGATTCCGTGTGACAAATTGGCGACTCCACTGGGGAATCCATTGATGAGAAGAGTCTTTTCTTTTGTGTGAACTTTGCTTTGAGAAAATTGGTTTATTTTTCTGGTTTTGGCTCTGTGATTCTGTCTCTGGGTGGGTTAGCTTAGGATTAGTTTTATTTTGCTTTTTCTTGAGTTTTTCAGTAGGACGCACCCTCTGAGTGCTGCACAGTGCGTCCCTGGACGCACTTTTGCTGTGTGCACAGAGCGGGCCCGCACCTGTGCTAACGGGTTGCCTGCGTCCCCTGCCAAAATTTGAGAAAATTCCATTTTTTGCATTTTTGCTCTTAGATTTTGTTTTTTCTTAGTTTTTTCTGCCCAGATTCATTAGTCCCTTGCCAAGAATCTTCACCTGAACTTGTTTTCATAGCATTGAGTGTTTTAGTGGATTTCATTGAAATTTAAGCCTAGGGTTTGATTTTTGAGTAGATCCTATAGTGACTTTAATGGTGGAAGTTGTCAAGCCTTAGATCTCTCTGGTTTGGTCAACCTTCTTGAGAGTCGGATCTGTCGTAAGTCTACCCGTGTGAGCAACCAACCTGTTGAGTTGTCTCTTTGGTCAAATTTCAAAGTGCTTGTTGATTAAGTCTTGAATTCCATTTTACAAAAAGAACAAAAAGATTTGAGTTTTGTTTTGATCAGCTCTTGATTCTGCAATAGCTGGTCCTTGATTTGATTTTGGTCAAGTAAAACAACCTAGAAACATCCTTGTAAGTTTTGGCCTCGTTAAGTTTGCTTAGAGTAAATTTACCTTTTAGTTTGCTTGTGAATGAATTTTCGTAGATTTTAATAGTTGTTAAGATTGATTTTTGTTAAATTAGATTTATTTGCTTTATTAAAAGAAAAATACAAAAACATCTTCTTTAAAAGTCTTGTTTCAAGTAGCTTTGAAAGTTTTGAAAGAAAAAGAGTTTTTCGTGCAAGTAAAGAGTGGTCATGTGTGTGTGCTTGAAAAGAAAAAGAGAATTGTTTCTTTGATTGTCTTTTCTAAGGAAGTTGTTTTCTCTAAAATTTGCATTCTCTCAACTCTCTTAGTTAAGAATTTCATTGAAAAAGGAAAGTAGCGTAAATCATCTTAGGTGCATCTTTGTAGTGGTTGGAGTCGAGTCTACACACCATTGGTTTCACTTCCACTACCTTTTGACTTTAAAGAACAACCATAAAAGTAACGCTTAAAGTAAAATTGAAATAGTAATTTTTATTTACTAGGGCTCTGAAGCACCAATTTAGATCAGGCTAGTGTCTTGGAGTAGGTGAGTAATTAACTCTCCAAGACAACAAAACCAAACAAGTAGCTTATCTTGTGATAGAATAAATCCAATTGTCTCACTTGTACTCTGGGAAAGCTCCTCTTAAAGGAGAAGCACGAGCTCGTGTCCGAACCAGTGAGGGGATCATTCCCCCCTCGTTGGGAACGACGCCAGACACGCACGTATTACAAACGGTAAACCTCGGATTAACCATTGTCGAGGAGCCAGGGGTCACTTGTCGGTAAACCTTGGATTATTGTCAAGGAGCCGGCAAGGGGATTGAGCTTGCTACTCTGCCCTTGCGTGCTGTCGGAGTTTAGACTGTTCCCCCAGGTGCATTTGTTGCGGTTGGTAACCTTAGTGACCATTATCTTTAGGATTCTACCGAGGTGACGGTGGAGGGAAGGTCCCACTGTACCTGGAGCAGACGTCGGTTATACTCACTTGGATTTTCTGGGGGGTTCACTTCACTCGAGACGGTTAAAGTGGAGGAACTTGGTCCAGTCTATTCATTAAGCAGGTTGCCGGGGTAACTGTTCCACCCGCCATTTCTGTACTGAATCCAGCGAGGTTGGGATTCATCACCAACTAGCGCTTTTGGTCCGGAAGACTACTGTTTGTGTTTGGTTTGACGCCCTAGATTCTTTAGGCGTGTGATTCAAATTTGTTTGGTTCTTTAGAGACTTTAGGTGGTTTGATTTGAAATTTTATTTTGTTTTCGTGTGTAGTAGTTAAAAGTTTTTAGCTGTGGCGGAATTACCGAGACAGTCCCGTAGACTTCGGGGCCAGTCTCCTGAAGTTGTTTCTGTGGCCGAATTGTTGAGAAGATCCCGTAGACTTAGGGGTGAACCTCCTCAAGACGAGTCCAGTCATCTAGAAGGTTTAAAGGTCCTTGTAACTCCTAGTGGCAGTAGAGTAGGTTCACCTGAAGAAGGAGAATCTTCCTTGGTGGTCCATCCAGATTACCAAAGTTTAGAGACAGGTTATAATCCCGAAGCTGTTACAGTTTCTGAGCTTGTTGGTAGTTTTTCGTCTGCTAGTGATACAGGCGAAGAACCAGAAATATCCGAACCTGTTACTCCGACTCCTAGTGTTCCTGATTCACCGAGAATAGAAAGAATTATCACCGAAAATCTTCCTGTTGGTTTGATTGCTATTGAAGAACTTGTTCCAGAGGAAGAAATAGGCGTCTCTGATCCTGAAGATCAAATTACCCTTGATCTAAGGGAGCGTGAATCCATCTTTTACAGTCCTCCTAGAAGTACTACTTGGTACCTTTCGTTAACCAATTATCTAGACAACTTTGGGCTAGGTTTTTCTACACCTCGTACTCCTTTTCCACCTGGAGGTATTCATACTCCTGTAAATATGTCTGGTCAGTCGTCCGTGTTTACACAAAGTCCTAAATCTTTTTTACATGGCGGTCCTTCTGTTCCTACTGGGTATCAATCTCTTTCTGGTACCTTTGCGGGAGCATCTCCTCAACCCGTTGAGCATGGGTTATTAATTGGAAACAGTGGTAATGTACCATTGGGTGTAGGAGACATTTACATGATGTCAGGTTCAGTTCCCGTTTCTCAACCTCAAGGTGGCCAATTACCGCCTGGGGGGCAACCGCAGTTAACACCTGGGGGGCAACCTCAAGGTACACAAATCGTGTCTGGGGGGCAACCTCAAAGTCAGTATGTACCTATGGTGCAATACGTGCCTCAAGGTCAACCCCAGCCTCAATATGTACCCCAGGGTCAACCTCAGTATCAATATCAACCTCAAGGATGGCAACCTCAAGGGTATCAACCCCAAGGTTATCAACCTCAAGGGTACCAACCTCAAGGTCAAGGTCAACCCCAGTATCAGTATTTACCTCAAGGTTATCAACCTCAAGGTCAATACTCGAGTCAAGGTTATCAACCGCCTCAAGGTCAGTCATATGTTCCAAGTATGGGAATTGCACCTTACAATTATCAATCCTACCCTCAATCCGGTTATGGATCTCAGTATCCTCAACCTGTTACGGGTCAATACCCTGGAATGTTAGTGTGGGATCCATCACAGGGTCAACAGGTGTTGCAGCCAAGTATACAGATGGTTCCTCAAGCTGGACAACCCGTAGTTTCTGGTCCAACCCAGCAACCGCAGCCTGTCCAGTCAAATGTTCAAACTTCTGTAACTTCGGTAGTTACTCAGCCGCCAATTGCACCTAGTACTCCATCTATCTCCAAACCCAAACCTTTCGGCCTGAAGCTTCAAAGGCGGAACGTCGAAAAATTCGGTTTCAATCCCAGGCATACAAAATTATTGGAGATACACTTTATCGCCGGGGGGCAGACTTAGTTTTTCGACGTTGTCTAACTCACGAAGAGGCTGAGAGAGTTTTGAATGACTGTCACTCTGGAGCATGTGGCGGTCATATGTCTGGGTATGCCACAGCTCAGAAGGTGTTGCGCGCTGGTTACTTCTGGCCATCTATGTTTAAAGATTGTATCATTGCAGTCCGGAAGTGCCACAACTGCCAAGTGTTTGATCAAAAGATGCGCGCACCACCTGCTCCTCTCCACCCTATAATTGCCGTTGGTCCATTCGCCAAATGGGGTATCGACTTTATTACTTGTAACCCTCACTCGGCCGGGGGGCATGCGTATATCATCCTCGCGGTTGATTATTTCACTAAATGGGCCGAGGCGATGCCTACATTCGACGCAAGCGGCAAAACAGCTGCAGTTTTCATATTCAATCATATAATAACTAGGTTTGGTGTCCCACAAGCAATCATTACTGACCATGGGAGCCATTTTCGAAACACCATGATGACTGAACTTACAAGCCAGCTTGGTTTGCGCCACGACAGCTCTACTCCTTATTATCCGCAAGCCAACAGTTTGGTTGAGTCTATCAACAAAGTTCTGGTTATCATGATCCGACGAACCATTGGTATTCATCGGTCGAATTGGCACAACATGTTATTTTCGGCGCTATGGGCATACCGAACCTCAGTGAAAACCTCAACAGGGTTCACTCCTTTCCAGCTAGTTTATGGCTTGGAAGCAGTGTTACCCATTGAATGTGAAATCCCATCACTTCAAATGGCTGTCGAATTACTCCCAGCTACTTCCGAAGAGGAGAAAAGTTTATTGTACTTAGCTAAATTAGATGAGACTCGACGTGACGCTGCATTGGCAATCGAGACTCATGCGAAGCGAATGAAAGCTCAGTATGATAGAAATGTGACCCCTCGAAGTTTTTCGGAGGGAGACCTAGTGCTTTTATATGATCAAGCTAACGATAAGCTAGGTGCTGGAAAATTCGTTCCTATGTGGCATGGACCCTATATTGTAAAGCGAAAGCTAGTAAAAGGGGCTTATGAGCTGGTAGATTTTGATGGGGACTCTTTGGGTAAACCCAGAAATGGACTTTACCTAAAGAGGTATTATGCTTAAATGGTGGGTATGGAGAATTTTTAGTTAGGTTAGGTTTTCTTTCTAGCTAGTATGATTGTTAGTTAGTCAGTGTGCTTAGCTTAGTGAGTGTGTTTTTCGTCGTTATTCTGGCTTATCTTGGTTTTACTCTTGATATTACAGATGTCGACGCCTCTCCAAACATACATTGGATTTGCTGATGGTGCTTGTCGTAGTACACGGAATATCTCTTCCGCAGCTTGGGTTATCTATTCACCCTCTGACGAGTTAGTTTCTATGCATGGGGTAAGCCTCGGTCAAACAACGAATAACATTGCAGAATACAGTGCAGTGGTTGAATTATTATCCGAATCTATTTCATTTGGAATTCGACGTTTGATAGTGAGGTTAGATTCTGAACTTGTTGTATTACAGCTTAATAGAGTTTATGCCATTAGAAATCCTGTGTTATTAAGGTTGTTTTTGAGAGTGCGTCTCTTGGAACGTGAAATTTGATTACATTGAATATCAGCATATTCCAAGGTCCTTAAATACATTAGCAGATGCAATTGCTTCTCGAGTGTTGGACAGACATTTACGATAATCATGCAAGTAAATTTAAAAACATTTCATCATACATGTTAAACAAGATAAGCCGGTAATAGTGATATATGTATAGATAGGAGTGTGTCAAAAAATATACATCGTCTTCGATCATAGGTTGAAAAACACCTTATGATCGGCAAAAATGATAAGTACAAAAAGTCAAAAATGTCACATGTGTCTACAAAAGTGACTAGTCAATCACTGGTGGTGCTCCCTATACGACACCACTACACGGGCTACCTTGCGCAAAAATCTCCTAAACGGTCCGGGGACCGCGACTACAAAGCGTTGAAGCCTGATAGGAATATCATCCATAGTAGTCTCAGGCATATCTGCCGTCAGACGCTCTAGATCATGCTCCAACTCAGCTAGTACTTCTGCAGCCGCGTCCTGTGGGGCCGGTACCGGTGCAACTGGGTGTCTCCTCTCAAAAGGCCGGAGGTTGGCTGGACGCTGTGGACCAACATCTGCATTTTGAAAATTTTTACTGTCAGTTTTGAGACGATATATATAAAAAACAAAAAAAATACATAATTTGAAAACTTGTGAAAAATAAAGTACCTCTGTCATCCCATTGTTCTCCCTGTGGAAGAACCATGTCCGGATCATGTCGAAAATCTACTCCAGCGTACGGAAAGTCCTGGATCGAGAAAACCTGGTCCTCCAACCAGTGAAAGTAACTATCAGAAAATCGAACAACTGCCGCGCCCTCGTCAGGATGCCGGGCCATCACCGCAACCCATCGTACCAGCTTTGGCTCCCGAGGACCCAAGATATCAACAGTGAGTTGCTGAGGGATCAGCATCGGAACTCTCTCTAAGGCAAAGCTCACGACTAAAGGCCCATATCCAAAAGTTTTCAGTCGTCCGTTCTTTGCCTTAGTCAGTTGGCTCTTCACATTAGCCGACACAGCATCACACCAGTTGAAAATGGTGCCTTGGTAACAGTCAATTGCCATCCGCATTTGGGACCCAGAAGCAATGTGTAAAGCGACCGCGCCGCAAATTCTGGTAACCGTGAAAGCGATAACTTTGAGTTCACGCAGAGAGATGTGTTTGATCTCCACGCCTTTCGAATGGTGTGCCCCAGGTGTGCACCAATCTTCCCGGAGACTAACAAGGGATTGGCCACCCGGCCTAGTCCCGGCTAGATTGAGTTGCTCGCCTCTGTTTGGCAAGCCAGTGAGAAAGTATACATCCGAGGGCTCTATCTCGAGCTGGTGCCCTCCTATGTAAAAGCATTGCTCTTGAACGTTCCATCTCTCAACCAGCCATTCTAAGAATCTTACCTGAGCCCTCATGCCCGGTATGGCCCAGTATTTGTATAACCCGCATGCTTTTAGGGCATCCAGGGAAGGTTGGTGTTCTATTGCAGCTTCATCAACCTCTTCGTGCTCTCTTTCTCTCCAATCCAACATGGTGAGTGCCCTACACACCAAGAAATAGTGATTAGAATTAATTTGGGGAAATTTGATTGGTTATTTGTGAGGATTGGGGTTTCAAATTCCGTGTTCCACGGAGGACGCACCCCGCGTTTGGAACACAGGGCGTCGGGACGCAGCTGGCCTGAAGGTGGGCTGCGTCCCCCGACCATTTTCCTGTATAGGAAAAAGTCGGGGGACGCAGGTCACCCGAAGGGCACCTGCGTCCACCGAGGAGCGCATTTTGAAACCTAAACCCTCCCAAAAAACAAAACTAAAACCTAAAAAACAATTTTAATCGGATAGAAATGAAGAGTAGGATGTTGTAAAATACCTGGAAGAGACGGCGTTCGATTCTGACAGTCGGATTTTCCGCAGCGACCACGGGAAGTTTCTTGCCCAAAAGCCCTTTGTTCAACCTCAACAGTCAAACGGTAAAAATGACATGGTAAAAAGTCTTTTTATAGGTTTTTTGGATGAATTTGTTCATTTTTCACCATGGAAAGATATTTTTCGATGTATTTTTGCCTATCTTAAACAGGTATGAGTAATGTGTTGCTTTTTGTGTAGGACAAAGGGATTTAGAGGGAAAATTGTCATTTTTCACGAACCAAAATATCAGAGTCATCTTTTAAGCCCTTTTCTGACTCCTAAAATATGAAAAGATTGCCGAGCGTTTCTTTTACACTCGTTAAAACGGAATTAAAAGACGGTCCCCTTATAGCTCTTTTCTGACCGTAAAATCAGGAAAAGATTGCCGGGTTTTTGTCGTTTCAAACTCGATACGGAAATAAAACGACGTGTCCTTGATCGCTTTTTACTTTTCAGGTCAGTGGCACTAATTATGAAAGTACTCCTTGGTCGCAAGATCAAGCGGTTCCCCCAGGTATTATTTTATACTTTTTCGGGCTTGAGGGACACAAATCTACGAAAAAGTTCAACTTGGAGTCTTCTTAAGTTTTTCAGACTCTCTAAAATTGAAAAACACCGAGTTTCTCCTATACTGGGCTCGTTAAACATTTCACAGTAAAGGACCTGTTCAATTACAAACAGGAACGAACCACTCCTTCCTAGGGTTCGAATCAAAACTAGGTTGGACTCATCCGAAGGATGAGCTTATAATCAAGCATATGTTATCCTCCTCAAGCTTGTTAAAAATAAAGAGGTACTTGCCAGAAATGGTGGGGGAAAAGAGAGAAGAATGAGCCTATTTGTTATCTTTTGTCTCAGAAGAAACTTTATTACCACTCTTGGACACGACACTTTTCATTCACCTGGGTTGGGAAATCCTTTACCTCACAGTTGATCAAACCACATTGAAAGTCTTCAGCCGGGTTCCGGGGGTTAACTTTGAGTCGTTTATCACCAAGCCATCTGTTGTGTCATTATGTGTTCAAGAGGTCTGCAAGCAAAACTTTCATCTGCAAAATACTTGTCATCCATTTGACCATCCCTGAGTCAGTCCTTACAGCAACATTTCTTCAACTTGAACAAATGATTTCGTGTTGTGGGCTTGCCTGCAACGGGTCGCTTTCTATCGACATCAGCACATTATCTAGAGAGATGACTTAGAAATCGTCAGTACCTTGAAGTCTGCATGCATCAATGGCAGGTTTCTCGCCTTTGACGTCAGTTTACATCATTGACTTTCGATCGAAGGATTCCGTGAAATGTTCGACATCAACTCATTCATTCACATCTCATGGATTGTACTGGGTACTTTGAAAACCATTGACATTACTGGTGGTCTCTCTCACGCTTGTTAACAGTTTACATCATCGACTGGTAATCAAGTGGTTTCTACCATGTTCGACGTCAACTCATTTATTCGCATGGCTAGAATCGTACCAATTCGGGAAGTAGAAATGAAGACCCTGGATCTAGTTTCCACCATCCAGGCTGCGAGGAGTTTTGTATTCATTATCTAAGTAGACTAATCATAAATAGATGGTTGCGTCCATACTGTGTCTACAAAAGTCTATGATTGTGATGTACTGCAAAATCATTCCTGTATCAGAGTAGTTAGTCTGTTAGTTAAAGTTTTGATCTGAGTATGGGAATGCCTACCTCAGTGATGATATAATCTTATACATGTATTTTGTGTTGAAAATTGCAGGTTCTGACCAGGCTCTCCACGGGATAATCCTTGAAATGATAAAGCGCTTCACCCTTCCTAGATATTACAAACCCTAATCTATTCCAGACTTCGCACTTTAGGGGGCAATCTGTTACACTAAAAAATGTCACCATGACTATTTACAGTTAGTATGGCTCAATCAACAGCCATGCTACCCTCTTAGGCAAGTCTTATGCCTCTGCTCTCCATGTCAAACTCCAAAAAGAGAGAAAGTCTTGTATAAATGTATTTATCTCTGGGGACGCAGGTTCTCTCAACCTTACCTGCGGGGACGCTCCCAACGTTCACAAAAGCTGCGTCCAAAGACGCTCTGTATGTAAAGGGACAGGTGCGTCCCCCTGTAAAGGTTAGAATGCGCAAGTTTCATCTTTAAAAAGTTACTTGTGGTCATTTCTAGAGCATTCTAGAAGGTTGTTCGACGTGTATTGGGCGCCTCCAGATGGTTCATGCACTCCTATCAAAGAGGAACTTATCCCATCAATAAGGGAGCTATCCCACCCAAAGAGGGGATTATCCCATTGATGGTGGACCTGATTAACCTCCTCTTGAGCACTATAAATACAGGCATTGGGCCAGAAGGAGGGGAGGCTGAAGCTATACATTTTCTAAGGGTAAATGCTGCAAGAATTAGGACTCCCATTTAGAAGTTTGTGAGGAGAGATTGCCATCTTTGCTTGTTCTATTTGGAAGTGGGTGAGCTTTGTCAAAGTAGAGGAAGACTCTTGTGGACCCTGGAAGGAGCTTGCACAACACCAAGGCTCAGGTTGTAATGGTTCCTTTTGATTACCTTTAATGCAAATTGGTCCATTCTTCTCAATAACTTGTTGTTTATGGGTTATTTCATGTACTCCTTGGTCTATATGTTGAATATGCTTTGTTTTATGTTATAATCAGGTGCTATTTAATTGTTTGACTGTTGGTGATTGCAGGTTTTGGAGAAAAGGAGGAGCTCATCCAGATCAACAAAGCTTGGACTTCTACAACAGCGTTTGGACAAAGGTAAGAACGAAACACTTGATTTCTCATATCATAATGCATGTTTAGAGAAGGATAGCTCCAGTTTGTTTTGTTTGTCATTAGAATGTCTTAGACTTCTAGGAAGGTCGGTTGTGTCCGCACTCTTGACTGATTCCGTGTGACAGGAAACCCAACAATCCTTTTCTTATAGAATCAAAGGTCAACAGGAGAAATCCAAGTCATAAACAAACTGACCAGTAACCCAAGTGCTAAGTCATCCCTCCACATGTCTATCCATAATATTGTATATAAGATTGTCCATAAATATGTCTTTAGGATGTCTCTAAAACTCCCATCATCATAGGAGAATGTACATATGAAACTTGGATCATTATAGAAGAATGTATCTCTAAAATTTGCATGAGAATGTACCTCTGAAACATGCATTATCATAGGAGAGTGTATCTCTAAAACTTGCGTCATCATAAGAGAATGTACCTTAGAAAAATTACATCATCACATAGAATTATATCCTCAATAAATTCACATATCACAAAGAGAAGGTGCCACAGAAGAGTCACATATCACAGAGAGAAGGTGCCATAAAAGATTTTCATATGACAGAGATAAGGTGCCATAAAAGCTCACATCATCACAGAAGTATAGTTCCACAAGAAACTTGCATACCACAGAAGAATAGCTATGAATTCCCTTCCACATATCAGATCTGAATTGGTGTTCAAATGGTGGATAATTATGCCAATATATATTTGTTTCCATGTCGGAAAAGGTGCATCTAAAGGCTGAGATGACTTGTCATCTGGAGGGTCGACTTAGCAGTTGGAACTTAACCAAACTGTACATAAAATTTCTAATTTTCTTTTGTTTCAAATGTCCAAATGGAACATGAAAAGAATATTTTTTTTCTTTTGACTCAAACAAATTCTTTTGAGTCTTTAGAACATCATGATTAAAAATACCTTATGAAGATCGAACCTAGTTACAATTTCAACACTCCCACTTAACAAGGGAAGTATTCGTAATGACTCAACAGGATAATCTCAAGTTGAAATATTCATATAAGAAAGGATCCATATTGATAAGCATCAGTATAAACATCGTCATGACCAACATTGTTGAAATACCAAGGCCTCAACAAGTAAGCTTTGTCTCTCTACTAGAGCACAATGTTGGGAGGAATTCAATAGGACACCACACAACCACTTCTCTGAGGCACATACTCCACCTAGGTTCACCAAAATATGTCCTCCATAGGAATGTTTCCTAATCTATTGTCACAATACTTGACACAAGGAAATGTCGGTCCTCTAACCATTCTTATACCATATCAATGTACTTGACTTACGGTTGTTAGTCCTAGTCACAGTACATGTCTCAAGAATGTTGGTCCATGATTCTTATCCAATTTACCATTCTCCCTATATGTGTTCATGTACTTGGATTACAGTTGTTAGTCCTGGCCACAGTACATGACACATGGAGAATAAGATGGCCATCCTCACTCCCTCTCAATCTAGGAGTAGATATCCATAAGCCCAAGCTTCTCTTGAAAGTATTCATACTTCTCTTACATCAGCTACTTATTCATCTGTGGAGATTTGTTGTAGCTTATCAGCTCTTATCTGCACCATATTCTTGAATCATAAAGCGCTTTGACCTCCCATGAAAAATCAGGTTCTCTAACAATCTTTAGAAGGTATTACAATCGAATCCAACACGTCATCAAATAGTCCATCAAACATTTTATGGAGTCAAAATACTTCACAGCTAATGATGCAAACGGCCATATATTTTTCCTTCCCAGTGCAATCAAATCCTACTTCATGATATTCCAAGAATTCATACCATATCCCAACCATTAGTAGTATCTATACTCATTATCAGCACTGCCAACCCAGTTGATGCATTCTCAAGTCCCAAGTTGTAGTGTAAGATCCTTCAAGGCAAATTCTGCTTCTAGCTTCCTATGAAGTAAATATTTATACCTTTTACAAAATATGAGGTCTTATTTAATAATGAGGCTCCTTCAAAATATAGGGTAACTCTTCTAACGGAGGCAATCGTCTTAACATGATCCTCTCCCTCTTACTGGCAGAACCTTCTCGATTTCATGTTGCCTTTTGGTGCATGCTAGATTTTGACTTCTCTAATGCATACTTCAAATTGCTCTCTTCTTTTTGCATTCATTTTCTTCCATAAATCAGGCCAGTCCTCATGCTTTGCTACATTCTTCCATTTCTTTCTGCTTGTTTCCAAAGCATAGGAAGCCCTTGCCATTAACCCACAATCCTCACTAGGAGGGCATGAAAGAAAAAATATAATGAAGCAAAGTACAAGAGATTATGCAAAGTTAAATGTAATAACAATAGAAATAATCAAAGAGAGAATGTACAGAATACTTATCTTTTGACAAAATTCAAATTCCTCTTACTCTTGGACTTTTTTTATTGCAACTTCATCATCTTTGTCCTCAGTATTAGCATGATGTAATATATTTCTTGTAAAATATAGGGTTTCTTCTCTCAGTGGAAATGATTAGTCCTTAGGTTTTTGTTAGTTCAAACTTTTTCTAGTGTTTTCAAACCCTATATGCTTCAATAGCAAAATATACAAGACCTGCCATCTTCCAGATTTTCAAGTTTTTTTGTGGGAAGCACATATTGATTGTGTCTTTGTACTCAAGAGAGAGGATACCATCTCTTACTGTATATTTACATTCCCTTCCATAATACATTAGAAATTCAATAGTATCTTTCAATGTAGAATGAGATTTCTATCTTCATACTTCATGTAATTACTTGTCTAGTTATGACAGTTGTTGTATGTGATCCCTCCATAGCATAGTATTGACGAAGCCTTCTAAGAATATAAATCTTTCAAATAATTTTCTGGTAACATAACTCAAGAATATTATATCTTATTCTTCCAGCAACAAAATTATGATTTGATAGTCCTTTGCTAAGGAGTGATACTTCAGCTTTACTTGTCTACCAATTCTACCTTTGAGTGCGGTGCCAAATTTTGAAATTTCTCCGAGATGCTTCAACAAGATATTTGCAATGCCTTTTGTCTTAATTTTTCAGATTTATTTCGTATCATAGACTCTGTATATGAACTTCATACCTTTCCTTAGACTTTGGTTAGCAATTACAGACCTCGGATTTATGCTCAGAACTTTAAATTTTTTCAAACTTCTTACGAAATCTACTGATATTTGGAGATAGTTAACTTCAAACTACTAGAAAAATTTTGGTTATTCCACGATTTCTCTCCAGGCTTCATTTTAGATCGAATCCCTGGTTTTCCCGTTCCTCGTCACTGTGATTGATGAGATAATAATACATAATAGGATCATAAAAAAAGTCACATAGGATCATATCTTCCTTCGAAGAGACATAGTTTCAGCTCCTTTAGCTCTAGATCGAAGAGACATAATAATACAAATGCTCGCTCACAACTTTGGCCTTCAGAGAATCAGCCTTACACAAATACTTGTGATAATTTTTTTTAGATTGCATAACGCACTTATTTGGATGGCGATTCCTTTTGTTTATAGATAGACGCACTCCCAGATTCTTTTAGATTGCTTCTTCCATATTTCCTCAAACTTGTTTCAAACATGATATTGTTGTAAACCACTTTAATTCAAACTTTTGATCTTGCTTTATATTGAAGATGTACTTTGAACATAATTTGGATTGGTTACACTATAAGTCTGAATTCTTCACAGAGTTGTGGGACAGAAGAAAAATATTTGGATACTTCACTAGAGAGATTTTGAAAGCCTTATCAGATCACAGTCCTTGTCTCATGGAAATATATAATAATTCCTTAACTCACACGGATTTACAATTATTTTGGCCTTAGACTTTGTGACATTTCATTGTGATAAAGAGCTTCATGTTTGAGTCATCTTATATAGTGATTCTTCTCATCTTGTATTTGATTGCAAGTGACTTCAAATTTGATTTCCTTCTTGTAGTATTATTGGATTGGATTACTACACAATAATGTAGTTGGTGTAGATCTCATTTGAATCACCTATTAGAGATCTTTAAGATTGCCAATTTGTGGCCCTTCTTACATCTTATAAGATTTAATCCCTATTCAGACTTTGGTTATTTCTAATCTCAGCTAACCTCTAATATTCCTTCATTGTTCATAGAGATATTTGAATTTCTAATACGTACTCAAACAGGCCTTTTTGGCCTTACTGTCAATAAACCAATACCCTTTTCATTATGTAGAACAAGGATAAAGTTAGGGTTGATTTATCTCTCTCTTCAATAGGAACTCTATTGTTAATCACAAAAAAGTCTTCTAACCAACTCAGCTTCCGATGAATACATTCTTCATAATCTTGGCTAGATCTCAAAGAAAAATTCGGACCATGTTCCTATCTCTGATACCATGTTGAAATTTGAATGCATCGTAGAATTTCTAAACATGATAATTACTTGACTGTTTAAATGTGTTTTTCATTTAGAATTTACTTCATTCATTAGTCATCAAGAAATTATACAAGTGCATTGCACAAAAATACAAGAGACGCTAGAAATTAGGCCAAAGGCTAGGGAAAAACCCATAAGGGGAAAACCAAACAAACCTTTCCTTATAGAATCTTTAGTCAACAAGATGAATCCAAGTCATAAACAAACTTACCAGTAACCTAAGTGCCAAGTCAACCCTCCACATGTTTGTCCATAATATTGTGTAGAAGATTGTCCACAAATTTGTCTTTAGAATGTCTTTGAAACTAGCATCATCACAGGAGAATATACCTCTGAAACTCACATCATTATAGAAGAATGTACCTCTAAAACTCAGATGAGAATGTACCTTTGAAACCCGCATCATCATAGGAGAATGTTAGTCTGAAACTGGCATCATCATAGGAGTATGTACCTCAGAAAACTTGCATCATCACAGAGAATTATATCCTCTGGAAATTCGCATATCAAAGAGACAAGGTGTCATCGAAGATTCACATATCGTGGAGAGAAGTTGTGGCAAAAGCTCGCATCATCAAAGTAATATAGTGCCACAAGAAACATGCATACCATAGAATAATAGCTTTAAATTCCCCTCCACATATCAAAAATGAATTGGTTTCCAAATGGTGGAGAATAGATTCCAATAAATAGTTGTTTCCTTGTCCAAAAAGGCATTTTTAAAGGGAGAGCTAACTTGTCATTTGGAGGGCTAGCTTGGTATTTGGAACTTGACAAAAATTTACATAAAAAATTTAATTTTCTTTTCTTTCAAAAGTCCAAATGGTACATGACAATTTTTTTTTTTTTTTTTACTTAAATAAATTCTTTTAACTCTTACGACATCATGATAAAACATACATTATGAAGACCGAACCTAGTTACAATTTCAACAGAGCCTGCATGTCCCTCTCAACTCAATGCACATACCCTCTTGTCCATCTCCCCTTTCTACATTCCCCATTGGATTACTCTACTTCATTCTCCATTATAGCATGGTTACCTCTTGATCGTTTACTAGTAAACCACCTCCCTTCCCCCTATTCCAATTTCCTAAATGAATTCCTTACACCGAAAATGCTCAGCAAAGGTGGTTATTCTCAAGGGAAGGTTGAACTTGTAGTTCCACTAGATTCCCTCCCTAAAAAACCCTCTTACAAATGCATCATGCATTGCTTTGAGGAACCATCTCTAGTCCTAGGAAAGGAATTTCAGTTAAACAAAATCCAAGATATGGAAGAAAAAGTGGTGGTTTGTTAGTTTGCTACTCAAAGAATGTCCATGGTGGTTTTGTATGGGTGGACTGAATTTAATCTCAAACCCTTACTAGGTTACTAGCCTCATTGCATGCTCTTCACGAAAGAATGGATGGGATGGTAGGTGTCAAGTGCATAGGATGCTAAGAAAATTTTGGCACATAAATAGACTTAGGGTTCTCAAGCTCTCCTACTAAAGAAATTGTCCATTAACGTTGATGCAGGGTAGAAAAATTGGATTTATACCTGTTCTGTAAAATCTAGCAGGCCTTAGAGAAAGGTACCCAACAAGGCTAAACTAGACCAAGTGACAACAATGGGGTGTTGTCCCATAGTCACCACAGCTAAAATACCTTACCCTTTATTGATTTTCACTGATGGGAGGAGTCTTGAGAGTGTGAAAGGTATCGTAAGATATGTATTCAAATATTAAGATACAAAGTGACTCAAATAGGCACTCTACAACAAAGACTCAATGATGGCATAAGGCTCCAACTGGAGGCAATTCGCTTTATATACAGAGACCGAGGGAGGGAATTCTATGACCTAGGGTTTGATTAATTAGTTGAGTGTTGGAGAGACCTAGGGTCAAGATGCAAGGAAAGGAGAAAGGGTTTCCAACAATGATTTTCAATAAGAATAAAGCACATGAAACCTGCAAGAAGCCCTCAAGTTGAAGTTAGGTCCAAACTAGGGTTAAGTTACGACTACTAACTAGGGAAAATAAATTTATGGATGAAATTGATGTGAATGACTACCAAAAGAAGGGATTTTATACAAACCACTCTCCTCTCAACATTTAGAATCTCCAACCCTGAAAATTCCCTTTCCCTAAGAATTCGCACCAAGCCCTAGTTTGGTCGCTTTGCCTTAAAAGGTCCAAACTAGGGAAAAAGAAATTAAGAGAAATTAATGGATTAAAATTTAAATTGATCATCCACAAGGAAGGGAAGTGCCTATATCCTTGGTATGATGGATTCTACGATGTGATAAATTAGCCAACAAACTTCTAAGGAAGTTTAAATTTTGAAGCCCTAGCACCAAAATCTCAAACAATTATCTATGCAAGGGATAAAGGAGATTTTGTGGGAGAATTAGTAAAATATCACCAATAGGGCATTCATTCACATGATATGTATGAGTAATGGATGCAATAGATCATCTAGACAGAAATTCAATATCTTTAATAAATTAGGGCACAATTTGCAAGTCTATATTAAAAAATATTCCATACATTAGACATATAGAAAAAGATTTAATTAACAAAGTTTCACTTGCAAGATAACATGCAAAATATTTCATCCATTGATCCAAAAAATAGCTCCAAAGATAGACAAATTAGCTCCAAATATCAAAATACATTCATAGATTCTTGTTCCTCCACAAGAAAAGAGGTTGAAATCTCTAAAGAGGTTGAAATTCCAAATGTGTGACGATGAATGCTACACTAAGTGATTACTTTATTTATATGAGGAAATGCAATTGTAATTTTAGCCTAGTAGCCCCTAAAATAATAGAATAATGTGCAAGAAACAAGCTAGGTCACAAGTCGACCTAATAAACATTGAGAAAACATAAAATTCCTCCCACACATGTCAGTCGTAAGGGAGGAAATGCTAACATCATGCTTGCATAGGGTTGCTTAGGGGGAGCATTGAGGGCTCAAGGTGCCATTATGTGTGTAGAGGCCCTCAAAAGTCATCTCCTAGGGGTTGATACCTATAACTCTGTTGATCTCCTCTGTGGACCCCAATTTTCACTTTGGGGCACAAAAGTGGTCTCATTGGTCTCGAGGTGAGGGCTCTCAAGGTGGTGCTAACCCTCCCATGTCTCAAGCTATGAAACAATCCTCCTATGGGCCCTGGATTCAGTTTCCAACCCTCATGAAGTGTTAAGTTGGTTGGGGGTAAGCCTGCACTAGGTGCATCATCCCATAAAATTCATCAATGTACAACAAATTTTGGAATTTTGTAGGTGCTGAAGGTGCCCATCGCTATCAACTCCTCACCTGTGGATGCCAATATGCTCCTTTAAAGGAATTGAGCCCCAGTTAAGTTTCCCAAGCCACGATGAAACCACCTAAAAATTATGCACAATATCTAGTGCTAACATCTACATCATCAGGTACATTTAATATTTTTTACATCTAAGTGATCCAAACTTGTAAGTAATCAGCAATTTGACACTTCAAACAAGGCTTCGCTTCCAAAATTAAGGCCTTGAACTCATTATAGTGTTACCTTCCTAGGTAGGAGTAGCGAATATACCACCCTCTTAGGTGTTTCCGTAAATGACATGTCCTTGGTCTACCCTTCAATTAATAGGTGTCATGTGTTTAATGATGGAATGGAGGGGATAAGACTTCATGGCCAAGTGTCATGGTCAAAGGGACCAGCTATGATGGGCTCCTCATCCTTAGTGTATAGATGTGGGGAGGGAGAAATCGTGGATGCATGAGTTATCAACTTGACCTTTTTCAGGCCAGGAGTAACTCTGAATGAAATTTTTTCTTTTGCATTAGGATAGAATATGACTATATACAAGGAGAGGGAGACTATTGGGTTTCATCTCCCAATGTCTCTTCGTCTTCCAACTTCTCTTAGTTATTTACAATATTTACATAGTATTCCTAATCCAAAATATTAGGTGTTCAACATTCCCCCCTTAATATGAAGGGATATCTGTGAGTTGAAGAATCATTCTAAATATTTCAAGCTTTTCCCTTCCAAACACTTTGGTGAAGATGTCTACAATCTGCTCATTTGTGGAACAATTCCATATGTGTATTGTTTTTGCCTCAACATGATGTCAAATCAGATGGTATTTTGTATTGACATGTTGCATTCAATCATGGAACTTTTGGTTCTTATCCACCTTTATTGCAGAAGTGTTCTCAAACCAAAGACGAGTTGAACGTACTTGTTTCTCCTACAAATTTTCCAAAATTTTCTTGAGCCACACAATTTCCTTCGTTGCTTCAGTTGCTGCAACATATTCTTCCTCGTTGGTGGAATCTACTAAAACTGATTGTTTTAGTAGATTCCATGAGAAAACTGAAGCAACGAAGAATTATGTGACCTACATGAGAAAACTCTTAATCGAAGACTCATAACATAACCTGAAGTAGATACCCTAGTTTATTTATCTCCATCGAAGTCTGAATCAGAGTATCCAATCAAGCTGAAGTCACCCACCTTCATATACTTGAGTCCAAAGTCTTGGGTTCCCTTCAAGTACTTTAGAACTCTTTTTACAGCAGACCAATGAGCCTCCCAAGGATTTTTCATAAACCTAGAGAGGATTCCAATAACAAATGAAATGTCTGGTCTGGTAGTAGTCAGGTAGTTGAGACTTCCTACGAATTGTCTATATTTTGTTGCATCCTCAAATTCTTTTCCCTCAGTGGATGTGAGCTTTAATTTATGTTCCACTGCAGTAGCCAAAGGATTTCACTCAGCCATGCTAAACCTGTTCAACAGATCTCAAATGTACTTCTTCTGAGAGAGGAATATAAACTTTGGATGTTGAGTTACTTCAATACCAAGATAGTAGTGAACATAGCTCAAATTTGTCATTTCAAAACCTTTCCTCAGTTATTTCTTTATGGATGCAATGTAGCTCTCATTGTTCCCTGTCATCAAAAGATCATCTACATTCACCACTGTTATTTTTTGTAGCATCGAATGTGTTCTAGCCTTAAAATTTGGTGGAGAGGCTAGAATACATGATATCTCCTAATCCCAGAAATTGTTTCTGGAAATTTAGCCTAGAAATGACTTAATTAGATTATTAACCAATTTTTAAATATTTCCCAAGTTTAAACTTAGGGAATATAGTTAATTAATCATTATTAATTGAGTCAAGGCGAGAATCATCTAGAAACTCACACAGAACAATCCATAGATGATCCTAGCCATCGATTATTTTTTAATATTGGTCGTTGGTGCTCCAACAGAGGATTAAAAGAGGAGATCGATGTGGTCATGGAGAAGAAAATTGTGTAGTTCGATTTCTTGGCATATCTATTTCCATAGTTGCAGCAGTCAGTTGTCGGAGAGAGCTAGATATTGATGCAGTGAGTGAGGGGCAGAGATAGTGAGGTTGGAGGAAGTATTCCAAGTATATTGAGTGCATTTGTAGAGAAACGGAAGAGCCATAGAGAATTTGATGCAAGGGAAGTGCAGTAGCTTCTAGAGGCAAGTTCAATTTTTTGATAAGGAGAGACGTCTTTAGTTCCAGAGGCCGGGAAGTAGTCCCAGAGTGCCACAGAAGCATCTTTCCAGCCAACAGAAGGTAGAACTACTTCATCAGAGACCAGTAAGAGGCTTGACGTCAAGCAAACTGTGCAAAGCAGCACAGAGGTTGATGCAGAGGGTCAGAGGGCCGAGTTTCTGAAGGCAAGTTGTGTTGGGGATTGCCTCTAGGGTGAGGAAATCCTCACTAGATTTTTGCTAGTATTTTTTCTATGTAGTATTGCAAGATTTAGGCATACTCATAATTTCTCACTGCTACATAATAATAAAACCCTCAATTGTTGCATCGGTTTTCCCGCATTGAATTTTTCTAGGGACTTTTGTCCAAAAATAATTGTGCTAATTTTATCTGTGTGTGTTATCATTTATCATCTTCCAGCGTTTTATTTTTTCTGCAGAATTTTGTTTGTGAAGGTTGTAGTGTATTTATTTCTGTATTTGTCATAGTAGATAAATTCTTAATTAATTAGCAATTAGGATAAATAATATCAGTTGTTGCAATAGGGTTCCAGTTTGGAATTTTCACATGGTATCAGAGCACAGTTGATTAGCCAGAGAGCGCAAAGGCCAAAAGAAGGAATTTGGTTGCTCAGTGTTGGCAGCAGGCCGAAATTCCCAAGGCAAATGCAGTCTTCTTCCAGGAGGTCGAGTTTCTTTAGGAAGAACGATTTTTCTGAGAGAGGGGGAGAAAAATTTGATCCTTCCATATCGAGTGACTCCAGAGATAGAGGAAGCACCTCAATTTTCTTTCATTTGACGGATATCTAGTTGAAGGTAGAGGTTTTGCAGTAGTATGCTAGAGCAGAGCCAACATTTTGGTGGAAGAGAGAAGAGCACACCTAGAGGGAAATTTTTTCTTGGGGAAATTCTAGTCTCAAGAAGTTCGATTTTTCTTGCAGATCGAGAGTAGTTATGAGAAGATATTCTTCTCACTCCATAAGGGAGTGTGAATAGCAGAGTAGCAGTCAAGCAGAATGAAAGACGAAGTTTTTGACAATTTGTTGAGATGGCCACTACTGGGCTTCGTGATCAGGACAAGTTGGATGGAGCTTCCAACTATGTCACCTGGAAGGAAAGGATGTCCTTCCTTCTAGATGAATATGTCCTGAAATCGTATATTGATGCGGTAATGGTAGTTCTTCAGGATACATATAAACAAAAATAATACAAGAAAGAGATGGCATGGGCAAAGCGGTTGATCCTAGATGGATTCGTGGATTATGTTATCTCGTATATAGCTTGCAAAGATACTGCCAAACGGATGTGGGATGCTCTCTCCACATTATACCATGGTACTTCCGAGAAGCGAAAGATGTATCTAGAGGAGAATCTGAGACTCATCCGGATGCAGAAAGGGGAAGGCATAGACCCCTTCTTTACTAGGATTGAGGAGGTCCAAGACCAGTTGTCAGTTGTTGGGGCAGCGCCTTAACCCACGGAGCTAGTGTGATTGGTACTCAACAACATCTCCAAGGATTGGCAGGTATTTTTCCAAAGCATATTGGGCATATATAGCCTACCAGACTGGGATAGAATGTGGGCTAATTTGCAACAGGAGGATTTGAGATGAGCTCTATTAAAGAGCTCCATCAGTGGCAACAACAACAGATCGAAGACGGTGAAGGAGGAGGAGAATGTGGCCCTCGCATCAAAGGGTCCTAGTTAGGTATAGGGGAAGAAGAGAAAGAAGAAGAAGGCCCTGTCAAAGGTCAAGTGCTTCAGGTGTGGTGAACTTAGTCACTAGAGTACCCAGTGTCCTCTCAAGAAGAAGGATAAGGAGGAGAAGTAGGACCAGTAGGTAGCTTCACCAGAGATCCATAGGCTTTCCTCCAGGTTGTAGGAATGCTTCTCTATGTTTGTCGTTATACCTCCAGGATTTTGGTGACTTGGTGTTGTAGCCCCATAGCGCTACACATGGGAAAAATCCTTGAGGAGTCCACCTCATGGATTATTAGCTGGCTATGGGGGGGCACAATATTTAGTAACAGGATGGATTAGTGGTAGTTGATGACATTATAGATCGAGTGCCAGTTGCAGTTAAATACTGGGGAGCACAACGCAGAGTTGGAAAAGTGCAGTTGGCACAGTACAGAGTTAGCAGCAGTGCAGATTCTTCAATGACAATGCAAATGCTACTAATTCCTCCAAACTAAGTAGAGGAATCCAAAGGTAACCACAAACCACTTAGAAGTTCGAATATATCCCTTCTAGCTTCAGAGTGGGCTTTCTTTATCCAAATGTTCAATCACTTAGATCTTAGGCTAGGTATGTTGTTCAAAAGGAAATAGGTTTCAAAAGTTTGTTGGCAGGTGAGAAGATAGATCCATTGGGCATGGAGTCATGTCAATTGATGATTTTCCAGTGATAGGATGAAGAGAAAAAGGGATCTTTTAGAGGGGAAAGGTAGGCAGTCAATTTTGAGTTTTTCATTCAAATTTGTTGTAGGAGGGTGAGTAGAGGAAAGGTGAAAATGACATGTAGAGCATCAAACAATGGGATGAATTCTAAATGCAGTTCAAGAAGAATATAAATTGTGTAGCAAACTATATCAAAGTGAATTATGAGATAAAGCTTTATTTAGCTAAACACGAAGACACGCATTCAAAGCATGAATGATAATAGAAGAGAACTTACCAAAAAAAGAATCACATATCCATTGAAACTGACACAGGAATCCCTGTAAAATCAAACCTCTCTCTTCTCATTCACTAAAAAAATATATCTGAAGTGTGCAGTACACAATGTCTCTTCTTCTAAACTCTAACCAACCCTTTGCTTCATCATTATTACAACATAAATATATCAAAACAAATCAGTTCCCACCTCTAGGAACTGAATTCCCTAAATTGATTTACTTTTCTACTTAACGCAACAAATATATAACTTTTTTTTCTCTAAAAATTATGAACTATTTGACCAAGGTTTTTTCAAGCAAATTTACATTAAATACATAGTCGAAATCAAGATTCAAATTCTTTAGATGTCTCATAACATTAACCATGAGCATAAAAAATAAATTACATGAAGTTTTGACATGGACTCCACGGTCAAAATGCTGACTATGTGGAAGTGCAGCACCAACGCTGCGCAACCTCCTAGTTCAGCAGAAACGCAGCAGGGAAGCATAGTGAATCTATGGTCGATATAGTTCAGTTCAATCCCTGGATTGCTCGATGATTGTTTCATGTGTAAAATGGTTTGGACATCGTCAACTTCCCCTTTAGAAACCTCTTTTCATTATGCAAAGCCTTCATCTCTCAAAATTCCACCCACAGCAAAAAACGAAGTGCTTGCAAGGAAGTGTAGCGCAATCTATCCTTCATTGTTTTGATCAGTGTTGAAGTCTCTAAAAAAAATACACATTTTTTTGATGATGCTGACATGATGCTAACAATGTTGCAAACCCCTATTCAACAAAAAAATGACAAAACTCCACCCTTACACAAAAACCCTAATGCCTTGTCAATAAGTGAAAAATTGTTGTGTGAGATGCCTCTTTTGAAAACGTTATGCAAAATATGACCTCTCGATCTCTTTATCTAACCCCATTCAACAAACATACTTGGGAAAAAAACTAAAAAAATCCAAATTGCTTTGTTTTACATGTTGCAGTACTTATACTTTGGCTGCTTCGGCCAACAAATCAAGCTTACCTTTGTCCTTTTCACAACTTTCATGTAACTATTGCTTGGCATATATTTTCTCTTTCCTCGATTTGAGTTGTTGTCTACAAGTGTTTTGAGCTGCTTGTGTAAAGGAAGAGTCATTTTCACCATATACTTCGCATTTTACATTACTAGCTCATACATGTTCAAAAGATCATACATATTTTTCCTAGCCCTTTCATCCTACTCCTTAAGTTCAACAATTTCACTGTGGGATTTCTTCAACTACATCCTCAACCTATTAAAAGTATGCTTCTCCTCGTTTATCTCTATTTTCTTCTCTTCTTGTACTGACTTCTCTTCCTGTATCTACAATTTTCTAGCTGAAGGCCTAGTGACTCTAGCTAATGGAGCTTCTACCTCTTGAATGTCCTCTCTCACTATATTCTCCTTGCCTTTAGACTCAGTGACAGATGGAGCTACCTTTGTTGTTGTTTTAGTTTCACTAGTCTTAGGTACCATTTCCAAAACAGTCTTCTTCAGTTCCCCAATGTCATGTTGTAACTGAGCAATCACCATGTGTGATTTTTTTAGTTGCTCTTGTAGTTCTACAATCTCCTTGTCATTATCATCACTAACATCTTTCTCTGGTATGGTTTGTAAAGCTTCAAATGACTTCTCAAGTGTTTGTTCTAAGGGAATCTTCTTTCTAATTTCTATAGTGACGGGTTTCTTGGAAACCTCCACTACTTTAAGAGAAAATTGAAACTTCTTACCTTTCTTCTTTTTTGATGGATCTACAACAACTGGTGGTATTTTCACAAAACTTCCAGTTGGTGATTGAATGTCTCTTGCCATAGATGATAGTGGGTCCTTCTTACTACAAGATCCAGTTGGTAAGTCAATTGTAAACTTTGATGAGTCTAGAAATGCTTGCCATGTTTGATTCCTCTTCTTCAGTTCCTCAACTGACAACGACTTAGTCAAAGACAAGTGGAAAAGATTGGGTTCCACTTGGATTTTATTACCTTGCACCTTGTATGCCATCTTATTAAGACTTTTGAACAAATACAAGGGTAGATTCAAAGGGCTCTTCCCTGTGAAATGCATCAAAACCCTAAAATGGTATTGATAGATCCTCCTAAAACTTCCCTCACAATTAAAGTACCTTTGGATTACCTTCATTAGTTTTGTAGGGTTCAAGCAGTTATTCTCTTGGTACAATGGCTCCATACCCCTGTTTTTTAAACTTTGGTTTCAAGAAATCTTTATAGGTAGCTATGTCAAGAGGCATGCTCTTGAACCACTGCTCTCCTTGAAGAGGAATATATGTTGCAGCTAAGATGGTGACATCTGACATCGAGAAAGTGAGCTCTCCAATTTTTAACATCAAACATAGTGAAATTCAAAGCAAACTCCTTGGTTAGTTATACACTATATCCTTGGATCTTCTCACAAAATCTAATGTAACCAACTTTTTCAAAAGAAACTTTGATTGTTGGGTCTGAATTGAGCAAGGTGAGGTATTGGGGTTCAAATCTGACAATGTCTCCTCCCTTATGTTTGTTTTTGTCTGGGGTTGTCATGAATTTCCCAACAAAGATGAACTCTAGGGTTTCTTGAATGCAATCTTAGTGTATATCAATTGAGTGCAACAAATAGGGTAGAAACGATGAAATGGAGCTTTATATTAGGGTTTTACGGGAATTTAGAATGAAAATTATGCATGGCAAACTCAGACAACGAAAAAGGATCTCTCAATCCCATAACAACAACTGAAATATTGCTTGGTCATAGTGACAAATTTGAAGACACAAGCGCAGTGCAAAAGCACAGCGCATGCAAAAAATACAATTCCTAATCTTTGAGAGCAGCAACAGCTAAATATAAGGCTCCATACCATTTTTAAAAAGTTGTGGATGTTTGATGGGGGTGACAATATGAAAACGCAACAGTAAGAGAAAGCGCAACATATTCTCCAGGAAACATAACAAGCTCAAATTTTGAGGTGTGCAAAGCCTCTAATGTGTTTTTCTCAACAAATAGGAGAAATTTAAACAACATGGAAGACAAAGGCTTCAAGAAAACAAAGAATTGGCACTTGGAATAAGCGATTGACGGCTGGTTTGAAAAACATAGCAACTGTTATGTGAGCGTAGCGCCTCCCCTACAACCTTTGCGCAATGAACCTTATGTGGTCTCGAGCTAGCTCTCGATAGAAAAAGAAAGGATCTGTGGTATTTTTGGAGGTTAACCAAGCATTTGAACTCCCAACGCAGCTAAATGCGAATTTCAAGGGCGATGGTTACAATCTTGAGCCTCAATGATGAATGCACAGCAACTGTTAGAAGCGCAACGCATCTCCTAACGGTTGTACCAGTGTGATTTCATGGTAAAATGTGATTTGACATTTTAACTGACGAAACTAACCCTACAAATTTGTGTCAATGACAATAAGACAAGACATCATAACCTCACTCATGATTTTTGGTGAGACATGACCTTAGACTTACTCGACTTGACCTCTTAGGAAATTAATGACCATTTTCATGACCCTTCACACACTCTGACATAATTACATTCAATAATGAAATTTTATTCTAAACTAGAACCCATAGCTTGATTTCTACAAGATCATAGTAAAACATTTACACATTTTCAAAAATTATTTGAAAGAAAAACTTGATTTCAGACTACTATAATATAGGACACTAACACAATGGAGTCAACATCATGCTTATAATACCCTTCCAAGCAATTTGTAATTGTAAAAAGATATTTGTTTAGTCTAGAAAGTCCTAGAATCTCCAAGAGTAGAAGTCAGCCCTGGGATCATCAAGTTGGCCTAAAGGAGGGAATTTGCCCCCTTGAGAAAGCTATATAAAGGAGCAGTTCAACTTCATTTGTGACACACACACTCACAAGTTCGATCTACATGGAAGAGTTTGATTTGTAGTTGGTAAGGGAAGAAAAATGAGAGTGAAGGTCTAGAAGAAGTTGGGAGGATGGAATTTCTTATTTTTTGACTCCATCTCTCTCACACATGCGAAATTCTAGGGTTTTTTGGTTGTAGAAATAGGTTGAAGTTGCAGGTCTGACTTGTAGTAGGACGAAGTGTAGAATATGGTAGATGGAAGAAGGAAAACCTTTATCTTGACCTCGTTGACCTTGGGAGCATTGTCTTGTTCTGAGTAGGTCTTGGGATGAGGCTATACTAAGGTTTCCAAGAAGCTATAAAGACAAATTTTCTTGGTCAAATTTGAAGATCGAGTAGAAGTGTTGTAGCTGGCAGGTCGAAGTTGAAGGATGTAGCAGTTTGGTGCAGACTAAAGGTATGACTTAAGAAAGGGTCAACTTGGTACTTGGAGAAGGACTTGGTCTAGGGATTGGGTCTTTGTATATCATTTGAAGCAGATTCTGAGAAGAGAAGATTTTTTGGGTTTTCCCCTTGAAGGGGTTTCGCCCTAGCTGAGAGCCTATATCTATGTCCTCTTTTGTTACTGTTGTTTTATCTTGACGTTACTTGATGAAATATCTAACTAAAGATTCACAAGCATTATCAAGGTTAAGGAAAATAAGATATAATAGCAGTCACTTTCCATCTTCTAACAGCATCAACCTATCGGGGCAAGTTTTTTGTCCCTAACTCAAGTATGTAGATATGGGGAGCCAATCTCAATGACCAATGACTATCAACCCCAAAAATGGATGTGGGTAACCAAGAGAGATAGAAGGTCGTAAGTATGGATTACCTCGGACACACTACCTACTATTTCCTCCCCACGAGTGTCCTTCATAAACCCGAAGGTCCCATTGGACTACTGTTAAAGACCAAATTTCCAAGTGAAGTGTGGGAACCATGATACACTCAAGAATGGTAAATCATCTAGTTTTCCTTGTGATCCAGATGAATATGCCCATAACATTAAATTAAAGCACATGATTTCTGGAATGGTTAGAGTACTTCCCCATAGATGACCCACCTTCCTTCAAGATGAATGTTAGATGGGAGAGAGATTTGAATGGAGTTCCAAAGACAAGACTTGAAATATTTTAGAGCTGTCTTGTTTGTTATTCTATGGGGCATCTAGTTGGCTCATAATGCAAGAAAATTTGAAGACAAGATTATTTAAACTTTTCCGTTATTTTCACATATTTGTGCCATTTCTTATCTTTTAGAAAAATAAGAAAGAAAACCCAAAGAATATAGTGGTTAGGGAACTTATGGTGGATAAGGCCTTATCTTGGACCTTTTTTATGGATCTTACTAGGGGAAAGAACACATGTACAGGATTGGATGATATTTATATCTATAGGACCAACACTATATTAATTTCAAAGCAAATGTGAGTGGAGGCAAAAACATTAAGGTTTAATTATGGCTCTATGTGTCCTCATGAAGCTAGCTATGACCAAGGACATTTCAAATTATTGGTTTTTGGAGATTCGTTGATGGTCATTAAATGGGTGTTTAATTAATAATCTACGCCATGCATATCTCTTCAATCATTAGTTGACCAAATCAATCAAATAACTTAGTATCTCACTGAAATTTCCTACGTGCATGTATACAATGAAATGAAAACTATGGAAAAGTCCTTTCTAAATAAGGAGTAACATTGGCCCTTGGTTTAGTACATCTAAAATGAATTCAAGGATGGAAACCTCATAGATGTTACTATGACTACATAAAGGGAATTTATAATCATATTTTTTATTTTGTACCTAAATCTTAGTCCTCTGATAATATTATATTATGACATTTAGAAAACTATATAAGCCATGAGCATATGATCCTTTTATGGACTTTTGATGGCCTATGTATTTTTTGGACAACCAATGTCTGATGTATATATTCTTTTGGTGTGAATATATACTTGATAATTATATGTGATTTTGATGAAATTTAAATGTGATATGCTCACTTTAGTATAAATTTAGGTTTTTTATATAATGATTTAGGCACCTTAAGAATGTGGTTTTCATTTTATATGAAATAAAAAGAGTGTGGTTTCTTCTTTGTAGAAATAATGACATTATGTTATAAAATGTAGGTTTTCTATTTTAAAAAATTTCAAAACACAAGCAATGTGCTTGATGACCTTATCCTCATTGGTAGTGACCCTGAACTTTTAATCTATGTGAAATCTAATCTTAAGAATAAATTTGAACTAATAAAATTAGGACATTTTCATTATTTTCTTGGCCTCTAACCATTTTCCTTTCCCAATCTAAGCATGCATGTGACCCTCTTTATTGCTTTCACATTGAAGATTGTAAACTAACCCTATCTCCCTCATAGTCTACAAACGAACTTACCACCGCTTCTAATACACCTAAGGTATATGACACTTTGTAGCATTATTTAATTGGTAGCATTTGACATATGCCTATTCTGATATTTCCTTTACTATTGGTGTTTTCACTTGATACGTGAAAACACCCCATGACAACCATTATAAAGCAACAAATTAGGATGCTTTGGAATAATTTGGTTTTTGGATATGATACAATTTATGTGGGACTCACTTGCTAGTTGTTTTCAAAAACTCTAATTAGGATGACGATCCCAATTATTAGAATTCGATTATACTTTCAATGTTGGTTGTAGACCTATCACTTTGGCTTGTAAGAAGCATCATGTCCTTACTTTTTCTTTAGCCAAAGCAAAGTATTGAGCAATTGTTAGTGCAAGTAAGGAATCCAATGGCCTCAACAAATCCTTTAAATTTTGGATTCTAGTAGCAACATCTGACCACGGTTCGATGTGATAATAAGAGTGTCATTAGCTTGCGAAAGATCTAGTCCAACAATACCACAACAAACACATTGAGATACACATGCACTTCACCAAGAAGATTATTTAGGATTACATTCTTAAAGTTCTCTATTACTAAATTTATGATCTGCTTGTGGAGATTTTTTTTTTTTTTGGATTCTGCAGGTAGCGTAGTCTCCTACTCTAGTGACATGGGGTTGATTTGGTACACTTCTACTATAACCACTAGGTGCACCATGATTTCCCCTAATGTGGGCACGTGTTAATCAAAAAATCAAGCCAATTACTTCATAATATTTTACATAACACTTTTACTTGCTTTGTTGAGTGAGCCTTCTCCTATCGTGTCACCTTTATAATTCCTTAGATTCTATTCAAGTTGTTCTTAAGTGGGATATTAGGATATTTACACACTAAGAAGTTAGTTAGTTTTAGCTTGGTTTAATGTGTCTTTAGGTGAAGTGTATTCCTATATTGGGCTTTTATAATTACTCAATAAAATGCTAATGATTATGTTCTAGACATAAAATGATTTGATGGCTCATCTTGTCATCAATACTAATGGTAGTTGTTTCATGGCTAAACACTTGATGGTCCATGATATATATTTAAAGAGCATGTAGGGTCATTTTTTATGATTATTTGTTGAGAGATGCTTATGTAAATTATTTGTATTTGCATTAATATATTGACTCAAGTGGTCATGTTGGTTGGGTTTGTGGATTATTTCCCCCTTTAAGAGTTTTAATCACATATATGTTCGTGTACTAATATTTGCTTAGTTTGTGTGAGTGGTTACCTTAAGGTTTTCAACTTGTGTGAAGATACCTTGTTTATTAAAGATGTTAGGTCACACTCACAACATAGAGCTGCTTTATTCAATGTGAAGGCAATCCTACCTAGGATTTGAAAATTTCATGTGTATGCATATTGCATTCATAGTTAATCTTTAACTATCTTCATTAAGACATATGAACTGCATCCTTGAATGTATAATGCTTGTTCATAAAATAATTTGTTCATATGTTAATAATTTTAATTGGAACGTTATGAGTGGTTCCTTGGTTAAGCATTGAAAGCTCTATGATAATCTTGTTGGGATTGTTATTAAATAGAGAAACCAATTGTATCTAGGATATAATAATAATAGAGAATGGTATGCATGAGCTCATAATGTTTGTGAGAATTGTAACACTAGCTAGTCCCTTAATGGTTGATTAATGATATGATGTACCAATTTTTTCTTTTCCTATTCAACTCAATACTTTTGTCTAAGATCACCATTTCCTTTTGCTCATTGAGAGCTTTTCCACACCATAAATTTTACTAAAAATCAAATTTGAATTGTTTAGATATGGTCACTTGAATATTCTTATCCTTGGCACTACATTAGCATTATTGTGCAATTGCCACATATCAAATGATGTGGCATCCCAAATCCATGTGTCACCCTAAGGGTGATGCCATGTTAATATTAGGGTCACCTAGCATTGCCATGTCATCTGGTAGTCCAATGTTAGTTACCTTAGACTTATTTAATTATTAAGTTAATGCCCTTATGTTTATGCACAAATAATTTGCATACTCAGTTCATAATTATTATGAGGTGAAATTTGAAAAGACAATTGAACACTCTTCTTCGCCATTGACATTAATAAGGTATCCAATCATGAAAAATTTGAGTCAACATGGTCCATAAATTTAAAAAAGTTTGTAATAAGTGAATTCCAAAGCATTTAGGCAAAAATTTGTAGTAAGTGAACTCCAAAGCATTTCCCACGTGCAAGTAAAATCCATATGCAGATTATCAAGGTCGGATGGTCTCATGGCCATTGGTAAAATTTGATTAGGAAAGTTTGTAGTAGGCGAACTCCAAAGCATTTCCCACGTGCAAAAAAAATCCATGTGTAAATTTTCAAGGTACAGATGGTCTCATGAGCTAAAGCTAAAAGTTGATACATTTACCTTTAATTCCTAAGCCATAGTCTAACTAGCCGGAGGAATTGCCCAGAAAATTATGGAAATTCCGGTCATATTTAGAGAAAATCTAGCAAGGATTTTTTGTAAATCCAGGTTATAGTTGTTAAACTTCACAATTTCAGGAGTCCTAGACGTTTTTGATGGTTTTGAATCCATTTCCACCATCAAAAACATGATTCAAACACTGTCTCTACAAGATTGTTTCAAATTTGTTTACCCGGATTCCGGCCACTTTTGGCCGTCCGGGCAATTCCTTCGCCTCGTTAGACGACTCCAATTCCTAATACCCTTTTTGAATTCCAAAAATCGTACTGGTGGATGATTGTTGGTAAAATCAAGGAGTGTACCATATGCAAGTAAAATCTATGTGCAAATTTCTAATGAATACTACAAATATTATTTCTAACTAATGGTTGGTAAAATCAAGGAGTGTACCTTTAAAAATTTTCGATATTTTATGAATTAAAGATAAAGTTAGGACTTTTTGTAATAAGTGAATTCCAAAGCATTTCCCACATGCAAGTAAAATCCATAATTCATATGCATATTATCAAGGTACTAATGGTCTCATTGGTCATTGATAAAATTTGATTAGGAAAAATTGTAGTAGGTGAACTCGGAAGCATTTCCCACGTGCAAATAAAATCCATGTGAAAATTTTCAAGGTATGGATTATCTCATGAGTCATTAGTAAAATTTGATACCCTTTGTGAATTCCACAAATCTTACCCGTGGGTGATTGATGGTAAAATCAAGGAGTGTACCATATGCAAGTAAAATCTATGTGCAAATTTCTAATCAATTCTACAAATCTTATTTTTAGCTAACAGGTGGTAAAATCGAGTACACCTTTGAAACGTGCAAATAAAATCCATGCAGATTATCAAGGTACAAATGGTCTCATTAGTCATTGGTAAAATTTGATTAGGAAAGTTTGTAGTAGGTGAACTCCAAAGCATTTCCTACTTGCAAATAAAATCCATGTACAAATTTCAAGGTACAAATGGTCTCATTAGCCATTGGTAAAATTTGATTAGGTAAGTTTGTAGTAGGTGAACTGCAAAGCATTTCCTATTTGCAAATAAAATCCATGTACAAATTTCAAGGTACAGATGGTCTCATGAGCCATTGGCAAAATTTGATACATTTACCTTTCATTCCCGATACCCTTTGTGAATTCCACAATTCTTATGTGTGGGTGATTGATGGTAAAATCAAAGAGTGTACCTTTGAAAACTTTGGATATCCCATAAATTAAAGATAATTACAGATAAAGCTTACGGTCATTGAATTCCAAAGCATTTCTCACCTGGATCTAAAAATTTGATGTGCTAATTCCCAAGGTACTATTAGCTAGAATATCGTTGGTGAATTCACAAATTTTATCACTTTGATGGTAAAATCAAAGAGTGTACCTTTGAAAACTTTGGATATCCCATAAATTAAAGATAATTACATATAAAGCTTGTGGTCAGTGAATTCCAAAGCATTTCCCACCTGGATCTAATGTCGATGTGCTAATTCCCAAGGTACTATTAGCTAGAATACCGTTGGTGAATTCACAAATTTTATCACTCGCCCATGGTCGGTAAAATCAAGAGTATACTTTTGAAAACTTTGGACATTTAACTAAATTTCACATAGTGAAAGTTTTGCATGTGTTTTCTCAAACCTAAGAGGAATTGCATTAAATATGATATTTTTATTGTAACATCCCTAAAATAACTGAGTGTAAAATTAATCAGTTGAGTAAATAATAATTTTTAAAAATAGTTACGAATCAATTCAAAAACTAATTCTTGATTTCCACTAATACGGAATAAGGATGCACATATAGGCTTAACCGCTACTCAGAACGCGGGGGGGGGGAAGTTATGAACATACAGCGTGGTATCCAGTGAGGTCTGCATTTAGTGGATACGATAGCGGAAAAGGGTAGTAGAGAAGCCATTCATTACAATCGTTGTTTCCGGCGAAAATTTTCTAATGGCAACGCTGTTGCGTAGGATTTGGAAATCAGTGACAAAATGTCCAACTTCTTTCCAAAAGAACACTGGTTTGGACCTTGGCATCGTTGCCCCTGTGGAGAAATTGACCCCACGATGTATTCTTGCTTATATTAAAGCACCTCGGCCCCAAGGACTCCGCGATGGCTGCTTTGGTTTGCAGGGCATGGCGGTCAATGGTGGCGGAAGAGAGGTTGTGGTACTTCTTTCTGTAGGAGGAGGCCGGGGAGATGTGGGAGGCTGTGCTTTTCGCCAAGACTTACTTGCGGTCTGGTTTCCCTGTCAGCTTATTGTTTCAAGTTGCATTGCCTTCACTGTTGGACGCTCAATCCCATGAAAAGATAAGTAACTTGCTCGCTTTCTTGAAGAAAAATATATGTATGTTTTATTTGGGTATCTTCTTGAAAGATTTCTTACCAAATATAGATAATATATGCATAATAGTATGCAAAAAAGAATGTGAAAAATGAGTGGACTTAAAAGCTAAGAAAATATGTAGTTTTTCTTATAAAGAAAATATGTAGTTTTTCTTATAAAGAAAATATGTAGTTTTTCTTATAAAGAAAATATGTAGTTCCTCTTAGAAAGACTACATGTGAGTCTTGTGTGTGAAATGCTAGGTCACTTGTCATTTTCTTGGAATAAAATCCTTGCTAAATAGCCAAAATATAGCCAAAATATCTTCTTGAGAAAAGATGGTGAGGCATATAAACATCCTGAGGACATAGTGTGAAAAGTGGCCAAGTTTTCTTGAATTAAAATATGTATTTTTATTTAATAAAAGCTTCTTGAAAAGGGATATATGCTATTTTCTTGAAAAGGGATATATGCTAAATGCTTTGTGATACTAGCTAGTTTCGAAGTTTCTTGAAAATAATTATGCACTGCATGCATGATAGAAATTGCTAATGATATGCTTCTAGGCACATAGATAATCATTACCAACTTTCTTGAAGAAAGCATATGTTTTATAAACACGTAAGTGTAGTTTCTTTTTAGGAAAAGTATGCATACTTCATGTATGAAAATGATGACTTTTTTTAGAGCTCTCTTGAAAACCAAAAATAAAGATTCTTTCCTTAAAAAGACACATATGAATAGTGTTCATACAAGAACCAGAATCCACACTTGTTTCCTGAAAAGAGTATGTGCAATGAAGTAAAAATAATTGTGTTAGGAAAAACACATGTTGCATATACAAAGGGTAGCCTTTGTGACCTTGGAAATATGATTTTGAGTGTACGTAAAGAAAGCAATTATGTTAACTTGCTTGGGAATAATAATCTCTTGAAAATATTATCTTGTTGGATGAGTTGTATCGGTTTCTTGATTTTAGTGCATAAAAGGCTAAGTTAACCATGTTATTGTTTCCTGAATTTTTATGCATAAAGATGGTATCTATAATAATTTCTTGAAAGGGAAGCATGAGGAACCTACATATAGGAAGACAGAGAAATGAGGTCATAATGACTTCCTAATAAGAAAGAAGTAAGTAATTGTTTACATGAAATGATGGTAGAATTCTAGCGAAGGTAATATGTTATGCATACATTAAAGTAGGGCTATTATGATAAGCTATTGGATGCACAAAGAATAGTCATTGGGATATAGAGATATGTTCTCTGTATGTTAGAGTAACTATTTTGAGTTCTCAAAAAAATAACTATGTAAAAAGAACACATGTGCATAAGCATAGAAACAACAGTTTATTACATATAACGATTGTGTTATACATTTTAGTAGTACTAATGCGTTAGATCTCTTAAATAGAAATATGCATTAGTGTGAATAAACATTGTGGAAGTAAAACAAGTATTTATTATTATTGATTAATTAATATTGTATCTAATCTTGTTGCCAAAGCTTGTTGACGACAACAAAGAAAGGAAACGATGGCGGGTTGGTGCCAAAGAAAAGTGATGTTTAACATTGTGGCAAGTAAAGAATTAACAGTCCATGCAGATAAGTACGAATTGCGGGATCGTTCATTGATAGAATAATCATGCCACAAGGATGTAGCAAGTGGCGATATGTAGGTAAAGGGTTTCATGGAAAATGTAAAAGCCTTAGCTAGTTTTATGTCACTTTAATGATATTTCATTGTAATAACTTATAGCAATGGATAAGGGATGGAATCCCTTATAAGCCATTGAGTGAGGGGTGAAAACCCTCACGAGCGTTTAATAATAAGATTAAACATTTTCTGGTTTTCACCCTACGGGGTTTCCAGGGTATATCGGTGTTCAATGTTGTGATTGCTTATTGTGTCAGTTGATGATGTTGAATCCTTGATGATGATGATTATCCTTGATGATGATGATTCTTTATTTGATGTGATAATCATAATGTCCAAGTAAGTGATTAATTAATATGGTTAAGGAAATCATGAAATGGATGCAAGGTTCATGAGACAGTTTATGTTATTACACTACAACAGTGGTTGTTAATGGTTATGTATCTTACTGTCCTCTATTGTAATTATTTTATGTACTAATGAACATTATATCTAATGGTTAATGAGGATTGTGGAGTTGTGATTTGGATAATTACTTGTGGGTAATTTGTATAAAAATTATAACTTCCTGCTTTTATATGTGAGGTTACCAGGGTATGTTACATTTATTATCTTTGTTGAGTGAATCAATCAAATTAAGGAAGAGCATTCTCTGCATCGAGCTCCAAATGATCACAATTTGGGTGAAAATCTTGCCTGAAATCCCCTTCTTGTTCATGTAAGAAAAATCCATGAATGTACTTTCATTTCTAGAATAAATAATTAACAAAATTTATCACATTTCATTAAGTAAACAAAAATTCTCAATAATATTTACAAACCCTAAAATTATGTAATTTTGAACAAATTTTTAAACTCATGTAAATAAACATATTTTCCAAGAATTATTGCTCACCATAATTTATGCAATTCTTTGCAGAAATTTAGATAGTAGTGAAAATGTAAATATGTAGATTTACTAGAGGTTACATCAACCAAAATCCTTGATGATGCAAAAGGATTGTGTAATTAATTTCTCCACTTCAACTTCAAATTACTCCCAAAAATCTCCTATAATATCTAATTATTATATATTCTTACTTAGATGTATTAAATTCAAACATAACTTCAATAATTGCATGAATATATATACTTTCATTCTTTTCTTAGAATAACCAATTTTTTACCAGATTTACCATGCCTCCATTAATAATACCAACCCTTGTTATATAACTAGATATTTTGGTCATGTATTAATATATCTTTACTCTTGCTATGCACTAACACTCATATGGGTTTTATTGACATTTGTTGGAAGTGGGGCTCGTTGATAAACTCTGAATTACCCTTGTAACATGGGAGCCATTAGGTGACATACTTGTACACCTTCACCATACTAGATTTGTATAAAGTAAATGTAGGTAAGGTATAAGGTCAATTTTATAATTATTTGATGCATTATAGCTGAGATTTACTACTCAAGCTCAAATAAGATAACTCAAAGCTTCTAGAAAGTCCATTACGAATCATATCTCAAAGGCAAGTCTTGGCCCGAAATTTTTTTAAGAGATAGTTTTGCAAGGTCTTAAAAATATAGAAATATTTTGAGACCAATTGACTTTGATTATAAGATCCATCTTAAGCACAGATCTAGCATGGGTCATATCAAAGTGCAAACCTCTTTTAGAGTGCAAATGCTGGAAAAAAAAATTGTGTCTCTCTCATCCCCTATAGATTCCAATAAAATTGTACTCTCCCTCTGTTTATTTATTTATTTATTTATTTATTCATTCATTTATTCATTATTTAAATTGAATTTTTAAATCAGGGAGACCTGCATCGTCGGGTATGTGAATTCTATGAACTCTGCCCTCTTACTATATAGCTCAATAGACAAAATGGATAGGCTTAGACAATGTGAAGCCCAGGATGATGAAAAATATGATCGCCCCTCTGTAATTTACGGGGAAGGTTATAAGGAAGTGCACCGGGTGGGGAATTTTGATAAAAAGGGCAACTGTAGCAGCGAATACAGCGGGAGAAAGTATGAGGAAGACCGAGAGAAGTATCCCCAGGCAGGAGAGGAGATGAAGCCTGGTAAGGGAGACCCGAAAATTATGCCAATAGCTCAGCATCTGGTCCACATGACAGAGGGCATAATTGAGCTTTTGTATCCGAAGAAGGGAGAGCAATGCCAGATTAGAAGAAGCAAAGGGGATTGCAGCAAGATTAGAGGAATAACCAAAGGCAATCCGGCAAGCGAAGACGATGATGAGAATCTCAATAAGCTAACACCTGTGTTTGCTGAATGTATACAGGTAAAGGCAGAACAAGGGATGGCGCGTCCGGGCCGGGGAAGAGGTCGAGGAGGCCAGGGACGCCCAAGGCAGGGGAACCAGGATGGAAGGTCAGCAGAAGCAACTGACAGTCAGCGCAGAGGAAGAAGATCAACTCTGACAGCGGTTCAGGAGGCAGCTCGTGCCTATCAGGAAGGCACGGATGAAGATATTCGACGCATCATCCAAAATATGGAATCCAGCATTTTGGAGGAGCAGTCAGGTTCAGAGACAGAAGAATGGGCAGAAATGGTTACTGATCCTGGCAACACAAGGGGAAGGCTGACCCTGTACAAATAGTCTTTGCACATCTACTGGGTCTTGAAATGTCTGCTGGCAAAAGCTCTTAAACAAGTTGCAAAGGAAATGGCAGAGATTGCTAATGGGGTGCCAAACTTGCAGAAGGAAATGAAGAATTTCCAAGTCATCATGATTAATCAGAATAACAAGCTTGAGGAGATGTCTCAAATACTGTCCAGGATGGCTGGAAATGGCCCAAGCCAGGTAGACCAAATGAATATTCCCATGGATATGGACCAGCACACAGGAATCAGGAAGGAATGAGCTTCTGGAGGATCTGCGGGAGATGTTTTGATTTTCTCCTTTTACAGTTACATGCGAACTAGTAGTTTAATAAGTATTTTCAGTTGTATAGTGCATATAGCTAATATGGAAAGACTTGTCAAGTTTTGTTTTTGGAACGCTTATAGCAAATTAAGGTGGCCAACAAATCTAGTTTCCCTTCATGGCAGATTGAGGCCACCAGAACGATGTCTATGGTTTCCCTGTTTAGCATAAATAGAAAAGGATGGCACTACCTTTACTTACAAAAAAAAAAAATTGTATTTTTAAATGTTACACAAATTTCATAACTTAAACTTGTAAATTCATAAAATATTTGTTGGTTTTAGGTAAAATTGGCAAAAAAAATATATACCTACAAAAGAAGCAAAATGTAAAATAGTGAAATTATTCAAAAGTTTTAACCATAAAAACTTAATTTTCTTTTTCAATTGCTTTTTTTGATATATAATATTTTTTTTTAAAACAAAGTAGTCATAAAGACCTACCTATATTAGGGGGCGGACCTACCTATGGTTTTGTTCATGGATTTCGCACATGGTTTTGGGCATGATGGTTTTTTTTTTCCATGGTATTTTGTAGATCCAGTCAAGGTAAATATGGTTATGTTGTAATCCAGGGTTAATGGATTGGGGTTTATCGATGCTTGAGCATGTATATATATGTATTCTAACATTGAAAGGAACATAATGAAAAATCAATCTGCTAGTCCGGGTTTTGGGATCTAGGGAAAAATCTATGTGTATATGTGTTTTATGTTTTATGCTCTCGCCATAGTTTATTTTCTGTCTTTTAGAATTCGTATTCAAGTAATTTATGTATGGGGTCAAAACCTATAATATATTCTTCCTGCAAGGTATATCATGTCAGCTAAACCAAATCATAAACAAACCAGCATACCTTAGTATAGTTTAGGGAGGATGTCTCGTCTGCAAGACCAACCAGATTAGCACAATACATATATAAACATAATCATATCAACATATAAGCATCTTTTCAGCCATTACCCAGTTATCAATGCTTGACTATGTTGACCACATACCATGACTTCATGCACAATGACCACCATCCAACCAATATATGCATAACAACATATAGACACTGACACACATAACCAATGCATGACTGATATACACTCAAAACAAATACATTCGACAACGACACCATTAAATTTCATATGGTGACGCCACTGCAAGCATGACCAATGGCATGTATACACAACAACCACATAGACCACAAGCACAAGGACCTATATGCAGCCGACATGTACATACGACAACACCTTCATCCAAGGGAAACGAAAACCATACATCACCCAAGGAGAACAGAACCATGCTCTGATACCACTCTATAACACCCTCCTCCCACATCTACCCAAGTAAACAACCAATCAGGGTAAATATGTGACGAAGAGTTGCTATGATATGATTCAACTCCTTATATATCGTTTAAGGATGTGGAACCACGAAACACAGCCAACCTGACCTTCTACACATGCAACAGAACCCCGCAGAGCCATCCCACCGATCCAAGTGACCAACCCTTAAGACAAACTAACATTTACTACATTAAAGCCTCAGTCACTCCCTTAACATGGGCATGCACATGGCTGGGAACCTCCAATCGCTCCCACAATAAGGCATGCCTATGACTGGGGACTTTTCGAGGTAATTCTGTGCCACTTTTTCAGAGCCAAGGCTCATGCCACTACCTGAAACTCCATGAAACATCCAGAAACGAAAAATAACATCAAAACAATGATACAAAAGCAAATGCTTGAACAAGGACTTGACTGGTCCCCTATTAGCCATGACATGCATTTCGTCAAACATGTCACAGATATGCATTCTATAAGTTTAAACAACAGATCTGAGCATAGGAGTCTCAAAATTATCTGAGAATCACTGAGAAGCATTTTTGCCTCAATTCCATAACTGCATTACCATCTATTAAACTATATATACATTCAGTGATTAACCAAAACATGATGAGAGCCATACATTTTCAATGTCATAAAACTCACTCATAACCAACAGAAATATCAAGGATATAATAACCATATAAGCCACATATAAACAAGTATATTTACCCATAAAATACCAAGGAGGAAGAGCTCTTATTGATGATTGCATAAGCCAACCAGGTATGGGACTTCCATGAACCACCCGACCATAGACTAGGTTGAACCAAAGCTTTCTTTCAACCATTCACCCCCATTCCATATCCCAAGCATGAATGTGGAATCTCATAAAACAAATCAATCAAAACCAAACCAGGCATATAGAGGCCAAACCACCTCAACCCTCAACTAGTGATTCCACCTCACAGTTGAACATCACTAACCATCACCAGATTGGTCTCCACCCAAGTTTTCTAGGGCTTTGGAGTGTTTGTTCCAACCAGGGCTTCCAGGACTAGTAACTCAAACCATAGTTGTTGTCGAGCTTCCAGAGCGTTTATCCAACCAGGGTTTCTAGGACTAGTAACTCAAACCATCAAGGGCTTCTAGAGTGTTTTTCCAACCAAGGCTTTCGGGACTAGTAACTCAACCCAACCTGTTACAGAGCTTCCAGCATGTTTGTCCAACCAAGGCTTCCAAGAACTAATAACTCGGACCATAGCCAAAGGAACATGAGAACCACCCAAAAAATAAAAATACAACCCATACAACCATGGTTATCCAGGAAATTGAAATACTAGGCAAAACCACTGTCAATTTAGGCAATCTTCCTTGCCAATGACAGATCATAACCAAATAACCACATGCATATGCCATGCTTGCCAAAACTAGCAAGGAAATCGTACATGAAACTCGGTACCTGCAAGCAAAATTCATTATAGTTGCTGATCATAATGTCCTATTGTGATTTCCTACTTTTACTTTTCCTTCTTGCTCCAAATCCAAAGTATGCCATACCCCTCCAAGAGTGCTCCAAGAAAACTCTAAGTGTCCAAGATTATGAGAGAGAAAGAGAGAGAGAGAAATGAGATCTCCAAAACTGAACTGATCAAAAAGCTACAAATTGATCCTCATAATCCTTTTTATTAATGAGACATCTATTTTTTTCATTTTCCATTATTTCTCTTTCATTTTCCTCTTCACATGCAACGTGTGACCTTTCACCTTCCTTTTCTCCTAATTTCCATCATTTTCATAAATAAAATGTCAAATAATGCCTCTTTGCCTTTCCAAAGCCTTTGCCATTGCCTTTTCCAATTTCCATAGCCATTAATAAACCAAATGAACACCCGCACTAGGATGTTTTGCCCAACATTCAGCTTGGAATATGTGTCCCATGACCAAGGTCTTATTTTACCTTTATTAATTTTTACATGGATTTTTTACTAGGGTTGTTACATGTGATGTTGCATGTTGTTTATTTTTCATGGTTAAAATCTACAAAACTTAACTAAGTTTAGTAAGTTTATATGCTTTTTCAATTTCGATCCATTTCCCACAAGACATAAACTAGCTTGCAAAATTTTATAAGAAACCTCCAATTTTTAATTTCAAATCAACAAGTTTGGTAGAGAACATAACAAACTAATACACTTGCCTTCATATGATATTTTAATATAAATATTTAATAGTTGACTTACCATAGTATTGAAAGTTTTAGATGCTCAATCCATGAGTCTCCATCCTTCATCCTCGGGTTATAAATTTTCTTCCATAAGCAAAATTGCTTACTAGGGAATAAGACTAATATAAATCCCTAACTTGTTCCACAATGTCATTGTTGTGGCTTCTCGTGAAACATTCAATAATAATGAATCTAAAAGACACAACCATATTGTTCTATTTTCCTTTTATCCAACTTGGTCCAATCTTCTCTCGACATCCCCATCATTGTAGCACATAGATCCACAAAAATCCAATGATATTTATTCACCAAAATATCTTCTATTGTGAGCTTCCATGACACAAAACTCTACATATTTGTCAATATCTATATTTGAGCTTTTAGTGATTTCCTTTCACCATAAGAATCGATATCACAAATCTCCCATTATAACAAGGTTTTCCACGGACCTGAGCCAAAACCCTTAGCCATAAAGGAACCCCCTCAAAGTCAAACTATTCTACTACCAAATGTAGGTTTCAAACCTATACAGTTAATTCTATCAAATAGATTCATAACAAAAACAAAAAAGTTTCAATGGCATATACACACATTTAACATAGAGATTTTACCCTAGAAATCCAAACTAACAAAACTAGAAGAAAAAAATTAGTGTATTCAATATTTACAATGTTACAATACAATATGTATATCCTGCAACATCAATAAACCATCAATCCATTAACCATGGATTATAATACAGCCATAGTTCCTTAACTAAATTTAAAAAACCCTAGGATGAACCACCATTCACCACAAAAATACTAAAAGTGAAAATAGTGTGCAAAAAACCACTAAAACTGAGCACAAAAAACTATCCAAATTTTCTTTTCAAGCACTTTGTCCCCTATGAACCCCCACTATGCCAAACACAACAAATTTTGCATGGGACTAGTTATGCAAAGAAATAACACATAGCTAACAAACTCTATAGCATGAACTAGAAAGGAACTGGGGAGAATGTGTTAAGTTAAACTTAACTCAATGAAAAAGTCAAAGTTGTTAGGTCAACAGTGGTGGTTTCAGGCACATGGTTTTTGTAGCCCGTAGTTTTGTGTCAATGGATTGCATTTAATGAAGCCTTTAAAAGACTCATGATACTTCATTATAATGGGCCAGGTAGTGAGTGGTGAAGACTCATTTTTTTAGCTTAGTCATCTTTTGTTGGGGACATTAATAGATCAATTGATGTTGGTTTTTCTTGACTTGGGTTTTCTAGGACATATCATGTTCTTTATTTATGTTTTGTTGTTATTAATAATTAATTTATCTCTCCGAGTAATTTGTAACATGGTATTAGATCAATATTATACCTGAACTCCCTAATGAGAGTGGTCTATGAGAACAACACTAAAAATGATGTTAGACTCTCTCATAAAACAATAATAAATCCAAAAATAAATAAATAAATTAAATATTCCAAGTTAGGAATTTGTGCCTAACTCTTGGGTTGTTCCTCTAAGATAGGAGTTAGTTTAGGTAACTCCTATATTGGTGTGTGTCTGGTGAGAAATTATCTCAACCAAAGGAGAAATTATCTCAACCAAAAGTGTCTAAGATAGCACGCACTATCTTGAGAACATTGTCTCTCATCTATCTATTTGTAACACTATATTCAATTATTTGAATGTATGAAAATGAGAGAGAAGCATGAGGCTTCAGCCTTTTTCCGCCAATATTTTGTATCTAGGTTTTTATGTGTGCTTTACATATTTTCTGAGTTAATTTCATTTTCTTCTTGTGGTATCATAGCTATATGAGCCTGTGAAGGAAATAGGAGAATAATATCACCGTCGCCATCACCATTTTGAATTTGAGAAATTACTTTTGATAGGCTGAGTACGTTGAAACGTCGTTGGACAAAGGTTGTGCATAAGGATTGCATTGTGATTCTGTGCATTCTTGGCGTCCTTGGGGATTTCAAATTTGTCTTATTCTTGCTCCAGCCATCCCCGATGCCACCCAAGGTTGAAATTAAAGGTGCGCCAGTTGGCGTGATACTTCTTCCGCTTGCTGAGGATACGGAGGGACAAAGAAATGAATTCTTATAAAGATAGAGCGAAGCTGCGGCAGCGGGATTACAGAGAATGCTATTCATTTTCGATTCATTCAAATTCCAGCGGCGTTCCCAGGTTTAGCGATTACAGCCACAAGTAACAGAAAGAGCGCTGAAGAACCCACATGATTAGAGACCGCGCACCCACCCGATCCATTTCTGACGTTGCAGCTGAGCGACGCTTGTTGGTGGCCTTCATTCCTGAGTATGTGTATTTCCAAAATCGATTCATAAACCTCTGAGGATCTGTAGCTGTTGTGAGCATTAACGAGCGTGCATAGAGTGTTTCTGTGGTGTAGTTGATCTGGCTACAAGGTGAAGCAGTGTGACCTATAGTGCAGTGTGTAAGCAGTGCTGTGCGTGACCACCAACAATTCAGAGACAAACGTAAAGGAGTCTTGTTGCTGGTTTAGGAGCATTTCCGGCTGTTCGTTGAGGTGGAAGAGTTTCCATCGCTGTTGAGGCGCCAAGTGTTGCAAAGTGCTTGTGCCTGTGGACGAGCCTGGGCTAATCCATTTTTCGCTTGTTGTTTGCTCACCATTTTATTGAAGAGATTGACAGCATCCTCCATTCTACCTACCCTACAAAACCCTTTGATGAGGGTGCTGAAGGTTATGATATTTGGAACATGACCTTGTGCTTCCATTTCTTCAAACACTTTCAATGCATTGTTCATCCTGCCAGATTGACAGTGACAATTAATGACAATGGTAAAAGTTCTCAGATTTGGAACAATGTCCGCTTCAACCATAAGTCTGTAAACAGACAGCGCTGGTTCACGTCGATTCTGTCGGACTAGGCTACTTAACAAATGATTGTAGGTGATGAGATTGGGTCTCGATTCAGATTTTGCATAAAGGAGATGCTCGAAGGTCTCCACGGCCTCTTGAAGCTTGTTGGTATCACATAATGTTTTAATGCGCGTGTCTGGAATGGGCAAATGGGATCTTGTTCTTACTCCATCTGAAAAGTATCGTCCTCCTCATCGTTGCAGCCGCCATGATCATGTGTTGTGTTAAGAGTGAGCAAAGTGAGATAAGATAAGATAAGAGTGAAATTGATATTAAAATTGCACGGTAACCTGTTGTTTGTGGGCACATCCACTGGTCATTCATCCTTCAAGCGAAAATGAGATTGAGATTGCTTGGTGTCACACCCGCTTGTTGAGACCTGAAACCTGTTGTTTAAGCGGGGACACGCTAATTCATCCATCCATCAATTCCCTTTCCTATTAATCGGCGCTGGGCAATAATATATTTGGTTCTCATTCATGTGCGTGTTTACAGTTTCTGCGGACCTTGCCATCAAGTTACATTTTAAAATAAGGAGGGCATTGTTGCAACAAATGTTGCCAGCTTTGTAGAACAGTGTGAGAGCTATTGCTAGGGAGTTAAAAGTAATATGAGAAGGTGCATTTTTTAGTGAAGAGGTAGTATGCTTTTTTATAAATAATTTGTTGTTTTTTGGAGTGATAAGTTGAATTTGGAGAGGCTGGAAGTGATTTTATGGAGCGATAAGGTGAATTTTGTTTTGTAATATTTTAGAGTGATAAGTGTTTGGAGAGATAAGTGAATATTTTATTTCTAGAAGGTTGAGTCAGTGTCTTGAAGACATTTTTTCTTTCAAAAGTTCTAGAACTCTGATTCCATGAAGATGTTGTGAAGCTGAGCGCTTATGTACTCCAAAATTTAATAAAGACATATTATTTGTGGTGATTGTGTCCTAGATCTGCCCGAAATTGAATAAGGGGATCTTAGGTACACGAAGAGTGTGTTGATGATGGTGCATACTTCATGTTGTTGCTTTTTTATTTGTCTCTAGTTTTGACACATAAATGATCTCATTTAACACACATAAAGTTCAATGCAAGCAAGCACAACACCTGTAACAAAATAGCTGCAAGGAAGGATAATTAAGCTCAACACATGCATTTGCATTTGCATCACTACAACAAATAATCAAAGTTTTCAACATCGACATTCTACTTCAACAAGCAAATTCAATCAAGTTGATGAATTTGTAAACTTCAATGTTTCAAAGCAAAGTCTACATCAACATTCTTGCAACCAAATTTAAGAACTTGTAAATCAAATTCCAATTACATTGAATTGTAAGGGTGCATTCTCGGTTGAAACCGACACCCATGTTTTGATTTGATCAGAAGTCAAGCACGTCAATTCTCTTCAACTTAGTCAAATTAAGACAAGTGAATTAAGCAAGCGAGCCTGTCATTCAAGTAACAAAAATCAAGTGAAACAGTTCAAAGCACGACATCTACGACAAGAGAGCCTGATTTCAAGTGAGCAAGTTCAGATGGCGCAGCATATTCAGTTGTTAAACATTCTTCACAATTTGATCATCTCCAGTGATGAAGACATGGTGCACGTCAGCAAAGAAACTCTTGCTGATCTTTCACGGCATCTACAACAAACACATGAAACCGTTGAGTTTCTTCAACTAGAATCGCAACTACAAAGAGATGAGCTGCAACATAAGAGTGCTTCTTCCAAGTCATTCAACCATGCAGATGAAGATAAAGATGTTGATTCCAAATCACTCATCCAAACAACTTCAAGTGTCGAAGTTGTTCATGATCAAATTCAAATTTCTTCCAAACCCATCATCAAGCCCTGGGAAGAGATTCAAAATAACAAGAATCGACGAGGCTTAGGATATGTCCCTGATGACACCACCTTACATATCCCAGATTATTCCAAGCCAATTAAGTTCGTGAGTGCAGGATTTCTTGAACCACTCACCTCAGCAGGTTCTGAGAAAGATGCAGTCCAACAGAATTGCACGCAACCTGAAGTTGAAGTCCAACCGAAGTGTTCTCATTGTCAAAGAACCGGTCATATGGAAGATCAGTGTTTTGATCTCCATCCGTGTTGCCATTGTGGCAAGCCCAATCATTCTTCAGAAAGATGTCGCAACCAACAAAAATCAGCCAGATTGAAGATACATTATCATTAGATCGACCCTTGGGAATGGTCATCCACAGTCAAACGATTGTCTCACTTCTACAACCGACTACAATCACACATAGTGGAGCCAGCAGTGAACAGATGATGGTACTCTCATGCAGTTGAATGAGGGAGTACAACAGTGAAACTCTCCTACACGTGAAGGGGGGGAGTTCAAATATATTTTGGAGAAGATTGTCTCTCCTTTCAGCTGACAAAGGGGGGAAAATGTCAATGAAATTGACAAGTGGTTGTCAGACTGTAAGTCTCGACAACATCAGCGAAGTAGCCAGTGGGCATCTTCATCAGCCAGTGGGCTTTTTTCATCAGCAGTGAGCATCAGCAAATTCGCTAGTGAGCGATCGACAGCCAAAGTAGCAGTGAGCAGCTTTCATCATAGCAAAAGCAACATTGAGTTGTTTTTCGACATCTTCAGCCAGTGGGCGTTCATCAAATTGTGTCAGTGGACACCGGATGCTGTTTTAAAACAAAGGACAGTTGGATCCTTTTGCGGCTTGGCACGTGATGGAGTTGTCAAGTGACATTCAGAGATGAATCAAGCATGCAGCTGATTCATGTTCTCTTCAGATTTGAGTTTTTTTTTCCAGCATCCAGTTTTGGCGGTTTTTTCAGGCAATGTTTTTGAGGATCAACATGAGAACTTGGAAGATGGTTCTCGTTCTTATTTTTGGATCTATCATTGGGGGGGGAATGTTAGACTCTCTCATAAAACAATAATAAATGCAAAAATAAATAAATTAATTAAATATTCCAAGTTAGGAATTTGTGCCTAACTCTTGGGTTGTTCCTCTAAGATAGGAGTTAGTTTAGGTAACTCCTATATTGGTGTGTGTCTCGTGAGAAATTATCTCAACCAAAGGAGAAATTATCTCACTTAATTTGGTTGAGATAATTTCTCCTTTGGTTGAGATAATTTCTCACCAGACACACACCAATATAGGAGTTACCTAAACTAACTCCTATCTTAGAGGAACAACCCAAGAGTTAGGCACAAATTCCTAACTTGGAATATTTAATTAATTTATTTATTTTTGGATTTATTATTGTTTTATGAGAGAGTCTAACAAATGAAAGTGCCCTAAAAGAGAATAATATTGAGTGATAAGAGTCTTTGAGTGGTTGATATTTTGTCCCCATGGATTTATAAGAAATATAGTAGAGTTTTGGATATGGCGATTTGAATCATATCTAATGGAGTGATTTAACACTAAAATGAGGTAGAAGTGTGGTGGACATGTGGAACTTAGAATACTGGTTCAAAGGATTTATTTTTTGTCGGCTTCTTGAGCTATATGGGCATACATCTAGCCCTGGGTTGGAGTTGAATACGTGGCTAACAGTGCACAGTGAATTCTGTCAATGACATGGGCATGTAGGAATGCATGGATTATAAACCCATGGTTGCCTCCAAAATGTCTGTTTGGACACTTTTGTGAACAAGGTGAGCATGAAACATGTGTCGGGGGCTAATTTTTCATTGAAAGTATATAATATTTCTATCAATGTGGAGAGAGTGCCCATAATGTTCTATAAAATCTCTCGAGTGGTTCTGTATGAGGTCATAAGAAGGAGGGATTTTTCATTCCCTTCCTAGTGAAACCAATATGTTTCCTAGCCATTACCCACAATAATATACTACCGGGGGGGCAGAGATTCAATGAGGGCAAGCCTAAGGCTTGATTTGTGGACTATAGAAACTCCAATTTTTCAACATCAACAAGAGAAAAAGGAAATTTTATAAGGTGAGGTTGATGCGGGACCTTCAATTTTTAAGACAAGATGAATTTTCCTTGGGAGACAATTGAAGTGGTAGGATTTATTTTCTTATGTGAAGTAAATGAAATGTTATATGATTTGTGCATTGGTAGAGAATGCATTCTAGAGAATTTTCGACTTGAAATAAAACACTGGAAATGTTCTTATATCAAACGTGGAATGTTGATGTTTGGTAGTGTGCTTGGAGTCTACGAAGGTGAGAGGACGGGTGGAGATAATAACACTAGGAAAGAAAAGGTTGTCATATTGGAGTAAAAACTAATTGCATGTAAATGGACATATGACTGTACGACATAGTTAGACATGTGTAACCCTGCTAAGTAAACGATAAAGTATAGATATATACCTAGGTATAAGGGCGATATGCCAAATTCTTTGATACCCTAGTTATAAACTTTGAGTGGGGATAGAGCCTCAAGCTAAGCAATGTTAGTTTACTTGGTTAGTTTGGATGGATTTGGTTAAAGGAAACCCCAAGTTTTAAAGGGCTAATGTTAAGTTAAACTTGACTCAGTGAAAGTGTCAAAGTTGTTAATTCAACAATGGTGGTTTCAAGCACATTGTTTTGTGCCCATGGATTGCATTTAATGAAGCCTATATAAGGTTTGGAATACTTCATTATAATGGGTCACGAAGTGAGCAGTGAAGGCTCAATTGGCTAGCTTGGTTAGGTTTGGCCAAGGACATTAGTTGATCTATTGATGTTGTTTTTTCCCAATTTGGGTTTTCTAGGTTGTATCATGTGATTTATTTATGTTTTTTTATTATTGTTGGTTAATTTATCTCTCTCAATAATTTATAACAAAAATATGGCAAGATGATAGTGAATGATGCAAGGAATGATGGAAGATAACACTTTTGTTTGCATAGTTTCTTTTTTCCAAATTTCACTTAAAGAACTTACCCTCGCCATTTGGGAAATTGAAAAGCCTCTATGTCCATTCACTTATGGACTTAGGATAAAACAAAAAGGTATGACTTAGGCTTATAAATGCCATTTTTTCTTTTACTTCACGTCATCTTCCATAAAGTCACTTTTGCAATTTCTATTATTTATTTGGCTTAGGAAGCATGTATTGGTTCTATCTCGTTAGCTTTCCATCTCATGGAGTCCTAGCCCCCCATCTCCCATGTTTGACTTTGTCTACAACAATGGTATTTTATTAACATGGGTGTGATCACATATTACAACATTAGGCTCTTCGGCTTTAAACACATAAACACTTTCCATTTTTTTTACTTTGCATCATCTTCCATGAAGTCACTTTTCCAATTTCTATTATTTATTTGGCTTAGGAAGCATGTATTGGTTCTATATCATTAGCTTTCCATCTCATGGAGTCCTAGCCCCCCATCTCCCGTGTTTGACTTGGTCTACAACAAAAGTGGTAGTTTATTAACATGAGTGTGATTACATATTACAACATTAGGCTCTTTGACTTTAATCACACAAACACTATATATATGTATGTATGTATGTATGTTTTCAACATGACTTGAATCACCAACTTGATATGATATATATACAAGGGTTCATCCTAAGGGCGTTGCATCCCCCAATTTATTTATTCATTGTTCTTAAGCATCATATGCATATGAACAATCAAAACTACTAAAAAAACTAAGGGTTATACTCTCTCATGGCATCCTCATGTTCCCATGTCACATCCATGGGATGTGATGTGTTGGCTTTGTGGGCCCTGACCCAGGTTCAGCATTAGTCAGCCAAACAAATCCCTACACTATTGTCCCTTTCAGCATCAGCCCACAGAGTGCGGACCAAAGTCTCACCCAAAGCAGTATGGGGGGATGTTGGAACCAAGTTTCCGCACCCTGAGATGGTCGTGATGTCTATTTATACCCCTAGCTCATGCCTTCGCGCATGTCACTTAAGCCTTAGGGCTTATCGATCTACCCTTTATCCTGTCCTCCAGTACCTCTGCGAAGGTGTACGATTGACCTTCGTACAGCCCTAACCAACAGTTCAGGTACTTTCCCGCTCCTATGACGATGTATTGTATAGGTTCCCAAGTTTTCTCAAGTGTTTTACTTATTCTACCAATCAATTACAGTTATCATCGCATAAACTGATATTCTTACTTGTGTTCAATTAACAAATATAATCACATAAATCCACGCATCAAATAAACATTGTAATACAAACCCAGATTGTAACTCAATATAATCAGATGCATTAAAAGAGACTAAATACACAGTAATTGCAGAATAATTCTTTTTATTGATATCTCCAGTTTAATACAGACCCTATCCACCCTGCGCACACAGCTGCAAGGGTCCACGCACTTAGCTGTGGACTTCTACCCTAGGCCTCTGCGCACTCAACTGTAAAGCCTCTACCTACGCTCAGACCCGAGAACACTTAGAACTTATCCACACTACTTCGTTACTAACTCTTCTCTTCTTATCTACCTCCTACTTAGAACTTACTTACTTAGCCCCTTTTTATACAATCACATGGTCCGCGAACCATGGATAGATCTTTACAGCCGACTTGACACTTTACAAAATAAGGGCGGACAACCCTTTATGAATCTTGACACCTTCGCGCTCCGCGACCACAAAATGCGGAGACTTTACAACTTTATTACAAAATTGTCCCAAAACATGGGATTTTAGCCCCAAAACTGCTCTTGGGGGAACTCGTTCCCAACAAGCCCCCAACACAAACATGGTGACTAGCCCTCGAGTCACTCTACGGGTGCGAAGACCTCCCAGCTTGACCTATATGACTGCCACCTCAGCGGTGCACTACACGGCCGCCTGCTTCACTTCTTCGAGCAAATGCTCTGTCGCTGGTCTTGAACTGTTAGCCTGAAGCTTCAGTTGAGTCGCCTGCAGACTAGCAAGCTTGTCCTCAATAGAGGTCATGATCAAATAGGCCTCGTCCAACCAAGGCTTCAAGCGCGTCTTCAGTACTTCCTCTTTGTTGTGAGCTACATCTACCTGTTCCTTCAATGTTTTGGCCTCCTGCAGCTTCGCAAGTCTGTGTGTGAGGGCGACAATGCGTGTTGTTCCTTTCACCTCACCATATAGCTATTGCAGTTCTCCAACCTCTATGCATTAGGATCTTCTTGCAGACTAGTCAGGACCTCGAACAATTGTTCAAACAACCTTGTCCCAGTCTTCCCATTTCAACAGTAGAACCCGCCCCAAGCGCGGTCCTTCAAAGACAATCTCGTCCAACAGCAAAGGTATGTGCAAGGTGACCTTGCTTTCGTCAATGTCCTTCGACACCTTGGTCTTGCCCTTGCGTGGAGGGATGTATTCGGGCAACTTAGTAATAGGGTCAGAACCCTCGACTTCAACTTCCTCCACTTCCACCCCCATATCCTCATCATCCATCAGGATGTCCTCAATCTCTTCCTCCTCTAGTTCCAAGTTAATAGTTTTGCCCTTTTCCTATGCGATGGGCTTCTCCTTCTGTGGGTTTCTTCTAGGCGATGCGCGCACTGATGTCGCAGCCTGCTTGCCCTTCTTATCCTTCGCACTCTCCTTGGTCAGGGTAGGCTTCATTCTAGGCGTCCGTGGTGGCTTGGGGACTTTAGCTAGTACTTCTGCAACCTCCAAAGTAGCTCGCTCTGCCTTTATAACAACCTCTGGCACAACCCCCTCAGCTATCATTTCTTCGACATTCATAGCTTTTGATCCTGGGATAATGTCACGGATGAAGTTCTCCAAAACATTATTGAATGATTCCACTATCCCATTAGCCTGCGGGTGATAAGGTGTGATTTTTTGGTCATATACCTGAAACTCCTCCGTCAGCACGCTGATTGTTTTGTTTAGAAAGTGTGTACCGCGTTCACTCATCAAAATATTTGGACACCCAAATCATGTCAGTACATACTCAAAGAGAAACTTCGCAATAGTCCTACCTGTGCAGTCCTTCACAAGTTGTGCCTCCGCCCATCGATTCAAATACTCAGTCATGGTGATAATGTACTGCACACCCGTCTTCTTTTCTTGAGGTTGAATGGGTCCCACAAAATCTATTTCCCATTTCTCGAAAGGTTGTAACATCATTTGTGGGTTCAGAGGAAGCTCATCTCTCTGCGATGGTATGCTAGTCCTTTGACACATGTCACACGCCCTGCAGTATTCTTTTGAATCCTTTGGAGGGTTGGCCACCACAACCCTACGCGTAGAATCTTCTGTGCGATCGCCCTTCCTGTGTAATGCGCTCCCGCAGCACCCCCATGAGTGTCCGCGAGGATACTGCTTCTTTCAAACTCCAGTACATATCGTCGCAATACTTCATCAAACCCCATTTTGTACAGATGTCCGGCAATGACAGAAAAGTCTGTCGCACACACCACTAACTCCTTTTTTTGTTGGATGGTGTAGCCTTCTGAGGCAGTTCCTGTCGTTAGAAAGTGTATGATTTCTTCAAAGTGACCATCCACAACGCGCACTGCCAAGAGTTGCGTGTCAGGCAATCCTTCCTCCAAATTAGTGGGGTCTTCTCCCATTTCGATTCGCGACAGATGGTCTAGTCCCACAATAAGTCGTCGAGGCTTCATAATAACTTCAAAATCTTACTCCTGGAATAATAACAACCACCTGCAGATTCCCCCCCCCCCCAACAACACAGGCTTATTGACCAAGTATTTCAACGCAGAATGATCCATATAAATCTTAAAATTTCCACCCAGCAAATAGTGTCTAAACTTCTGGAGCGTGTATACCATGGCTAGTCCTTCGCACTCGATGGTGGAATAGTTCTTCTCAGCCTTGGATAACCTCCTGCTTGTGAATGCTATAGGATGGTCCAACTCTCCTTCACTAGCCTGTGTCAATACTACTCCCAGTGCTATACATGACGCGTCTACATGTACATGAAGCTCCTTTTTCCAATCCGGGAAGACTAAAATCAATGCGGTGACCATTTTTCCTTTCAGCACATCCAGGCTTTTCTGACATTCCTCGTTCCAACAAAATGTGACATCCTTTTTCAACAAATTCTCGATAGGTGCGGCGATCTAGGCATAGCCCTTGATAAACTTCCTGTAGTACCTAGTATGTCCCAAGGTTGCGCGCAGCTGTTTCACACTCCTCGGTGCCTCTAGGTTAATTATCACTGCGATCTTCGCTGGATCTACCATCAATCGTTGTTTGCATACCACATGACCCAGCAGAGTCCCAAAAGGGACACAAAACAAACATTTCTTCAGATTGAGCACAATCTAGTACCTTCGACAAGTATCTAGCATTAAGCGCAAACTTGCCACATAGTGTTTTACCAACCCAAACGCAGTCTAGTCATCAAAGTACACCTTTAGAAACTTATGAATGAAGTCTTTGAATGCAGCAATGACTATGCGTGAAAAAATCGCAGGCGCATTCTTTAATCCAAAAGGCACTGCAGTGTATTGAAAACATCCCCATTCAGTTGTGAAGGTCGTCTTGCTACTATCTTCAAGCGTGATTTTGATCTGATGGTACCCAGAAAACCCATCAGTGAAGGAGTACGCTTCTTGGACACCTACATTATCCAATACCTCATCAGTGAATGGAGTCAGGAAAGGATCATGCACGCAAGCGTCATTCAAATTCCTCAAATCTATGCATATCCTTATTTCATCCTTCTGCTTCTTTTCCTATACCACCATTGGGCTCACCCAATCAAATTCTTTTACGGGCTCAATGATTCCTACACGAGAATCTTATCTAACTCTAAGCGGACCTTCTCCTTATACTTCGGATTGAGATGGTAAGGTCTTTGCTTAACCAGCTTCGCATCGGGTTTTAACGTGATCTTCATAATCCCCAGGTCTCATATTATCCCCTTTAACTCCATAAATTTGGTAGGGAACAAATCCTGGTGTTCGCGGAGCAATCTTGCGACCTTATCTACCATCGCATCATCCCAGTGATCTCCAATCTTCGCGAATTTGGGCTCCGCCTCCATGCCAATATTTATCTGTTTAGTTTTCAGCGGCACGACTATACCAGGATTCTCCATCGGCGATCCCTCGACCTCGTAGTGACCCTCAATTCCAGGTATATTAATCTTTCAGGGGTCCTTGTCTTCCTCTTCAATAGTCACATTATATCATTCCAAGGCGTGGCTAAGCTGAGTAGTCCAATCGGTTGAATCAGATCCAAAGGATCCTGTGGTATCCTAAAGATCGTTGCTTTAACTTCTTGTAGTGCTTCGTCAATACAGTCAAACCCGTATTCGAAGTTGAACGTCATTATGAACCCTTCGTGCAAAATATCCCATTCTCCTATGCTAGAGCTCTGTCTCCAAGTACCAATTCATCGAGATGACATCTAGGGTGTGACAGAACAAGTGCACCCATTCAGGTTGGGGCTTCGCTCCATAGGCCTTAGCCCATTTGGCCAAGTGCGTGCATGGATCATCCTTCCAATCATACTTGTTTGTTACTCGTACCTTCGGCTTCCCAAAGCGTGTTCTCATCATCCTCCTACACTCACGCCAATAATCAAAACTACCTTTGTGCATACCCCACCATCTCGCGGGTGTAGCACGCAGTGCCCAGTCTAAAGACTAGAAGCGTTTCTTCTCTAATACTTACCTCTCAAATGCATCCAAAAACATATCCACATCATTCAAGCCATCATAAGTGGGCAAATTTCTTACCTCTGACGACAGACATCGCAGCGATCGGGTCATCATGTTACAGCTTATCATAGTTACTTCATGTAGCCGATTTTGCCAGCGCTCTAATTCTTCATCCGAGTCTGAGGTGCAGGAACTCTCGCGATCCCATGTAATTCATCCATCTACTGTCGGATTCACCCAATCTTGGTCTCGTGTTGTTATCTTATATATGCAGTCCAAATCGTCATCGCTCTCGTAATCGCGGACTGGTTCAGTATAGCGCGATCCTTCAGTAGGATCTAGGGGTACTATTACGCAAAGCGATTTCTTTTCAAATATCATCTTTCACTTCTTTAGGTTGATTACCCCATTCATATCAGTAGCCCAATCAATGCCAAGGAGCGCAGGGTAGGGGTTGTTGTCATCCACAATTTCTATTACTTCAAAATCAGCCAATGCGCTCACGCCTTCAATATCTACAGTTACTCCTTGCAGTCGTCCCATGGGGATGATCTTCTGTTGATTTTCCATCCTTAACTGAATCGGAGACCACTGCAGCGCGGGTCTCCCCATCCGCTCCCAAGTCTTCTTTGGAAAAATGTTCACGTCTGACCCCAAATCCAGAATAACTTGATCCATTTCATATTCTCCTATCTGCGCGGTGAGTCTCATCTCATGTCATGTCCTTGCCTTATGCTTACCAATCTTCTGCACCACGTGCAGTCCACCCAGAGTGTTTCTGACGCATCTATTTATAAGTTCTTGTAACCCCTTCACAACCTTGCTATTGTGCAGTAGCCTCATGTAGGTCTCTAGAAAGGTCATAAGCATAAAAGGGTCCGTTTCCTGAATAGGTTTATCTTGGCTCCCTAAGGTAGAGGCCTCAGCGAAGCTCTTCTTTGCTTCCATGAACGTTTCGCATGCGTGCTCCAAATCAAATTCAGCCTCCTTCTCTAGAGCTTTGCAAACCCACGCACTGTCTTTAGGTTGTTTCCCCTTATCGTCGCCCGTTGCAATTCCACTTCAGAGCACTATATTCACATTCAAATCTTCTTCACGAGGCTCAGCCCTCATCATCTGCAGGTTCTGAGTCGGCTGTGGAGGTAGCACCCCTTTGTCGTGTATCCTTGCTATCAGTGTAGGACAGTCCTCAGTCTCATGATCAAACTGAGTACAATATTTGCACGACGAACGTGTTGGGTTAGTGCATTCGCGGGCATAGTGTCCTGGTCCTCCACAATTGTAGCATATCAGTTTTCCCTGACCTCTTCCAGGTCCTCCTTCGCCTCGACCTTGTCCGCGCCCTTGAAATCCTGTCCGCACCATCCCAGCGCCCTAGTCAGGAGGTATTGTTTCTGCCTGAACTCTATAGGTGGGTGTCTTATCCATCATCAATTCATAACTTCGGAAAGTGCGCTCATCATGCCCTACCGACCTATAGAAGTTGCAGAATAGTTGTTGCGGTGTTGTACAAACTTCTGCAGTAAATGGCAATTATCAGTCGTATGTTTCACTGCTACCTACCATATAGAACACCACAATGCAGGCCCCGCGCTCGGCCCTGCTTGGGCTTCCAGCCTCAAAGGCATCGTTCCTCCTCCTGCAATATAGTTTGCAAGGAGCGGGTAGTGGTATTTGTCATGCCCCTGACCTTTACATTTCAGGCACCATATCTCCTCGTGCGCCTCTGGCTGAACTATTCTGTCCTGCTTCAGACTTTGCATTTCGAGGCAAAGATTTTGCAACTACGCATGGATCTGCTGAACCCCCAAATTCAGATCTTGCATCGGTGTTTCATGTAGTCTTATTACAATTTCCAAGGCCTCAGCCTGAGCCGTAATCTTCTGTTGTGACAACATAACCCTTAGGTGAGGTAGGAGCAAAGCCACGAACCATTCGCGATGTTTCCCATCTGTTAAATTCATATTAGCTTCATGGATTTTACACTTCAATCTCTGATCCAACTCCCAAGGGGTCTCACCTAGTTTCATCGCGATTTCCTTGAATCCCACAATCAACTGTGCCTCAGATTTAGGCCTACTGAACTCTTTATTCAGCGCGGTCTAGATCTCTGCCAACACAACATTTGTGTTATCATTAGAGTACTTGATTTACCAAGTTAGTACATGATCCTGCAAATCACTAACCAAAGTCGCCTTCTTCATGTGATTGTCTGTGACACCCTGAGCTTCCCATACAGATTTTACGACGAACCAGAACCAGTCTGGGTCCTTATTTCCCAAGCCTTTAAACAATGGCAGCTTCACTGAATTCGTCATGTTGAATGGTGGTGGAGGTGGTGGTGGTGTGGTTAAAGTCGCAAGTGACGGTGGTGAAGGTGGAGGCGATGTAGGTGGAGGTGGTAGTCGCGGGAACCCTTATTTTATCAACTGAACTACACTTTGCGGAGAAGCCTGCGCTACTCCCTCTTCGTCACTTAAAGGAGGTGAAATCAGTGGGCTATATTCACGACCCCTTTCTCCTTTCGTTCCTGTAAGTCTTTCCACTTCACGTAGCTCCAAACATCAAGTTAGATGCATAACCCTCTTTTCGCACAATAACATATTAATCCAAGTATTTAAAGACTTCAAGTACTTACCTCGCGGACCCTTCAAAAAGCGCCTCTCCGCCTTGTTGTAACTGACTGAGGTATGAACCACGAATTCAGTCACAAACCCTCCTATGATATGGTTGAGCCAATGATCGATAGTGGGGGATGATGGAACCAAGTTTCCGCACCCTAAGATGGTCGTGATGTCGGTTTATACCCCCATCTCCTGCCTTCGCGCAAGTCGCTTAAGCCTTAGGGTTTATCGTTCTACCCTTTATCCCATCCTTCAGTACCTATGCGAAGGTGTACGAATGACCTTCGCGCAGCCCTAATCAGTGATTCAGGTACTTTCACGTTCCTATGATGATGTATTATATAGGTTCCCAAGTTATCTCAAGTGTTTTACTTATTCTACCAATCAATTACAGTTATCGTCGCGTAAACTGATATTCTTACTTGCGTTCAATTAACAAATATAATCACATAAATTTACGCATCAAATAAACATTGTAATATAAACCCAGATCATAACGCAATATAATCAGATGCATTAACAGAGACTAAATACACAATAATTGCATAATACTTCTCTTTATTGATATCTCTATTTTAATACAGACTCTATCCACCCTGCGCACACAACTGCAAGGGTCCGCACACTCAGCTGTGAACTTCTACCCTAGGCCTCTGTGCACTTAGCTACAGAGCCTCTATCTACGGTAAGACCCGAGAACATTTAGAACTTCTCCACACTACTTCGCTACTAACTCTTCTCTTCTTATCTTACTCCTACTTAGAGCTTACTTACTTAGCTCCTTTTTATACAATCCCATGGTTCGTGGACCATGGGTAGATCTTTACAGCCAACTTGACACTTTACAAAATAAGGGCAGACAACCCTTTATGACGCTTGACACCTTCGCACTCCGCAACCACAAAATGCGGAGACTTTACAACGTTATTACAAAATTGTCCCAAAACATGGGCTTTTAGCCCCAAAACTGCTCTTGGGGGAACCCGTTCCCAACATGATGTGTCCACTATACCTTTACCTATGAAATGGTTCAATTCCAAACACTTTTAATCTTCCTCTCCAAAAACTATTCCAACTATCTCCCCATGCATTCATCATTCTGAAGAGATGACCTCCCAACTACCAATCTCTATCACATTAACTAATTTTTGGAAAAAGGGAAGAGAGGGAATAACTTTCAAATTCAAATTTATTAACATGGAACTTAGTAATGTAAACCCACAACGCCCTTACCAGTTCCTACTTGTGGTGTCATGATCATTTTAGGTGCTCAACCCTAAGTGAACTTCTTAGTCATTTTCAATTAATATGTAAAATACATTTATAGTGTATGTGATTTATCCACTTCAACTTTAAATGACAAAGTATACATGTTGCTACATACAATGGCACTTAGATATAACTTTTACAATTATAAATGGGGGATGAAAATGGGGTGTTACAATTATGGTCATATTATGAGGTGATTTGTACATGGGTTTAGTACCATGTTTGAGATGAAGAAAAAATATACTTTCTGCTTAGGTGCAACCATGGTAATTCTCAACGAAATACATTTGAAAATTTTGATAAAACTAGGTAATTGTCCAAATATCATTAATCATCTTTATTCAAAACCATAATTGGATACATCTAATAAACTTTCTACAAAATATGTTGTAATTGTAAATTTCTCAAAAAATAATGACTTTATTCCCCTTAAAATTCATCAGTTGTTGTAGGTCATCTTGAAATTACAACACATTTCCTTAGCAATCCAAAGCAAACCATTGATCCTCAATCAAATCCATTTTTATGATTAAATCATGACAACCAAGAGTACTATATTCTAGATCTACCTTTGTAATCCATACCCTTAGATTCAAATTATGGCCTCACACTAATGGACCACCACATGGTTTATGTTTTAAGGCCATCACAACTTGATTTAAATGATTCTTTTCTATTGCTAGCAAACCACATAAAACTAAATGATTAGGTGAAATGAAGCTTTCAATAGTACGAAGATCAATCAAAATAGGAACAACAATAGTATTAATTTTACCTACCATCTCAAGCACTAAAGACTAATGCTTATTCTATTGTTTATGAGCAATTGCATGAATCATATAGCCAAGAAAAGGCCTCTAATTATTCTTGGGTAAACATATCGAAAATTGTGGTCCACCAAAACACAAATATCCCCATTTAAAAGGTGCCTTTCATGTCCTTGTCAACATAGAAGGGGAATGAGTTGAACTCTAAAGTAAACCTTGGGAATCATCGGTAACAATCCACTAAGTTCTAGGCCTAACAGACGATGACCCTATCTAACTGATGGATTCCTCCCAATTCTTAAATAATTGTCCATACGGGCTTCTCAATTCCTAGAAGAGGAAGACTTAGAAATACCCGCGTGGAAACAACTTTGTGGATGACTCTACAAGAAAATAAGGAATAGAAGACTAGAGAGATTACACGACATCTCTACCTCAATTTTACCAAGCAACACTTCTTCTATAATAACAACTCTCTACATTTCATAATGCAAGCTTTGAAGCATTAAGATACGAGCATTTCCCTTAATGTAAGAGTTCGAATGATAAAGAAATGTGTTTACCTTTAGCTTCGTCGTATTCAAATGTTAGCACATCTAAGAAACTCAATAAATTGTGCCTCATATTTCAACATTGTCTAAGATCCTTATTCAAGAATGAAATACACTCAATCCACTTTAAGTAATCTTTAGAAAGCTACTTCTTGAGGAACTACTTGCATGTACTATAGAGGTTGAGTAACCCATTGGTGGCTTAGGGACTCTTCACCAAAGAAGAACACTCTCTTTCAACTAAAAAGTGCCCAATCTAGCCTTGTAATAACTAGAATGATGCTGCAAATAAAACATAAACTCATATTTTCCAATCAAGTTTATGTACCTAACCTTTTATTATCACCTTCAATTTAGGAAGCTTTACTTTTTCCAATTATTTATGTAAATCACCTTTCACAAGGTTGTCATGCCTCTTCCCATGCATAAAAGTACTAGTCTCAAAGGAATTACCGCCAAATCTACTCTTCAATACTTAAAACACGAGTTTTTTGAAATGATGATCCAAATCTTGGGGGGAGGCCCTCAAGATCTAAAAGATTGAAATGGATCTTGGGGGGGACACCCCCAAGATCTGAAAAATTGAAATTGCCAGAAGAAAAAGAGGAGAATGCCCAATAAACAAAACCACAAAGAAACTTTTTATTAAAACAAATAATAATTGTAAGAATTACATTGTGGTGGACAATCTGTCCTTTTACAAAATGTGACTTATTACTTATAGTATTTTTCAATTATAATACCATGGGTCAATTCCATGGGTGAATGAATACCATGGGTGGATATCACAATACCACGGGTCAATTCTATGGATGAATGAATACCATGGGTAGATGTCACAATACCATGGGAAAATACCATGGGTGAATGAATACCATGGATGGATGTCACTTACAATACCATGGGTGGACAAATACCATGGGTGGATGCCACTTACGATACCATGGATAAATTCAATGGGTGGATGAATACCATGGGTTGATTCCATTTTCCATTCGGATCATTCCTCCCTCCTTAAGAAGCAATGGTCCCCATTGCATGAAGTTCCCTCCTGCAAAGCCTTTGTTGAATATCAAAACCCACTGAAGAGAAGGGTTTTATGTGGTTAACCCATAACCATGATGAGCGAAGATCCAAGGATAGAGATACCCCGTAATGCCTGTTACCAACTGTGATACTGACAGTGTATGGCCTAGAAAATGGACTTCGATGAAGTGTGGGTTTGTGGATGACCCATAACCATGACAAACGAAGATCCGAGGATAGAGATACCCTGTAATGCTTGTGACCAATTGTGATACTAACAGTGTGCGGCCTAGCAAATGGACTTAGATGACAAGGATTTTATGCGGTTGACCCATAACCGTGATGTTGGTTGTTGATAAAGTAGAAGGTGCCTACATAGCCTGGGATGGGAGGGCACGTCTCCAAATAACCCAAGTTGAATGCTGCTATGCTAAAACTGATGAATGTGAAGCAGGTGCCTACCTAGCCTGGGATGGGAGGGCACCTCTCCAAATAACCCAAGCTGAATGATGTTATGATGAAACTAATGAATGTGAAGCAGGTGCCTACTAAAATGGGGTGGGAGAGCACGTCTCCAATGGGAACCCACTTCGAATGCTGCTCCAGAATTAAAATGGACATAACTCGGTCAATATAACTCAGAATATTTATTATAACATGTTTTTGGAAGTAGAAGGACCATTTTGCATCTTCCCATGTGTTGGAAATCCTTATCTCAACCTTCTAGAATCTCATATTCGTGCTGCAATTTTTCCGCCGTCACAAAAGTTCAGCAAAAAAAAAAAGTTGATTTTAAATCAACGATATCTCCCAAATCCAAACTTCAATTCGACCCCTTTTTTTTGAAATTGGGTGATTTTTCAATAGGAGATCAGATCTACTATCCTTTTTTTGAAATTTTGCACAAAAACTTTAAAAAATGATAGGAGAGTCGTCGTCCACCAGTTGTCGAAAAAATAAAAATAAAAAAATTTCTTCGACATAGCTGATTTTAAATCAGCGATATCTCCCTCATCCAGACTCTGATTCAGCCTATTTTTTTTGTTTGAGTTTTGGTATTTTTTCGCAAGAAATTCAGATCTGGTATTTTTTTTTTTTTTGTAAATATTGCACCAAATGTTTCATATCTGTTCTACAACTCGCCGCCCAAAAATAAACCTGCAAAAAAATGAAAAAAGAAAAATTCTTCCTGCTTGGCCCAAGAAAGTGCTTTGTGGAGGTTGCAGCGCGTGCCTTAAGTTTGTTGAATATTGCTAAAAAAATTTGAAACTAAAATATGCATGAAACCCTCATTCCTATGGAATCATAACCTGCTCCAATACCATTGATCTAGATCTTGTGGGGAGGCCCTTAAGATCTAAAATATTGAAATGGATCTTGGGGGGGAGGCCCCCAAGATCTAAAAATTTGAAATTGCGAGAATAAAGAGAGGAGAATGCCCAATAAACAAAACCACAAAGAAACTTTTTATTAAAACAGATAATAATTATAAGGACTACATTGTGGTGGACAATCTTTCCTTTTACAAAATGTGACTTGTTACTTATAGTATTTTTCAGTTACAATACCACGGGTCAATTCCATGGGTGAATGAATACCATGCGTGGATGTCACAACACCACGGGTCAATTCCATGGGTGGATGTCACAATACCATGGGCAACTACCATGGGTGAATGAATACCATGGGTGGATGTCACTTACGATACCATGGGTGGATGCCACTTACAATACCATGGGTAAATTCCATGGGTAGATGAATAACATGGGTGGATGAATATCATGGGTTGATGCTCCATTCGGATCAAATGACTACATCATTATTGCACCTCTCTACTAGATACATGGGAATGGTCACCATCTTGAGGTGAATATGGAGGATGTGGAGGAGAGACAATCCTTCTCCTAGCCTACACTATAATACCTATGAAATAGATAGCATACCATTAGCATTATTTTCTCAAATAAATCAACTTACCATTAATTTCAATGAATAATCACATAGGTACAAGTGATTAGTTTTGAAAATTTCTCAAAACCACCATGTAGAGCCCTTAGTGCTACATGAATAAAAAAAATATAATATCGTGATTAACTCAAAAAGTGACTAAGATTATTATTTAACTGCCAAAACAGATAATTATAAAACATGATTATTGTAACAACCCCATCTTGACCCTCTCATTAATGTGTAATTAATTATATTAATGGTATGGTATTTCATGTGTTGGCATAGAGCATTGCAGGGATTCCCTTATTTACTTTGCTAACTAGTTGAGAGGCATGTGGACATTGCAAAGGCCTAAGCTTAGTTAGGAAAGGAGATCCCTAGCTCTATCATATGTGTGAAGGAGAGTTGCTTTCACCTAGCCCAATTACCACTAAGTTATTATCTTTCCCCTTGTGGTATCATGGCCTAGATATGGGGTGGCCAATTAAGTTGATGTGCATTTGAGCTTATGGTTGGGTGGAAAAGGCTCCTTCCTATATCAATTGCGAACTTGAAATTTTAGATAAGTGTTGCTTCTGATTCCTTTGATTATTGTTCATTTTCTCTTTGAATTTTAATGGTAAAATTAGATATGAAAAATATATTCCTTTTCTCATGTGGAATTCAAACTATGGTACTATGTGTGTGTATACATGTATATATACATAAATACATACATATATATAGAGTTTTCTAATTTTTGCTCAAGAGGATTCTCATGTTGAAGATTGTTGATATATATATATGTGTGTGTGTGTGTGTGTGTGTGTGTGTGTGTGTGTCAATTGGGGCTATCTTCGGTGTTTGGGCAGAATGGTTGTTATCTCCCCCACTAAGGTTCAACTCTTTGCGAGTAACATGATGAAGAGAAATATTATTGTAATGGCTATGTGCCCATGAATATTGTTGTATTGACCCTCAATCTCACCCTCATGATAAGAGAGATGATTACTTCCCTTGAATATATATATATATATATATATATATATATATATATATATATATATATATATAGAGAGAGAGAGAGAGAGAGAGAGAGAGAGAGAGAGAGAGAGAGACATATATGCAAAGAAAAAAACTTTATATATTCAAATGAAGAATATATACATTCCTGATAGTCGATATGTGTGTGTGTGTGTGTGCGCAAAGAAAACAAAATTAAATATTCAAAATAAGAATATATATATTCCTAACAGTCGATAGATTGATCATTTAAGCAACAAAAAACATTGTGAGACTAATTATATGCCTCTCCTTTGTTTCCTCATTCAAAAAAACACAAACTTCTATATTGAAAAAAAGTTGTAACATATCAAATTCTAGTCTCCATGGACTCTATCTCAACTCTATCACTGACTTCATAAATGTCAACAAACTTTTTCGACAATAATAGAGTTTATTTGAATAGTGCATTTGTTTCCTCATTAAGTTCACAAAGAATATGATAGTATGAAATACATTTAAAGGATTGAGAGACTTGTTGCATGTTTTATAAGATGGTCTCAAGAGTAATGTTGTTGACCATATCTCTACCATTGGCCCAATCAATCACCAATTTAGAATCTCCCATAACTTGAATCATTTTTAACCGCTTGTGTGCCAGCTCCAGAGGAAACTAGAGAACAATGAATTAGACCTATGTGTCGGACCCACGATGTGGGACATATCTTCAATACATAAAATGAGAATATTGAAATACAGAACTACACACACCCCGCAATGAGGTGGGTGACCTCGACTAACCCCATCAAAGAATACCCATGACACATCATAACCCAACTCAGGCATCTGAGGTGACCTCGATAGTCATTTCTTTGGTTCTAATATGAATTCCTTAGAAAGAGAGATGATTTTGGTTGTATAAGATTCAAAACGCATGAATCGATCTTGGAAAATACACAAAGTTTGATCTCTCCATAAGCAATTTATGTAGAAACATGGAAGACCTTGGAAAATTTTGATTGACATATCAAGAAACCAAAATCTGAAACAATCATCCAAAACACAACCATTCTAAATCACTTTTGGATGGAATTCCCTCCTTATGATAGCAATAACTTGAGAGGCATAGCTACAATAGAAAAATAAGTGCATCACATCTTCCTCTTAGCACGCACACACACACACGTGTATGCATGTATATATAATAAGGTAAATTTGTGTATGCCTGCTAAACATATTTCCTTAAGGCTATAAGGTTGCATAATTGGTGTATGATCTAAGTTTCATGTATTTTCAAGATGTAATTTTGACTTCAGAGGTTGTATGTAATTCTCTTGTGTGGGAGCTAAGCTTGAGGCTCCTTTTCTTCAAGTCATAATTCCTAACTTTTTAAATCCTTGAACTTATGGGAGAAATAAAGTGTTCTTCATCTCAAAAAGCATAAGAAGACAAGAGATTATAATCTTTATTGGGAATGATTGTTCCTAAAACATTAATTTGTGTAGGTCAGCTTTGGACCCTTAGATAATCTGCCTGTTAAGCAATATTTTGAGACCTTCTTAGCTATAAATGAGGGTTTGTTGCAAACTGATTGCGCTAAGAGGCACATTCTACACTCCAACATGAGGGCGATGTGTAATTTCGTTCGTGCTCAATGTCAAGTTGACACATGTCACTTTTAAAATAAAAATAAAATATTCTTTAAATAGAAAAGCAACATCGACTTTAATGAAAAGCAAAAATGAATATGCATGTTTAGTTAGTTTTTATTAAAAACATTATAAAACAATAATAATCCCAACCTCGCTATGGTTACTCTCGGTGATTAATAAAATATTTCAATGTCTACATGACTAATATAATTTCATATCAACTTTTAAAAGCTACAAAATAATTAGAAGTAAAAGAAAATGTGTGAGTAAGATATTTAAATCTTATACTTTTCAAAAATATTTCAAGACAAGATATAAATAACTTATATGACAACTTAATATAAATTCAATGTTGTATATAAGAAAATATTTTAATGTTGTATATAATAAAATATTCCATATCCAAAGAAAAAAATAATTGAAAGTTGAAAAATAAAATAAAAAATATCAAGTACTTCCTAATGAGAATAATATGAAGAAGATGTGTAATTCATTTAATTCTTAGTATAAAATTAATATGCGATCTTTGAAAAAAAAAAAAAACTTCAACATGGGTCCTCAATAAAATATTCTAATATGCACGACCAAGTAATATTTACGTATACTTAAAAATATATGTATATTAATAACAAACAAATCATTTTAATGTGGACAATGTAGTCCATAGATAAAATGTCTCAATGCACATTTAATGTAAAATGTTTTGATATCGACTATGTATATATTATATTTTGTTTTAAGAAAAAATATGTATATATCATAGAAAGCAATTGAAAAAAAAAAAGTTTTATGGTTAACTTTTTTTGAATAATCTCACTATTTTATATCTTGTTTGTCAATTTTACCTAAGACCAACAAAGATTTTATGAACTTACGAGTTTAAGTTATGTACTCTATATAACATTTAAAAATACAATTTAAACAATGAAAAAGTAATATATATATATATATATAGAGAGAGAGAGAGAGAGAGAGTACAATTTTATTGGAATCTATCAAGGGATGAGAGGGATGCAATTTTTTTCAGCGTTTGCACTCTAAAAGAGGTTTGCACTTTGATATGGCCCATGCTAGATCTGTGCTTAAGATGGATCTTCTAATCAAAGTCAATTGGTCTCAAAATATTTCTATAGTTTTAAACCCTTGCAAAACTATCTCTTAAAAATGTTTTGGACCAAGACTTGGCCTTTGAGGTATGATTGTAATGGACTTTGTAGAAGCTTTGAGTTATCTTATTTGAGTTAGAGTAATAAATTTCACGTATAATGCATCAACTAATTATAAAATTGACCTTATACCTTACCTAAATTTACTTTCTACAAATCTAGTATGGTGAAGGTGTACAAGTATGTCACCTAATGTCTCCCATGTTTCTACAATTACAAGGGTAATTGAGATTTTATCAGCAAACCTCACTTCCAACAAATGTCAATAAACCCATATGAGTGTTAGTGCATAGCTAGAGTAAAGATATATTAATACATGACCCAAATATTTACTTATATAACAAGGGTTGGTATTATTAATGGAGGCATGGTAAATCTCGTAAAAAAATGGTTATTTTAAGAGAAGAATGAAAGTATATATATTCATCCAATTATTGAAGTTATGTTTGAATTTAATATATGTAAGTAAGAATATATGTTAATTAGAGTTTATAAGAGATTTTTGAGAGTAATTCGACGTTGAAGTGGAGAAATTAATTATTCCTTTTGCATCATCAAGGATTTTGGTTGATGTAACCTCTAATAAATATACATATTTAAATTTTCACTTCTATCTAAATTTGTGCAAAGAATTGCATAAATTATGGCGGGGAATCATTCTTGGAAAATATATTTCTTAACATGTGTTTAAAAATTTGTTCAAAATTGCATAAATTTTAGGGTTTTTAAATGTTACTGAGAATTTTTGTTTACTTAATGGAATGTGATAAATTGTAGTAATTATTTATTCTAGAACCGAAATTACATTCATGGATTTTTCATATATGAATAAGAAGGGGATTTTAGGCAAGACTTTCACCCAATTTGTAATCATTTAGAGCTAGATAAAAATAATACAAATATCATATTTAATGCAATTCCTCTTAGGTTTGAGGAAACACATGCAAAACTTTCACTATGTGAAATTTAGTTAAGTGTCCAAAGTTTTCAAAAGTATACTCTTGATTTTACTAACCGTTGATGAGTGGTAAGATTTGTGAATTCACCAATGATATTATAGCTAATAGTATCTTGATTTTACCAACAATCATCTACCGATAAGATTCGTGGAATTCCCAAAGGGTACGGGGAATTAAAGGTAAATGTATCAAATTTTACCAATGGCTCATGAGACCATCCGTACCTTGAAAATTTGCACATGGATTTTATATGCGTGTGGGAAATGTTTTGGAGTTCACCTACTACAATTTTTTCTAATTTTACCAATGGTCAATGATACCATCCGTACCTTGATAATTTGCATATGGATTTTACTTCCACGTGGGAAATGCTTTGGAGTTCACTTACTACAAACTTTCCTAATTTTATGTGTAATTCATAAAATGTCCAAAATTTTCAAAGGTATACTCCTTGATTTTACCAACCATTAGCTAAAAATAAGAGTTTTGGAGTTCACCTACTACAATTTTTTCTAATTTTACCAATGGTCAATGAGACCATCCGTACCTTGATAATTTGCATATGGATTTTACTTCCACGTGGGAAATGCTTTGGAGTTCACTTACTACAAACTTTCCTAATTTTATGTGTAATTCATAAAATGTCCAAAATTTTCAAAGGTATACTCCTTGATTTTATCAACCATTAGCTAGAAATAAGAATTTTGGAGTTCACCTACTACAATTTTTTCTAATTTTACCAGTGGTCAATGAGACCATCCGTACCTTGATAATTTGCATATGGATTTTACTTCCACGTGGGAAATGCTTTGGAGTTCACTTACTACAAACTTTCCTAATTTTATGTGTAATTCATAAAATTTTCAAAAGTATACTCCTTGATTTTACCAACCATTAGCTAGAAATAAGATTTTTAGAATTCACTGGAAATTTGCACATAGATTTTACCTGCACATGACACACTCCTTGATTTTACCAACAATAACCCATAGATAAGATTTGTGGAATTCACAAAGGGTATCGGGAATTAAAGATAATTATATCAAATTTTACCAATGGCTTATGAGACCATCTGTACCGTAATTGTATAAATTTTACCAATGGCTCATGAGACCATCCGTACCCTAAAAATTTGCACGTGTTACCTACACATGGCACACTCCTTGATTTTACCAACAAGAACCCACCGTAATTGTATCAAATTTTACCAATGACTCATGAGACGATATGTACTATAATTGTATCAAATTTTACCAATGACTCATGAGACGATATGTACTATAATTGTATCAAATTTTACCAATGGCTCATGAGACCATCCGTACTTTGAAAATTTGCACGTGTTTACCTACACATGGCACACTCCTTGATTTTACCGACAACAACCCACAGATAAGATTTGTAGAATTCACAAAGGGTATCGGGAATTAAGGTAACTGTATCAAATTTTACCAATGGCTCATGAGACCATCTCTAACTTGAAAATTTGCACGTGTATATGGAATCAAAGTTAATTCTATCAAATTTTACCAATGGCTCATGAGACCATCAATACCTTGAAAATTTGCATTGTATATGGAATTAAAGGTAATTGTATCAAATTTTACCAATGGCTTATGAGACCATCGTACCTTGAAAAATTGCTGTGGGAAAATGCTTTGGAGTTCACCTACTACAAACTTTTCTAATCAAATTTTACCAATGGCTAAGAATCTGCATATGGATTTTACTTGCATGTGGGAAATGCTTTGGAGTTCACTTACTATAAACTTTCCTAACTTTCTCTCTAATTCATAAAACATCCAAAATATCCAAATTTAGAAATAAGATTTGTAGGATTCATTGGAAATTTGCACATGGGAAATGCTTTGGAATTCACTTATTACAAAAAAATTTAAATTTATGGACCATGTTGACTCAAAATTTTCATGATTGGATACCTTCTTAATTTCAATGGGGCAGAAATGTGTTCAATTGTCTTTTCAAATTTCACCCTATAGAAATTATGAATTGAGTGTGTGAATTATTTGTGCATAAACATAAAGGCTTTAACTTAATAATTAAATAAATGTACGGTAATTAACATTGGACTAATGGATGACATGGCAATGCCAAGTGGCCCTAGTATTGACATGGAAACACCCCTAGGGTGACACATGGATTTGGGATGCCACATCATTTGCTATGTGGCAATTGAACAATAATTCTAATGTAGCACCAAGGATATAACCTTTATAGAGGGAAATAATCCACAACCCCAACCAACATGACCACTTGAGTCAATATATTAATGCAAATAAAGATAATTTACATAAGCATCTCTCAACAAATAATCATAAAAAAATTACGTTGCGTGCTCTTTAAATACATATCATGGACCATCAAGTGTTTAGCCATGGAACAACTATGGAACAACTAACATTAGGATTGATGAGAAGATAAGCCATCAAATCATTTTATGTCTAGAACATAATCATTAGCATTTTATTGGGTAATTATAAAATCCCAATATATGAATACACTTCACCTAAAGACACATTAAACCAAGCTAAAACTAACTAACTTCTCAGTGTCTAAATATATTAATATCCCACTTAAGAACAACTTGGATAGAATTTAAGGATTTATAAAGGTGATACGATAGGAAAAGGAATGAAACATTTGATCATAACCCCCATTAATGACAAGTTCCTGAATGCCTAACATATCTTGAAGTTTATCCCCCCACAGGTAGCTCACTCGGCAAAGTAAGTAAAAGTTATCTAAAATATTATGAAGTAATTAGCTTGATTCGTTGATTAACGCGTGCCCACATTAGGGGAATTCATGGGGCACCTAGTGGACAAAATCAACCCAATGTCACTAGAGTAAGAGACTACACTACTTGTTGAATCCATTGAGAAAAAATAAAATAAAAAATAAAAAATAAAAAATAAATATATATATATATATATATATCAACATAGCTTGAAGCTGTGAAAACTTGGCTTTTATGAGGGTCTCTATCAAAATGTCTACAAGAAGATCATAAATATGGTAATATAGTACTTTAATTATGTAATCCTAAAGAAGCTTCCTCGTGAAGTGCATATGTATCTCAATGTGTTTGTTAAGTTATTGTTGGACTAGATCTTTCGCAAGCTAAATGACATTCTTATTATCACATCGAACCGTGGTAAGATGTTACTACTAAGATCCAAACTTTAAAGGATTTTTTGAGGTCATTGGATTCTTTACTTACAATAACTATTGCTCAATACTTTGCTTTTGCTAAAGAAAAAGTAAGGACATGTTGCCTCTTACAAGCCCAAGTGATAAGTCTAGAACCAACATTGAAAGCATAATCTGCAATAGACTTTTGGTCGTTGGGATCGTCATCCTAATCAGAGTTTTTGAAAACAACCAATAAGTGAGTCCCACATAAATTGTATCATATCAAAAAACCAAATTATACCAAAGATATACCAAAGCATCCTAATTTGTTTCTTTATAATGGTTGTCATGGAGTTTTTGCACGTATCAAGTGAAAACATCAATAGTAAAGGAAATATCAGAATATGCATATGTCAAATGCTACCAATTAACTAATGCTACAAAGTGTCATATACCTTAGGTGTGGTAGAAGTGGTGGTAAGCTCATTTGTAGACTATGAGGAACCTATGAGGGAGATGGGGTTGGTTTACAATCTTCCATGTGAAAATAGTAAAGAGGGCCACAACCACACTTTTTTAATTTCATATAAAATGAAAACCACATTCTTAAGGTGCCTAAATCATTATATAAAAACCCTAAATCTATACTATATTAAGCATATCACATGTAAATTTCATCAAAATGACATATAACTATCAAGTATATATTCACACTAAAAAAACTACATACATCAGCCATTAGTTGTGCAAAAAATACATAGGCCATCAAAAGTCCATAAAAGGATCATATCCTCATAACTTATATAGTTTTCTAAATGTCATAATATAATATCACCAAATGGCTAAGATCTAGGTACAAAATAAAAAATATGAATTTAAATTCTCTTTACGTAGTCATAGTAACATCTATGAGATTTCCATCCTTGAATTCATTTTATATGTATTAAACCAAGGGCCAATGTTACTCATTTAGAAAGGATTATTCCATAGTTTTCATTTCATTGTATACATGCACGTAAGATTTCAGTGCGCTACTAAGTTATTTGATTGATTTGGTCCACTAATGATTGAAGAGATATGAATGGCATAGGTTATTAATTAAACACCCATTTAATGACCATCAAAGAATCTCCCAAAACCAATAATTTGAAATTTCCTTTGTCATAGCTAGCTTCATGAGGACACATAGAGTCATAATTCAACCTTAATGTTTCTACCTCCACTCACATTTGCTTTGAAATTAATATAGTGTTGGTCCTACAAATATAAAGATCATCCAATCCTACACATATGTTCTTTCTTCTAGTAAGCTCCATCAAAAAGGTCCAAGATAAGGTCTTATCCACCACAAGTTCCCCAACCACTATATTCTTTAGGTTTTTTTCTTGTTTTTCTAAAAACTAAGAAATGGCACAAATATGTGAAAATAGCTTAAATTTTTAAATAATTTTGTCTTCAAATTTGCTTGCATTATGAGCCAACTAGATGCCCCATAGTATAACAAAAAACATAGCTCTAAAAGCTTTCAAGTATTGTCTTTGGAACTCCAGTCAGATCTCTCTCCCATCTAGCATTCTTCATGAAGGAAGGTGGATCATCTATGGGGAAGTAATCTGACCATTCTAGCAATCATGTGCTTTAATTTAATGGTACGGCCATATAATATGGATCACAAGGAAAACTACATTATTGATCATTCTTGAGTGTATCATGGTTCCTACACTTCACTTGGAAATTTGGTCTTTAACAGTAATCCATTGGGACTTCCTTTGGGGCCTTAGGGTTTAGGAAGGACACTTGTGGGGAGGAAATAATTGATATAGTGCATCCAAGGTAATTCATACTTACCACTTTCCATCTCTCTTGGTTACCCACATCCATTTTTGGGGTTGATAGTTATTGGTCATTGAGATTAGCACCCTATATCTACATCCTTGAGTTAGGGACAAAAAACTTGTCTCAATAGGTTGATGTTGTTAGAAAATGGAAAGCGGCAGCTATTATATCTTATTTTCCTTAACCTTGATAATGCTCGTGAATCTTTAGGTATCTTCTTTAGTTAGATATTTCGTCAAACAATGTCAGGATAAAACAACAGTAACAAAAGAGGACATAGATATAATCTCTCAGCTAAGGCGAAACCTCTTCAAGGGGAAAACCCATACACTCTTCTCTTCTTAGAATTTTCTTCAAATGGGATACAAAGACCCAATCCCTAAACCAAGTCCTTCTCCCAGTACCAAGTCGTCCCTTTCTCAAGTCCTTCCTTTAGTCTGCACCAAACTGCTACACCCTGCAACTTCGACTTTCCATCGACAACACTACTACTCGATCTTCAACTTTGACCAAGCAACTTTATCTTTGTAGCTTCTTGGAAACCTGGTATAGCCTCCTTCTAAGACCTACTTAGAGAAAGGAAATTAACCAAGGTCAACGAGGTCAAGATAAGGGTTTTCCTTCTTCCATCTACCAGATTATGCACTTCGTCCTACTACAATTTGGACCTGCAACTTCTACCTGTTTCTACAACCCAGAAACCCTAGAATTTCGCATGTGTGAGAGAGATGGAGCCCAAAAATAAGAAATTCTATCCTCCCAACTTCTGTAGACCCTCACTCTCATTTTCCCTCCCTCACCAGATATAAATAGAACTTGTGAGTGTGTGTTCCACAAATGACGTTGAACTGCACCTTTATATAACTTTCTCAAGGGATCAAGTTCCCTCCTTTAGGACAACTTGATGAGCCCAAGGATGACTTGTACTCTTGGTGATCCAAAATGGATTTTGGATAGACTTCTAAGTCTAAGTGTTCCTCATAGAAGAAAATGAAAGTCCAAGGAAGTTCCTAGAAACAACCCCATGGCAGAGATCTTTTCATTCTGAATCTACTGCAACTTGAATGGGAAAAAATGGACTTAGGATGCAGAAGTTATCACAGAAAGAAGATGCCCTTTGTTCTTTGGAAAAAGAGGCAAAGTCCCCTAAAAATGGCAAAAAACCCTTATAAAGGGAAATCGCATGGGAGATGGTCCAAGAGGCGGACTTAAATGGGTGAAAGGACCCCCGATTGTCGATCCCCGACATATCAGGTCAGAGGCAGGCACATGCATATAACCTAAGGCAAGGACCTCATGCCGATGAAATATTGCGATCACCAATATCAGCTGATCGGCATCGGTGATGGCATGAGACAAGGGACGAACCCCTGGGCTAATGCGACGTGTGATTGCGATATATCGCATCGCAACATCGTGTCTCAATGATTAGCGAAAGTCGGACCCGATGGACTTTATAGGCACGGTTCGATAAGTTTTGAGTTCAGGTAAAAGGGATTTTCCTGTGTATAAGCGCGCTTTGGTGTAAAACCCAAAATACAAAGGAAATTGCCCGAAGCGATAAAGCGGACCCGAAAGGTCATTGTAAATGTGGTGCCATGTTATTTGAGTTCCAATAAAGTGGGATTTCGGACAGGCCTCAGGTGGTAAGCGGTATTGGGCCGGCTCTGCCCGATCCCATATAATGAACGACGCGTGGCTTGGCAAAGGAGCAGAGAAACCGCCTTTTTGGGCGGGTAACCTCCATACCCTTAAGCCACCCGAAACCGCATGTGCACCGTTGGATCGGAGATCACCCAGATTGACGGTGGAGCTTGTGAAAGCGACCAAAGGTGGACCCGATGCGATATTAGGGCAATTTTGATACAATTTGAAGTCCGATAAAAAGGATTTTGTCAGGTTTTTGAATTTTACGATAGATTTTTCAGCCTAAATCACATGGCATTTCATTTTTCGATGCGTTTCGAACCAACCAGTGTGGTTCATCGTCAGGACAAGCTAAATGAACAGATCTCACTTTGCATATTAAATAGATAGAGCAGAACATCCAACGGCTATATTTCATGACCAGGTAACTGCTAAATTGACAACAGGTTTTTGAATGTTTTCCCGTGTATTTGGGATATCGCCCAATATGTTAATGCAATGCGATATAATGCCTAATGGCGGACCCAATAGGGATTTTAGGGGCAATTGAATGGGATTTCAAGTCCAAAAATCACGCCCGATAGTGTATTTTGCAGACATTCTCCGTGTAATGGGATTTTCTCAATTTTTGGGTTTTTTGCCTAAGAGAAGGCCCCGAAACCTCTGTAACCGATACACATCCTCATGCCACGCTGCAAGCGAGCGGTTTTACAGGCAATGATGCATTTTGAAGCCACAAAGTCGTAGAGCCAGATGGCCAGTCGAACTGACAAAGAACAGGGAGGTCGCAGAGGCACATAGAGATGATGATACCCAAAGAAACGGCTAGGGTAGATGAAAAGCCAGAAAAGTACCTGAAAGGAGGTAGAGAGCTCAATTGAGAGCAAGGGGAGAGTAGAAGCCAGCAAAATTTGATGCGCAGAGCAGCTGAGGGAACCTTGGAGTCACTTGGAGGTCAAGTGGAAAACCAGAGAGCAGAAAGTTGTTGAGACAATTGCTTGGAGGTCAAGCAGACTACTGAGAGCTCAGAGAAGCCAGAGTCGAAGAGCCAGAGCCAAAGTCGAGAGCCAGAGAGAGAGCGCAGAACCAGAAATCCGAGAGCTTCAAGAGCAGGGGGTAAGATGGTGTCTAAACCCATTGTTTTCTATGTAAACCAATGTAGTTGAGCCAGGAGCTTGTAAAAGAACTTATACAATAATCCTAGAGAGCCTAGTCGAGTTGACTAGAGCTCATAGAGACGTAGCCCAAAAGTTTTAGGTGAACTCCTAATTAAATTGTTGTCTTATGTGTTTTTTTTATGGCTGCATTGTTTACTGTTATATGTATGTTATATCAGCATAAACAACAGAATTTTAAAGCACATAAATAGTCAAAAACAAACACAATCATACACCTATTTTCAAGCATTATTAATTTCACATTTGGTTAATCATAAAGAATTAGGAATAATTTAAGCTTTGGAAGTGGGAGAGGTTCTTGTAAGTTAGACAAGAGGCCTAAGTGCCCCATTTTCAGATCAAGTGGTATGAGAGCCTGAGATTGATTAACCCCACCTTCAAAGAAGGTTATATTAGAATGCTTGATTGATAGAGCAAAGATTGCTTTTCTGGAAGGTGTTTGGGCAGTCAAGGATTTATTGTATGGTTGTTGCAGATTGACTATTTTCTGAGTTTGCAGAGGTTAAGGGAAGCTATTGATAGCTCAGTCCAGGAAGGACAAGAAGGGAGGAGGGTTGAAGGCATTCTTCTTATCCCAAAGGACCTCAAGGAAATCCTTGAAGCACAAGAGGAAATGGAGAGGCAACTTCGTATTGCAAATATGAACCTGGAAAGGATGCATGAGTTGGAGGTACAACTCTTTGTTGCCAAAGAAGCCTTAGACAAGTATCAGCTTGAAGAAGAGGTCTTGGCTATGGACAGTCTTATGGAGAGAGTTCCAAAGTTGCCATGAAGACCATTGAAACAGTTCCAAGAAGGAGTTGCATTGCAGGTCTTCCACCTCAAGAGTGTGAATATTGTATTTAGGAGGAATGCAATAGCTTGAAACATCATTTGCGGATGCAGGTGTTCAGAAGCACACACTTGAACCAGAGGGTTGTGGAGACTCTAACAGCCTTGAAGAGATTCATTGGTGTTCCTAAGGGAGCCACTTCTTCATTTTCTTCACCTCCTCATGAAGGCAATAAAGGTGAAAGAGAAAGGTATAAATCTGGTTCTAATCATCTTCCTTTTGATTTTGCAAATCATGCTAAATTTCCACATAGATATGGGGAAAGAATTGCTTGTTCCTTTTGTGGTTTGGATAACCATAATGTTTCTAGATGTTGGAAGAGAATGGCCACATACAGGAAACTTTTGAAGGAATGGAAGCAAGAAGCTAAAGGTCCATTAGACAAGGCAAGTCATGCTATCAAGAGCATGCACATGCAGTGCACTTACTGCCATAAGCAAGGGCATCTTGGTGAAAAGTGTTGAACTCTGAATCCAACAATGCTTCCACCAAAGCTAAAGAATGTGGAAAGAGAAGATGGCAGAAATGGAAAGGAAGATTCCATGATTGATGTGTTTCAGGATGATTCACATGTCGATGCTGATGTGCAGACAAAGGTAGTACCTTTGAAAGGGATTGGTAAGAAATGTCTAGAGTTCTTATCCAATTAAGATTGCATGTCTATTGATGCATCTCTTTGCATTGCTTTGTTGATGAGATGCAAGTTGCAGGATTTTACCAAGAAGGTGAATCGAGAAGTTGAGCAGGAGACGCACTTTATTGCTACAACATTATATCTCATTTCAACTTTGAAAGTACAGTGTGCTGAAGCAAAAGTTGAAAGATGAAATGCATGCATGAGCTTGATGTGCATGAACACAGGGATGTTGATGATCTCCTTGTTTTTTAACATGTATGTGTAATTAACTTGCAGGGTTGATTGCTTTGACATGCATGTGATGCAATGTTGACTTGGGAGAAGTTAACTTGGTCTCCAAGATGGAGATAATGATGAAGTGTTTCATCTTTGAAAAAGAGTCCTAATGGTCTTTTTCTACATGCTTGACTTGAAGGGTCATTTGTTTTAAAGGCATGTTTTGAGGGCTTGTTATCTAGTCCATCATGTGTATGCAAATGTAAGACATGGAGGTGTTCACAATATGTGAAATCTATTTCTTTTGTTGAAGCAGGAGTTTAGGGCATCCAGTTGTTGTCAGTATTCCTATTGTTGTTAACAGTTGTTGTTGACAGCTTTTCAAACAGGTACAAATGAAAGTTTTGTGAAGCAGATGTCACTTCACATCTTTTTGAGCCACCTTGCATCAATGATCAAGGCGGAGAAGTTCAAACTACCTTCTATGACCATTTCAGCAAGAGTTCTGCAGGAAGGCAAGGAGGAAGACAATTCTTCCGAGGAAGACCAGCCCATCCAGGAAGGGAAGTGGTCAGAGACTTTGGTTCAGAGGCACTATGCAAGGCAAGTGTGTGGAGGCTGAAAGAAGAGGGTGTTGTTACTCTCATTTACTATTCAGATCAGTATATCAGTCTTTTTGAGACTAAAAGTTCTTTTAGTGGGAAGGCGTGATCAAAAATGGATTTTGGATAGACTTCTAAGTCTAAGTGTTCCTCATAGAGGAAAATGAAAGTCCAAGGAAGTTCTTGGAAATAGCCCCATGGCAGAGATATTTTCATTCTAAATCTACTGCAACTTGAATTGGCAAAAATGGACTTAGGATGCAGAAGTTATCGCAGAAAGAAGATGCCCTTTGTTCTTTGGAAAAAGAGGCAAAGTCCCCTAAAAATGGCAAAAAACCCTTATAAAAGGGAATCGCATTGGAGATGGTCCAAGAGGCGGACTTAAAGGGGCGAAAGGACCCCCGATTATCGATCCCCGATATATTGGGTCGGAGGCAGGAAAATGCATATAACCTAAGGCAAGGGCCCCGGGCCGATGCGATATTGCGATCGCCGATATCGGCGGATCGGCATCGGCGATGGCATGAGACAAGGGATGGACCCTCGGGCCAATGCGACTTGCGATTGAGATATATCGCATCGCAACGTTGCGTCGAAGCCATTAGCGAAAGCCAGACCCAATGGACTTTATAAGCGTAGTTCCATAAGTTTTGAGTTCTGGTAAAAGGGACTTTCCCGTGTATAAGCGCGCTTCGATGTAAAACCCGAAATACAAAGGAAATTGCCCGAAGCAATAAAGCGGACCCGAAAGGGAACTATAAACATGGCGCCATGTTATTTGAGTTCCGATAAAGCGGGATTTCGGGCGGGCCTCAGGCGGTAAGAGGTATTGGGCTGGCTCCGCCCGATCCCACACAATAAACAACGCGTGGCTTGGCAAAGGAGCAGAGAAACCGCCTTTTCGAGCGGGTAACCTCCATACCCTTAAGCCACCCAAAACCGCATGTGGACTGTTGGATCGGAGATCACCCAGATCAACAGTGGAGGTTGTCAAAGCGACCCAAGGCGGACCCAATGCGATATTAGGGTGATTTCGATATAATTTGAAGTCTAATAAAGGATTTTTTCGGGTTCTTGAATGTTTTCCCATGTATTTGGGATCTCTCCCAACACGTTAATGCGATGCGATATAACGCCTAATGGCGGACCCGATAGGGATTTTAGGGGCGATTGAATGGGATTTCAAGTCCGAAAATCATGCCCGATAGCGTATTTTGCAGACATTCTCTGTGTAATGGGATTTTCTCAATTTTTGGGTTTTTTGCCTAAGAGAAGGCCCCGAAACCTCTGTAACTGATACAGATCCTCATGCCATGCTGCAAGTGAGCGTTTTTACAGGCAATGATGCATTTTGAAGCCATAGGGCCGCAGAGCCAGATGGCCAGTTGAACTGACAAAGAGCAGGGAAGTCGCGGAGGCACATAGAGATGATGATACGCAAAGAAATGGTTGGCGTAGCCGAAAAGCTAGAAAAGTACCTCAAAGGAGGCAAAGAGCTCAATTGGGAGCAAGGGGAGAGCAGAAGCCAGCAAAAGCTAATGCGCAGAGTAGCTAAGGGAGCCTTGGAGTCACTTGGAGGTCAAGTGGAAAACTAGAGAGAAGAAAGTTGCTGAGGCAGTTGCTTGGAGGTCAAGCGGACTGCTGAGAGCTGAAAGAAGCCAGAGCTGAAGAGCCAGAGCCAGAGCCAGAGCTAGAGCCAAGAGCCAGAGCCAAGAGCCAGAGCCAGAGCCAGAGCCAGAGCTGAGAGCTAGAGCCAGAGCACAGAGCCAGAAAGCCGAGAGCTTCAAGAGCCAGGGATAAGATGGTGTCTAAACCCATTGTGTTCTGTGTAAACCAATGGAGTTGAGCGAGGAGCTTGTAAAAGGACTTATACCATAATCCCAGAGAGCCTAGTCGAGTTGACTAGAGCTCACGGAGACGTAGCCCAAGAGTTTTGGGTGAACTCCTAATTAAATTGTTGTCTTATGTGTTTGTTTTATGGCTGCATTGTTTACTGTTATATGTATGTTATATCAGCATAAACAACAGAATTTTAAAGCACATAAACAGTAAAAAATAAACACAAGCATACACCTATTTTCAAGCATTATTAATTCCGCATTTGGTTAATCATAAAGACTTGGGAATAATTTAAGCTTTGGAAGTGGAAGAGGTTCTTATAAGTTAGGCAAGAAGCCTAAGTGCCCCATTTTCAGATCACTTGGAGATTCCAGGACTTTATAAACTCAAAAATAATTCTTTTTACAATTACAATTTGCCTAGAACGGTATTATAACCATCATGTTGACTACATTTGTTAGTGTCCTATATTATAGTAGTCAAAAAACAAGTTTTGTCTTTCAAATCATTTTTGCAAATGAGTGAAGGTTTTGTTATGATCTTGTAGAGATCAAGCTATGGGTCCTAGTTTAGAATAAAATTTCATTATTGAATGTAATTATGTCAGAGTGTGTCAAGGGTCATCAAAATGGTCATTAATTTCCTAAGAGGTCGAGTTAAGTAAGTCTAAGGTCATATCTCACCAAAAATCATGAGGGAGGTTATGGTGTCTTGTCTTATTGTCACTGGCACAGATTTGTATTGTCAATTTGATCAATTAAAATGTCAAATCACATTTTACCATGACATCACACTAGTATAATGGTTAGGATATGCATTGCATTTCTGACAGTTGTTGTGCATTCATCGTTGAGGCTTAATATTATAACTACCACCCTTCAAATTCGCATTTAGCCACTCTGGGAGTTCAAATCCTTGGTTAACCTCCTAAAATACCACAGAGCCCTTCTTTTTGCCATCGAGAGCTCGCTAGACAACAAATAAGGTTCATTGCACAAACGTTGCAGGGGAAGCGTTGTGCTCACAGAACAGTTGTTTTGTTTTTCAAGCCAGTGGTCAATTGCTTATTCTAGGTGGCAATTATTCGTTTTCTTGAAGCCTTTGTGTTGCATGTTGTTTAAATTGCTCCTATTTGTTGAGAAAAATGCATTAGAGACTTTGCAAACCTCAAAATTTGAGCTTGTTGCATTTCCTGGAGAATACGTTGCGCTTTCCCTTAGTGTTGTGTTTTCATCTTGTCACCCCCATCAGACACCCACAATTTTGTTTGCTACCTTGATATTAGAGTTTGAAATTTTGTTTAAATGGTCGGAAGCCTTGTATTTAGCTGTTTTTCTCTCAAAGATCAGGAATTGCCTTTTTACCATGCGTTACGCTTTTACGCTACGCCTGTGTTTTGAAATTTGTCACAGTGACTAAGCAAAATTTCAGTTGTTGTTATGGGATTGAGAGATCATTTTTGGTTGTCTGAGTCTTCCATGCATAGTTATTATTCTAAATTGCCATAAAACTCTAACCTAAATCTCCATTTCATCGTTGCTACCTTATTTGCTGCACTCAATTGATATACACTAAGATTGCATTCAAGAAACCCTATAGTTCATCTCTATTGGGAAAATCATGACAACCCCAAACAAAAAGAAGCATAAGGGAGGAGACATTGTCAGATTTGAACCCCAAGACCTCACCTTGATCAATTCAGACCCAACAATCAGAGTTTCTTTTGAACAAGTTGGTTGCATTAGATTTTGTGAGAAGATCCAAGGATATAGTGTACAACTTACCATGGATTTTTCTTTTAATTTCACTGGTTTGGATGTTAAAATTGGAGAGCTCACTTTCCCAGTGTCAAATGTCACCATCTCAACTACAACATAGATTCCTCTTTAGGGAGAGCAGTTATCCAATGGCATGCCTCTTGACATAACTACCTATAAAGCTTTCTTGAAACCAAAGTACAAAAAACATGGGTATGGATCCATTGTACCGATAGAATACCTACTTGAACCATACAACAAAGTGTTGAAGTAATCCAAAGGTGCTTTACTTATGAGGGAAAGTTTGGGAGGATCTATCAATACCATTTCAGGGTTTTGATGCATTTCACAAGGAAGATCCCTTTGAATCTGCCCTCCTATTTGTTCATAAGTACTAGTAAGATGGAAGACAAGGTGCAAGGTAAGCAAAGCCAAGTGGAACCCAGTCTTTTCCACTTCTCTTTGACTAAGTTGTTGGTGGTTGAGGAACTGAATAAGAGGAATCAAACATGGCAAGAATTTCTAGACTCATCAAAGTTGACAGGTCATTTACCAACTAGATCTTGCAGTAAGAAGGACACACCATTATCTGTGGCAAGAGATTTACAATCGCCAATTGGAAGTTCAATGAAAATACCATCAGTTTTTGTAGATCCATCGGAAAAGAAGAAAGGTAAGAAGTTGCAATTTTATCCTAAAGTAGTGGAGGTTCCCAAGAAGCTAGCCACTAGAGCCACTACAAAGAAGTTTCTCTTAGAACAAACACTTCAACAGTCATTTGAAGCTTTAGAAACCATACCATAGAAAGATTTTCCTGATGATAATGACAAGGAGATTGCAGAACTACAAGAGCAACTGAAAAAAGCACACATGGTAATTGCTCAATTACAACATGACAACATGGAACTGAAGAAGATTGTTTTGGAAAGGGTACCTAAGACCAGTAAAACTGAAACAACAAAAAAATCCAACTCTGTCTGTCACCAAGTCTAAAGGAAAGGAGAAGACAGTGAGAGAGGACATTCAAGATGTAGAAGCTCCATTAGTTGGAGTCGCTAGGTCTTCAGCTAAAAAATTGCAAATACAGGAAGAGAAGTCAGTACAGGAAGAGAAGAAAAAAGAGATAGATGAGGGGAAACATACTTTTAATACGTTGAGCATGCAGTTGAAGAAAGCCCAAAGTGAAGTTATTGAACTTAAGGAGCAGGATGAAAGGGCTAGGAACAAGATGTATGATCTTTTGAACATATATGAGCTAGCAATGGAAAATTCCAAGTATATGTTGAAAATGACTCTTCCTTTACATGAAAATCTCAAAAACATCTGCAGATAGAACCTCATTTTCAGAAAAGAGTTAAGAGTTGCCAAGAAATAGTTACATGAAAATCAGGAAAAGGACAAACGTAAGCTTGATTTGTTGGCTGAAGCAGCCAAAGTCTAAGTATTGCAACAAGTAAAACGAAGCAGCTTGGGTTTTTTGGTTTTTTGCCCAAGTATGCTAGTTGAATGGGGTTAGATAAAGAGATTGAAAGGTCATATTTTGCATGTAATTTTTCTTGAAGCATAGCTAGTGAGAGTCCTTGATAATTTTTTCAAAAGAGGCAACTCACACAACAATTTTGCACTTATTGATAAGGCAATAGGGTTTTGATGTAAGGGTGGAGTTTTGTCATTTTTTTGGTGGATAGGGACTTGAAAGGGGTTTACAACATTGTTCGAATAATGTCAACATCATCAATAGAATGTGTATATTATTCAAATACTTCAACACTGATCAAAACCATGAAGTACAGGTTGCGTTGTGCTTCCTTACAGGCGTTGTGTTTTTTGTTGTGGGCGGAATTTTGAGAGATGGAGGCTTTGCATAATGAAAGGAGGTTTCTAAAGGGGAAGTTGATGATGTCCAAGCCATTTCACACGTGCAACAATCATCGAGAAATCCAGGGAGTGACTAGACATATATCAACCATCGATTCATTACGCTTCTCTGTTGCATTTCTGTTGAACTATGAGGTTGCGCAGCGTCGGCGCTGTGCTTCCACACTGTCAGCCTTTTGACTATGGAATCCATGTCAAAACTTCATGTAATTTATTTGTTATGATCATGGTTAATGTTATGAGGCATCTAAAGAATTTTAAGCTTGATTTAGACTTTGTATTTAATGTAAATTTGCTTGAAAAGACCTTGGTCAAATGATTCCTAATCTTCAGAAAAAACAATTCTATATTCGTTGCATTAGGTAGAAACAAAAATCCCTTTAGGAAATTCAGTTCTTAGAGGTGGGAAATAATTTGTTTTGATATATTTATGTTGTAATATTGATGAAGAAAAGGGTTGGTCAGGGTTTAGAAGAAGAGACATTGTGTACTGCATATTTCTGATATATTTTTCAGTGAATGAAAAGACAGAGGTCTGATTTTACCATGATTCTTGCGTCAGTTTCTATGGAGATGTGCTTCTTTGTTTTGTAAGTTATCTTCTATCACCATTCACGCTTTAAATGTGTGTCTTCCTATTTAGTTAAATAAATATTTATCTCAGAATTTGATTTAAAGGTTCTCTGATATAGTTTGCTAAACAATTTATGTTTTCTTGTTGAATGGCATTTAGAATTCACCCCACTGTTTGATGCTCTACATGTCATTTTCACCCTTCTTCTACTCACCCTTCTACAAAGAATTTGACTGAAAAAATAAAATAAAAAAATAGCCTACCTTGCGCCTGTAGAATATCACTCTTTCTCTTCATTCTATCACTCAAAAATCATCAAATTGACATTACTCCATGCCCAATGGGTTTGTCTTCACACCTGCTAGCAAACTTTTGAAACCTATTTCCTTTTGAACATCATACCTAACCTAAGATCTAAGTGATTGAACATTTGGACAAAGAGATCCCTCCCTAAAGTTGGAAGGGCTATATTCCAGCTTCTAAGTGGTTTGTGGTTACCTTTGGATTCCTCTCCTCAGCCTGGAGGAATTAAGAAGTGATAGCTAGAAGAACATGATTTTACCTAGAATATCATTCATAATGAGAGTGAAACTCATGCTTTAATAATAATAACTTTATTTCTTCTTTTCTTTATTGTTACATAGGATACATATTGAAATGAACATAACAATTATGAGGACCAAAACTAATTACATGTCTCAACACTCCCTCTTTACTAGGGAGGTATTCATAATTGTACAACTAGTATAACATCATACCTCAAATTGAATAGTTCTTATAAGAATATTTAGGTTGATAAGCCATATTGTAAGCATCATTTTCAAGACCAGCACTGTCCCTAAGGCTTAACTGGACAAGCTCTACTTTAATCAAGAGCATTATGCTGGGAGGCTTTACGTGTGATGTCGCACTACCTCCACATACCCCATCTGGATGTTTACAAGGTATGTCCTTTTAGAATATTCTTATCTTGGACCTCCAATCTTGAGTCCTCAATGAATATCGGTTCTCTTTGACCACTCTTCTCTTGGATACCTATCACATCCTCAAAGAGTGTCATACCCTTTTCCTTTTTAGATGGTATATCCTCAAGGAAACCACGGATTCTTATCTAATCCTCCATTATTATCTCTTCATCACTTGAAGAGGAGAAGGCACATGTGTTGTCCAACATCACTCCCTCTCAACCAGATAAGATATCCATATTCTCCTTTAATCTTGAGAATAAAACCTTGCTCCTATATAAGGAGACTCCTTTACTCCCTCTCAAAATCTAACGATATATAGACTTCCTTTCTATTTGGGAAGCCATCATCACAAGCCTTACAACTTGTTTTCATAAGAGTATCAGATATCAATTCTTCATAGTTGTATGGCTCCCCCTTTTCTCTGCATCATTGATATTTCTTTATTTCAAGGTATCGTTGAGCCATCCTCTCTCTTCGATCTTGTGACAGGTTTTATGTCAATCTTCTCATCACTTTCTTCTTTGATATAAAGGCATCACATTGAGCCTTCCACAAATTCAAGTTGATCATAGCTTCTTCTTGAAAGTGATATTCCTTTGACCTCCGAGTTATTTTCGACCACTACCTTTCAATCTCAAGATGTCCATATCTTAACTTCGGAGTTGCCAGGTACTAGATATCGAACTTCCCTCAATATATTTCATCCATACAATTGAACTTGTCTCAACTGCCATCTTATATTCCTACAACATTCTCCTAGGTAGCAATAATATGTTAACCAGATAACCAACAATAATGAAAAATAGAATTACCCCATCATCATGTCCTTCTCACTAACATCCTCATTGACCATCTCCACTTGAAACTTCCTTCATGCATCAGAGTGCCCAAGGATCAAACTTGATTACCAAGTTACAAATTTTCTTCTGGAGATTATACTGGATGTTAATCAAGAGAAAGTCTTACATGTTTTATACATCCTTAAGAAAGTCAAATCCTAAGCATGATATATATACCCAAGCATATTGTATGACCAACTTTATTTCACAAAATTTTATACACATCAATCTTTTCCAAAGTTTTATATCCAGCCTGCATTCAATGCTTTCATCTAATCATCTAACTATTCATATATCTTGTAAAGAGCCTACAACCTGACCCATTACATTCTTTCATCCATTTACCAGTATTGATTCCACATTACATGGAATGTCTACTAACCTTTGTCATAGTGCTTCTCCTAAGAACCTTTCATAAGGATGGTTCTTCCAGGATCATGATGATCCATCTAAGCAAGATGACTACCTCTAACATAATGTTAGATAATGTATTGATGAAAACTATGCTAAATGGTCTATCTATCCATCTATATAGATGTTCTCTACAAAGCAACTTAATCATTTAAATTCTAGATATCCTACTATCATATGCTTCTTTAATGTGTGGCTATATTCAAAACATACCATTTTAAAAGAAAAAACTTAATCTTCTCAAAGAACCTATCAGTCAGTGAACCTTCTTTAGTAGTAAAGATGTTTACTTCTTCCTTCTTTGCCTTATTCTCAGGTTCTCCCATTGCTTCAGCTACATGAGCTTCACTCCTTTCCTTTCTCTCATTGTTCTTCTTATTGGGACAGTCCCTCTTAAAGTGTCCAAATTCATTGCATCCAAAACATTGCACTTTGGACATGTCTTTCTTCTTGGACTTGCAAAACTTTCCCTTCTTCAGCTTCTTCACTTGGGCTAGAAAGGCTTGAGATTTCTCATGTAATCCAATATCATCCTTAACCTTGACCCTTGATTCCTCCAATATGCACTATGCCCACAATTCATCGAAGGGAGTTTAATCCTTTTTGGATTAGATTCTTGTTGCAAAGTTGCTCCATTCTTATGGCAATGCATTTAGTATAGTGATGGTTACTCCAGAATCAGTGATAGGTTCCCCAAGTCCCTGCAGGTGGTCTCTTAGTTGAGAGACTCTCATGAAGAAGGATGTCACATCCTCATCCTTTGATTTCTTCATTTTGTACAAATTATTCCTAAATGACATATTTTGACATGTTGTACTTACCAAATATAAATTCACTAGCTTATCATACATGGCCTTGGAAGTCTTTAAATTTGCAAAAAATGGTACAAGAAAATCTTTGATAGATTCCACTATGATCCTTTGTTCCCTTACTTCCCCTTACATGTATTTTTATAGTTCTTGTGTCTTATCTTTCTTAGGTTCAGTAATTTCCCCACTAACATACATCATTACTTCTTATTTTGTGAGTATCGAGTCAATTCTTTTCTTCCATGCTAGATAGTTTGACGCCCCAATGATCTTGTTGGTTTCTTTGCAAAAAGAAACCATATGACTTGACGATTCAAGCATGATGTAATAATATGTTACTTGATAACCAAGATTCTTCTTGATGATGTCTCCAACCTTCTAAATTCTTTTAAGACCATTGGAGAGTTCCTGGTGATGTCCTTGAAAGATGTTCCCTAGGATTCCTCCACCAATAGCTTCCAAGATTGATGCCTTGCAAATAGATATTCTTATAGAGAGACATACACAATCCTTTTTGAAGTCTTTCTTTCATATTTGTACGTAGATGTAGACTTGATCTCCTTGTAGAAACCCTCCTTTTATTTTTTTCAATGAGTCTTCAATCCTTCTTGAAGTCTTCTTCTTCAAAGTTTCCTTTTCCATTCCTCTTGACAACCAATTCCTTCCAGCTTCCTTCCTTGCTCGCCTTAGCTCTGATGCCATGTTAGAAAAGAGAAAGAGACAACTATTATATCTTATTTTCCTTAATCGCGATAATGCTTGTGAATCTTTAGCTAGATATTTCGTCAAATAATATCAAGAATAATAATAGTAACAAAAATAGGACACCGATATAGGCTCTCAGCTAGGTTGAAACACCTCTAAGGGGAAAACCCATAAAGTCTTCTCTTCTTAGGATCTGCTTCAAATAAGATACAAAGACCCAATCCCTAGACCAAGTTCTTCTCCCAATACCAAGTTGGCCCTTTCTTAGGTCCTTCCTTTAGTTATTACCAAATTGATACACCCTGCAACTTCGTCTTGCCAGCTACAACACTGTTACTCGACCTGCAACTTTGACCTAACAAATTTCACCTTGCAACTTCTTGGAAACCCTAGTATAGCCTCCTCCTGAGACCTACTTAGATAAAGACAACTCACCCAAGGTCAACAAGGTCAAGATAAGGTTTTTCCCTCTTCCAACTACCATATTATGCACTTCGTCCTACTGCAACTCAGACTCCAACTTAGACCTGTTTCTGCAACCCATAAACCCTAGAATTTTGCACGTGTGAGAGAGATGGAGCCTAAAAAACAAGAAATTTCATCCTCCCAACTTCTTTTAGACCTTCGCTCTCCTTTTTATGCCCTTTCCAGTTACAAATCTAACTCTTCCTTCTAGATCAAACTTGTGAGTGTGTGTTTCACAAACGAAGTTGAACTTCTCCTTTATATAGCCTTCTTAAGGGGTCAAATTCCCTCCTTTAGGTTGACTTAATGATCCTAGGGCCGACTTGTACACTTGGAGATTCCAAGACTTTCTAGACTAAAAAATAATTCCTTTTACACTTACAAAATTCCCGGAAGGGCCTTATAAGCATGTTGTTGACTTCGTTGACTCATGACAATAAATCCTAAGATGTAACAAACACTAGAAGCACGAAGAACATGCTTTTACTTATAAGACCATAAATAATGAGCATGAGACCCATGATTTAATAATAATAACTTTCTTTCTTCTTTTCTTGTTTGTTACATAGGATACATATTGAAATGAGCACAATAATTACGAGGACTGAAACTATTTACATTCTAAACAAATGCGACTACAAGAATGATAAAAGCATATAATGCCACAATGGAAAGAAAATATAAAATGAAAAATAAGGTTGGGACATATATAATGCATGGGAAAAATCCTAGCATGCACTCGCCCCCTCATTATCCATCACCCAGTTCCTTAAGCATTCTATGCTTTGTCTAAATAAGTAACTCTTGAATGTCCGAGGTCCCATGGGAATGAAACTAGTACTTCTTAAAGGGGTATTTCTAAAGCATTTAGGAAGGTTGGGCTACCAAGCTATGCACCCAAATAAAGATAAATCATCAAAGTAAAAGGTGCATTATATAGGTGGAAAAAGAAAGCTGAGGAAAAGGGTGACTCATACCACCATGATCGCTCCCTGCTTACATCGCCACATTATGGATGTTGGACCCCATTAGCTAGTCTCATGGTTGTGGCATATTCCTTGAAGTCTATCCCACTCCATGAATAACTTATCACACAGATTTATGGGTTGATGAGTCAAACTAGGCCACGCTCTTGTTTACAGGTCCTCATCTAGTTAGACATTTGAAGGTGAGTTTTTTGTGAAGCATTTTTTTGCCTCTAGCAATAGAAATGGTTCACCATGATGCTTTAATGGTTTCATGTCCCTAATGGAGTTGATCTCACTTTATCTTGAGAGATTTGTTTTTGGTAGTTTCACATATGCAATAGATATTCGTTGAGGGATAGCTTGACTCCTCTTCGGCACCTTTCAGAGGGTACTTTGCCCCATTATGACAACAAACTTGACTTTGTGGCCCCAACATTTCCCCTCTAGAGATGAGTGTTGAGCCTTGATCAGGATAAATATTCCACTACACCTCTTGATGAGACTCTACGCGTTGAAACGTTAAGCTTGAAATCTCAGGCATTGGACTATTTGTTGATGCGCCCAAATGGACCCAAGATGCCCCTGGGATGGTCTTGACCCTGTTTGATGGACGATACCTTGTTCTGAAGTCCCAATGAGGATGATTATCAATAATTTCTTGGGAGGGCTAGCATGTCCCTCTTTGATGTCAACACTTTTCCTGAGTGATGTTATGTCATTCCCACATGTATGAAAAGGGTGACATGGGGATTCCTTTGTTAGAAACGTACACATGCACTTTGAGTTTTTCCTAGTGTGAGTAGCACTCTTGGACCATTAACTCACTCACTTAATGCATTATTGCATATTTTGGAGGATCTCATCATGGAGACCATTTTTCTCCCACACATGTGTGTTGTTTTTGGCATTTTGCTATGTTTTAAAGTTATTTCAAGGTCAACTTGTGACATTTGACCTAATTGAATGCACAAGTAAACTTGTTTTAAGGCTTTTCTTGTAAAATCATGAAAAAATGACTAGGTTACCCTAGAGAGGAGCCACTTCTCATTTTCATCATCATTATTCATCACACTTCTTCTTCTCTAGAAGTGTGCATTATCTCTTGTCTTCTTCTATTAGACTACAATGTGATTCCATGGTGTGATTTTGTCTTGAAGAAGGATTTTTTCATGAGGAAGGTTTCTTGGGATAGATTGAAGAGATTATTTGTGGAAATTTTGTAAGTTTATTGTTTTCCTTTAAAATTTTGCATGCTATCATATGTGAAGTAGGTTTTCTATGTGTGCCATATTTAAATTTCAATATTTATATTTAAATCTTGATTCCTTATGTTATGCAAACTTTTTTTTCCGTGAATCCTTAAAGAAAACTATGATATGTGCATTTACTGAACTTAAAATCTCCCATCTAAGGAAATTGTTAAGGTTTGTAAGAAGAGTCCCTTGCCCTCTCACCCTCTTCATCAAGGTCATTTTCATGAAATTTGCCCTAAGTAACTCCATTTCCCTTTAGATGAAGGCATTAGTCTAGGAGGTGTTGATCAATCTCTCCTCTATAAATATATTCTCTCTCTTCTCTTTAAATTCTAGGTATCTAGGGTTACGGTTAGGGTTCAATCGAAATATTGCTAAATAGTAATTTGATTTGATGTGTTATTGCCCTTTTAGTTACGATCACATTTAATTATTTGAAAGAAAAAACAAAATCTAGCATTAATTGCATAAAATAAATAAATAAATCTAGCATTAATTGCATAAAAAAAAAGGGTTTAGGTTGACATCATGTTTTATGTTATTGTTTTATGCATGTTTCAGCTATAAAAACTCAATTTCAAACCTAAACCTTACATATATATTTGATACTCTTGCTCGTTTATTGGCCTATCATTGTAACGCTATTCTTCTAGTCATTATGTGACATTAATATTTAATTTATTTAAGTGGTCTAAGGATAGAGTACTTGAACTTTGGTGAAGAGTACCTCAACCTTCTTAGCTCCATATGTTATGCAACCAACTCACAAAATAGAAGATAAGATAGGTCAATGACTTGAGAAATAGATTCTTCGAGGGGGAAACCTCCTTTACATCACATAAATGAACAATTCTTGGATGATACAAATGACAATACCTCCTTGGTATATATAGGAGTCTAAGGGGTCACAATATAATCAGAGCCTACATAACAATAATAATGTAAGGGAAAAACAATAACAATAATGGGCTTCTATGGGTCACAACAATAACAATATGGGGGCTACATGGGCACAACAATAACAATAGGAGGCTACACTAACAATAGCAATAAGGGGGATACACTAGTATTATAGGGACCTAACATGTCCCTCTCCTTCAAAAAAGTGGTGTCCTCAACGCTTAAGCAGTTATAAATCCTTCTATATAAAATTCTCATCCTCCCATGTGGAATCTTCAGCGGGTAAGTTCTTCCACTTAATGAGATACTCTAAAATTGATTGATTACGTAGTTGTTGGGTTCTTGTTTTCATGACTGCTTCAAGATCTAATATGATTTTTCCTTCTTCGTCAAGTTTTGGCAATACTGTTTGAACTAGGAGCTTGTCATCGATAACCTTCTTCAAGCATGAAACATGGAAAACTGGGTGTACTCATGAAGTTGCAGACAACCCCAATTTGTATGCTAAAGTACCAATATTTTGCAACACCTTGTAAGGACCATAGTACTTGGGTGATAATTTATTATACTTCTTAATGTACTTGAGGGAAATTTTGTTTGTATGGTTGTAGCCCTAAAAAGACCCAATGTCCTACATAAAAACTTCTTTCACTGTGATGTTGATTTTCCTGTTGTTTTATTTGATTATGTGCTAGAGTGAGGTTATCGTTTAAGAGTTGGAGAACTTGTTGTTGATGCTCGATGTGATCTTCCATTGCTTGAACCTTATAATTTTTCTTAAAGATGATGTGATGGATGGTGGATGATATCCATAAAGTGCCATAAATTGCATCATTTTTGTTGTAGTATGGAAGGAAGTGTTATACCACCATTCAACCAGGGGTAACCACTCAACCCATTATGTTTGTTTATTAGATACAAAGAAACAAAGATATCCTTCCAAACATTTGTTCACTATCTTAGTTTGCCCGTCAGATTGAGGATGATAAGATGAGCCATGAGCTAATTAAGTACCAATACATGAAAATAATTCCATCCAAAATTTTCCAGTGAAAATGGAATCTCTAACACATACAATTATCTTTGGGTTTCCATGTAGTTTTTGAATTGTTTCCATAAATGTAGTAGCAATTGTATTGTCTTTAAAAGGATGAGATAATACACAAAAGTGTGCATACTTGGTAAGTCTATCAACTACCACCATGATGACACTCTTTCCTTCAAACTTGTGTAAACATGTGATAAAATCCATTGAGACTTACTCCTAACGTTGACTTGTAATGATAAGGGTTGTAATAGACCTAGGGTCTTAATTGTATCAACTTCATTTTGTTGGCAAACCAAACATTCTACCACAAGCTTATGAATATCATATTTAAGGTCATCCCAAAAAAATTCCTTCTTGACCCTGTGGTAATTTTTAAAAATTTTGAGTTCCCTCCTACGGGGGAGGTGTGCAATTCCAAAAGAATCTTTTGTTTAATTTGGGAATTCTTACAAATATATAAGCGATATTTGTACCATAACGAATCATTTTTCTAGCTAAATGTATATGATGTACTAGGATCTTGCTGCAACTTTTGAATGAGTGTCCACACCTCTTTGTCATTCTTTCATTCATCCCTTGCTTTATTTATCCAATCAAGTTGGATAAGAGAAATGGCACAGAGTAATGCTTCTACATCCTCATCCTTTCTTGAGAGTGAATTTGAAACAACATTTTCCTTCCCTTTTTTTTAGATGATTTCAAAGTTAAAACCCAACATCTTTGTGACCCATTTTTGTTGCTTTTCTAAAGATAATCTTTGTTCCAAAAAGTATTTAAGACTATCATGATTTGTTTTACCTTTAAGTGTCTTCCCATTAGGTAACATCGTCATTGCTTTAGTGCATGTAGTATTGCGAGCATTTCCTTCTCATAAATAGGTTTGTGTAAATACCTTCCCTTGATTGGATGATTTTCAAAAGAAATGGGTCTTCCTTCTTGCACTGAAACAACACCAATTCCATTTCCCAAGGCATCACATTCCACGATAAAGGTTTTTGTGAAGTTTGGTGTAGCTAAGATCGGTGTTTGGCACATATTTAAGATGTTCAAAGGCCTTATTTTCTTATGGAGTCCAAGAAAATGCATCTTTATTTAGTAATGTTGTTAAAGGCAATGCTATTCTCCCATAATTATTAATGAACTTGCCATAATACCCTATCAACCCGAGAAATCCTTGAAGATACTTTAGGGTTGTGGGGATTTTCCATTTCTTAAAGGATTTAATTTTGTTAGGGTCTACCTTAACACTCTCATGAGATACAATATGACCTAAATATTACACCTCCTATACTCCAAAGAAACATTTGGAGGATTTTGCATATAATTATTTCTCCTCCAATAGTTTGAGCACCTTGTCAACATGTTGAAAATGATCTTTCCAAGACTTGTTGTAGATTAGTATATCATCAAAAAATACTAACATAAATTTTCTACGAAAGGGTTCGAAAATGGAATTCATCAAACCTTGAAATGTGGAAGGTGCATTAGTAAGGTCAAACAACATGACCATTCATAATGACCTTCATGAGTTCTGAATGTTGTTTTCAGAATTTATTAAGACTTCATTCTAAATTGATGATATCTTGAACGAAGATCCAGCTTGGTGAAGTAAATAGCCCCATGTAATTCATCCAACAATTCTTTAACGACATAAATGGGAAATTTATCTTTAATAGTGAGCTTGTTAAGCTCCCTATAATTCTGACACATACACCACGATCTATCCTTCTTGTGCACCAATACTACTGGAGTAGAGAAAGAACTTTGACTAGGTTGAATTATACCAGCCTCTAGCATTTCTACAATCATACATTCAATTTCACTCTTTTGGGCATAGGGATATCTGTAAGGCCTGATATTTTGAGGAAGACTTCCTGGAATCAAGTGAATAGCATGATCGTAATCACAAATCGGTGGGATGCCTTTGGGAGTCTTAAACACCTTGGAATGATTGTCTAAGGCTTTTTGGAGATCTAGAGAAATGGATGACTTAGATGTTTGAACATCTAGTGAATATAACTGTGCAATTACCACTAGTTGTTCCTTATTATAAAGCTTTGTCAGGCCATTAGAGTCGGTTACCTTCCTAGGTTTCCCTTTGATACCCTTAATTCTATTTCCTTTCCTTTCCAAAAAAAAATCAAGAAAAGTTCTTGAAAATTAAAACTATCGTCCCTAAAGATTGTAACCATTGAACTCTTAGTACAATATCAACACCACCCATTGGAATGGAAAGCATTGGACTATTTAATACATATTCTCCCATGGTTAGCTTGATATTATGGCACTTTCCATAGCAATTTATAGTTCCTCCATTTGCAACCATCACTTGACACTCTGGTGGTGGATATCAAAAGCAATTCAATTCCTTGGCTATATTACAATGAATAAAATTATGGGTAATACCCGAATCAATCAACACTATTACCTTTTCTTCGTGATATATCCTTCTATCTTGAGAGTTTTAGGTGTGGCAATTTATGCCAATGCATTACAAGATATTGTTAGATTAATTTATTCTTTTTCTGGGGTTGGTTCCTGGTGTATATCCTCTTCTTTTGATGCTTCTTGTTCTTTTTCTTCCTCCACGTCATAATCTATGTAAAATAGTTTCTTCTCGACACACTTATGACTTTTAGTGTATTTTATATCACAATTGTAACAAATCCCTTTTTCTCTTTTTTCCTCCAATTGTTATGGTGTCAACCTTGTAGGTTAGTTGTGAGTGGTAAACTTCCTTATTACCATAATTTTGCTTTCAACTTTTCTTTCCACCTTGAATGCTTTCTCCAATGAATTAGGTTCCTAAAGGAGAACCTCATGTTGTATACTATTGTAGAAATTTTGAATAATATAACACTTATTCACAGAGATTATCCCGATTATACACTATTTGTGGAATGCATGCATAATACATAACCTCCTCTACTATTGATCATCAATTTGCAGTATTCAGAAACAATCGCATGCGCACATTGAAGCATCAATCACACATATCAACACAGTATATCACGGGGAAAGCATACAGCTGAAAACCCCCAACTATCTGTATATTATATTGATTGAGAACGTGTAACAATACATAGTACAATACTCCTCGCAAGTACTTAGTACTATCTCCACCTGTTACACACAAACTAGCTCAGATCTGAATCAATCACAGGTTCAAATCTCCTCCGCTGCTTGCCTGCCTCCACTGCGCAATCCTGCATGAGAATAGATGAGAATGGCTGATCCAAACTCGTATTTCCCTTGGCTGAACCACGCAATCCTCATTGGCAATACTTAATCCATTGATTGTGCAAATCTCATGCACAACTATAGTCACAACTGACAGTTGTCTTGCCCTTTCACTCACCTCTAACACTTGTCTCCACTGAACTGTCCATGCACTGAGTTAACTGATGTATTCTTTAGTTGATTTATGAGTTAATAATCAGTAAATTAATTAATAATTAATTCACATCACTCATCACTAGTGTATTCTGCAGTTAGACTAAATACAACTAGTTCAATTAAGTCAAACTGAACACAACTCCATCAACTCCTCAATCAACTCCACCAAACTCAATCACTTGAGTTCTAACTGAAGTCCACCATGCAATAGCTCAACTGACCCATAAGTAAAGCGTATTTCCTTCTAGCAGTTGCATGTGCCACATCCGTAGCTCGAACTGAAGTGCTCCAAGAGGATAAGATAATGTTTATAGTCCAAATATTATTAAGTGCTAATAATATTCGACTGTTATATTTTTAGCCTGGCAGTCTAAAAATAGACTCCACCCATATGTCTAAAAATAGAAGTCCATCTATTTTTACCAACATGACCAATCATCCATAAATAGCATCCTGCAACTCATAGACCATGATCCATATGTCTAAAAGTAGACATAGTCTAAAAATAGACTTTGCGCCAAAAATAGCCTGCGGGCACACTTAGTGAAGGCGACATCTTTTCACTAAGCTCCATCATCTTGTTTCATATTTCAACACTCCCTCTCAACAAGATATGGATTATCTGCAACCCCCATCCTGCAACTCTGGAATGTTCTGCATGCAACACATTTGCCCGGTCCACTTGCTCCAACAACACTTGGAAAAAAAAACACTCCCAACTGACCACTCTGTTGGGCTAGGAACATACTCTGATGCTGAAGCTCTACCTGCTTCTGACAAGTGCTCCCTCTCTGACATCTGCGCTACTGCAACATCTCCATGCATCTCGTACCATTGCACACCTCTCTGTGCCACCTAGCACTGTGCAAAACACTTGTGCCTCTCGCATTGCTGCAGCCTGCTAGCTATGCGCTGTCCTAGGATTCCCTACACTGTCACTCTCTCTGCCGCTCCATCCGCATCTGTCTCTACCCAATCAGCCAGTTCCTGCTACTCCACATCGGGGCTCCCGTAGCAAGGTCTCATCCAAGAGGTTGGGTACCTCAAGGATCCTGCCCCTCCTCCTTGGGACTATCAATCCACATCACCCCACCTCCTTCCTGGAGGTATGGCTTCATGCGATCCCTCTGCCCACCTGACTCAAAGTTTCCCCCTACTGGAGGTCTCTTCATGAGTAGATGTCTCTACTCGATCTCCTCTCAGCTTCCCTTGTTGTGGCTGCTCCACAACCTCCTGAAGTTGCTACACCAATCGTGGCTCCTCCACAATTGTCTGAGACTTCTTCTGGCTCTGCATGTTGAGAGGTAATATACGCTCCCTCTCAACCACCAAGTCTCCATCAGTTGCCTCGCTGCTCAAGGCTTTGCATGCATCTTGAACCTCAAGAGCATACAGGTTCTTGACCCGTGAACCAATCTGCTTCACCTGTCTAGTGATGATGTGTCCAAGGAAAACTTTTCCCTTACTGAAGACTACATCATAGCCTCTGTCTTCCAGCATCGCAATCGACACCAAGTTTCTCTTCAGTCCTGGTACATACTTGACATCGGTCAAGGTAAGGCGAGCTCCATGCTCCCTCTGAAAAATAACCGTGCCTACACCTGAGACACTATACTTCTCATCATTACCCATCGCTATGAGTATCTGGAGATCTTTCTCCTCCAAAGTACTAAACAAACTCTTGTCACCGGTCATGTGGAAAGAAGCTCCACTGTCAAGAAACCAACCACTTCCCACCATGGATGAAACCATGCATGCAAAGAGTGTGAAATCCAACTCAAACTGTGAAACAAGTGCCTCACCTTCAGATCCTTCCCCGGATCCCTTCTTGGATTTCCTCCATGGACAATTTGCAGCATAATGGCCCACCTCATGACAACGAAAGCATCGCACTTTCGATTTGTCAACCTTCTTCCCATCATTGGAAGAACTGGATTCGGAAAGAGAAACCTTCTCCTTCCCCTTCTTTGCTTTGGCAACCAAAGCGCAATTTTCTTCATCATATGCCTTTGATGAAGATCCGTCCCTGGTATTTCGCCTGATCTCCTCTTGCACAAGATCCGACCAAAGTCTCTCCCATCCTGGCAATTTCTCCCGACCATTGACAGAGTCCTGATAGGAATGCCAACTCTTCGGAAGACCAAGGAGAGCCAAGCTCACCAAGTCCTCATCATCGACAGTCACCCCCACACTTCCCAACTCATCCCGGCATTGGGTGAACTTCGTGAGATACTTGGGCATACTATCTCCATTCTCACACTTAATGTTTCTGAGTTTATCCTTGAGCGCCAACTTCCTCTGGTCGCTCTTGCTTTGGAATAAATTTGTCAACGCTTTCCACATCAAGTATGGAGAAGCCTTTCCATGCAGGCTGGACATAATGTGATCCTTCACGCCCTCCAACAGAATCCTTCGACACTTTGTTGTCTTCTTTTGCCAAACCTCAACGTGAGCAGCATCAGTAGGCTTTGGGACCTCAGCATCTATGAACTCCTTCAACGCATTGTCATCTAACACCGCCTCCATCCTATCTTTCCATGCAATATAATTCGAGCTGCCTTCAAGAGCATACTCCAATCGCAATCCGTTGCAAGACATTTCAACTTTGACACCAAGAAAACACTGCTGCAAATTCGAATTCCACCAACTTAAAACTCAACCGCTTCTGATCTAAAATTCGTGAGAACAAAGTATTTCTGTAAAGAGATTGACTGTATGGGCTTTTACTGGATATCTCACCTTCCAAAAGAAGGATGAATCCAGAGGTTACCTGGTCCGATTACAGACTCGGCCTGAAGAAATAAAATGTAATCACTTTCTGAATAATAGATCTGATGATCAACTCTGCTCTGATACCATGTAGAAATTTTGAATAATATGACACTTATTCACAGAGATTATCTCGATTATACACTATTTGTGGAATGCATGCATAATACATAACCTCCTCTACTATTGATCATCAATTTGCAGTATTCAGAAACAATCGCATGCGCACATTGAAGCATCAATCATACATATCAACACAGTATATCACGGGGAAAGCATACAGCTGAAAACCCCCAACTATCTGTATATTATATTGATTGAGAACATGTAACAATACATAGTACAATACTCCTTGCAAGTACTCAGTACTATCTCCACCTGTTACACACAAACTAGCTCAGATCTGAATCAATCACAGGTTCAAATCTCCTCCGCTGCTTGCCTGCCCCCACTGCGCAATCTTGCATGAGAATAGATGAGAATGGCTGATCCAAACTCGTATTTCCCTTGGTTGAACCACGCAATCCTCATTGGCAATACTTAATCCATTGATTGTGCAAATCTCATGCACAACTATAGTCACAACTGACAATTGTCTTGCCCTTTCACTCACCTCTAACACTTGTCTCCACTGAATTGTCCATGCACTGAGTTAACTGATGTATTCTTTAGTTGTTTTATGAGTTAATAATGAGTGAATTAATTAATAATTAATTCACATCACTCATCACTAGTGTATTCTGCAGTTAGACTAAATACAACTAGTTCAACTAAGTCAAACTGAACACAACTCCATCAACTCCTCAATCAACTCCACCAAACTCAATCACTTGAGTTCTAACTGAAGTCCATCATGCAATAGCTCAACTGACCCATAAGTAAAGCGTATTTCCTTCTGGCAGTTTCATTTGCCACATCTGTAGCTCGAACTGAAGTGCTCCAAGAGGATAAGATAATGTTTATAGTCCAAATATTATTAAGAGCTAATAATATTCGACTGTTCTATTTTTAGCCCGGCAGTCTAAAAATAGACTAGCCCATATGTCTAAAAATAGAAGTCCATCTATTTTTACCAACACGACCAATCATCCATAAATAGCATCCTACAACTCATAGACCATGATCCATAAGTCTAAAAATAGACTTTGCGCCAAAAATAGCCTGCGGGCCCACTTAGTGAAGGCGACTTCTTTTCACTAAGCTCCATCATCTTGTTGCATTTTCAACAACTAACCTTTAAATTCCCTATGAAAACATCAATCCTATGCTCCTCTGAATATCATTTACCTTGATATTCAATATTTGGAAGTCCTCAATGTGCTCTGCCATTGAAACCTTTTGTTTGAGATTTATCAATTGGCTAAAGAAGGTATTGCTCTTTGTATCCTCATAATTTGCCACCAATTCTACTGCAAAAATTAACCAAGTGACAATTGATTTACAAGAACAAAGCCATCGATAGCACACAAAATGTTTTTGTTCTAAATATAAAGATGCAATGCATACCTTTTGTATGTTCGACACATCATGTAGATCAAAGAATTGCCCCATCTGTAGTATCCATGTCACTGAATCTTTGCCATCAAACTTCCTCATATCGATCTTTGGAATGTGGTTAGTCTTCAATCCAAAGTTAGAGTCTCTAAAATCATGATTAACATTCCTTTTGTTTTCATCATGAGTTTCATGGAGTACCTTGTCACCACTAGGAAGCATTTCTTGTAGCAACTTTGTCAAACCTTCCTTCAAACCTCCATTTTTGCTTTTAAACCATCCTTCAAACCTTCCATTTCTCTTTTTATTTTTTATTCTAAACCATCCATGTTCCCTTTTAAACCATCAATCTTAACATTCATCATTGCTTCCAATTCATTTTTGGTTACTCTTTGTGAGAGTGAAATTTGTTGCACTTGGTCTCGTAATTTTGATATATCATGTTGCATTTCTTCCTCTTCTTCATGCGTCATATTAGAGATTTCTGGTTGCTTACTGGGTGTGTCTATTTTTTTTGTTTTGAGACATATTGGAATGAAATAATGATATCTATGCTTCTCTATTCCCTTTGAATCACTTCAAACTAATTTTTCAAACAAAAGAGTTGCAAATTAAAAAAATATACACACCTTTTTGCTTCTTTTTTTGGAGCTAGATATTGAAATTGTTGTATCTCTGTAATTTCGGATCTCTAACGTCTAAAATTTCACCCTATGGTAGCCATCTGAGTCTTCTTTACAATGCCGCAAGTCCGACCAATATTGGATTCTTCAAGAAAATGGTATGCCCAATACCTCACGATGACTCGATTATAGACTAGTTAAGTAGAGCGAAATTGTACAGAGCTCCACGTGTCACTGTTTTGACCTATGGCCCTGAAAATGATACATGAAAAACCACAATTTGTCCACTTTCATTAAATTTTTATGAAATTTAAGTCTGAAGCTCAGAGATAAAGTTATGACAATTTTTCCTAGGTCGCATGTCTGAGATTAAATTTTGGAGACTGCAAAAACCCTAATTTCTTCAGACCATATCTCAGAAAATATAGCGAACCAATATTTGAATTTTTTACATGAAGTTCAACATGATTTTAGCTCCATGTGGTTGAAATTTCAGCTTTTGAAGCCTCGTAGAAAAAAAAAAAAAAAAAAAAAAATACCAAGATGTCCTGTTTGAAAAAACGAAACCTTAGAATCCAAAGCTATGAAACCAAATGTTATGCAACCAACTAAAAAAATAGAAGAAAAGATAGTTCAACGACTTGAGAAATAGCCTCTTTTAGGGGGAAACCTCCTTTACATCACATAAATGAACAATCCTTGGATGATACAAATGACAATACCTCTTTGGTATATATAGTAGTCTAAGGGGTCACAATATAATCAGAGCCTACATAACAATAATAATGTAAGGGCACAATAATAAAAATAGTGAGCTTCTATGGGGCACACAGATAACAATATTGGGGCTATATGGGCACAACATAACAATAGGAGGCTAGAGTAACAATAACAATAAGGGGGCCTACACTAGTATTATAGGGACCTAACACCGCCAATACTTTATCCCAAACATTAGACCATTCCATCACCTTGAACCTTTCTTATTGAATATCCTTTAGGTGATTTATACATAGGGAAGCCTCCCCTATGGTTTAAATTGCCACTAAATAGCTAAAGAAAGGTTGTTGAGGTGATAGAGGTGGTCAATTTCTTGTGCTACAAGGTTTGGATCTGCCTAGTGAATCTTTGCACTAGATTGGCCATATTTTGTGGTAACAAAAACCATAATTTAAAACCTTCCTCAATTGAATCACTTAACTAATCATTATTTACAATATTCATTGACATACATCTTTCTAGTCTTGTAGAACAAAATAACATAGATAAAAGAAATGAGAGACATTTTCATCCTCATTCCTACATAAAATACATTTGTTGAAACCATGTTTGTTCTTATTTTATAGTAGATACCATGTAGGAGCCATGCTCATTCGTGAATGCCATATAAATATTTTTGTCTTCTCTGGAGCCCACAACTTTAAATCTTGGACTACCGCCAACTTTGTTCCTACTTTTTAGAAGAATTGAAGACTTTGTATCTTAATTTAGTTTAAAGGTATCCTAAAGTTTTCTTCCTATTCTAGATGATCTAATTTCATTCTTCTTTCATTCTAATGTGCCATTCTTAGATCCTAAAATGTAGTGAGTTCATACCTCAACAAATTATGCATCTACCCCAAGTTGTTTTGCACTTAACTAGCCATTTTATCATATGCTTATGGTCCCCTCATTGGCTAGTTGATTTAAAGTGAATATGCCTCACCCCTATAAGTGTTGAATCAATTCCTCAAATAGAAAATTTGAGTTGCCACATCCCTTTGACTGTTTCCTCTCCACAAGAAGTCATAGCACAACCTTTTGATTTTTTGTAATATACCTTGTAGAATATGAGTTAATAGGTGCCAACATATCGGGGTAACCTCTAACACAACTTTAACTAGATTCAATCTAAGTCCCCTTGAAAACCAAAGATGGCACCCAAGATGAATTATTCAGTTTATCTTGCTAACTATCCACACCTAGTCTTTGATGCCATGGCCATTTGGATTAAGTATAAATCCTAAGTTCTTTAATCCCTCTTGTGATTCCACCACCCTATATTCAATTAATTGCCTTAATCTCATTTCCACCACCTCAATTAAATAATTGAAGCTGATAATAGACTTAAGTATATTGATCTCCATTCTAATTGCCTTATATTAAGATGTAAATTTTCCTCCCCTAGTAAGCAATGAGTAAATATGAGAATGAAATCTACAAAGAGTAAGTGTGTAAGATACCCCAAACTTCTTATATTATTCCATAAATTTTGTTATCCATGTTTGCAATTTGTATAGCTCTACTCAAACCCTCTTACCAATAAATTGAAAAGATATGGTGATAAATGGAAACCCACATAACACTCTAGTGGGATTAAAAAATGATGAAGCATATTTTTATTATTATTAAATATGCAAAAGAAACTAACTTGACATAATCCATGATTCAATTTACCACCTAAATACTAAAACCAGTATGAACCAATAGTATTCTCGAGTAGAATTGACAAGAACAATCATATTCTTTAGAGAGATTTACTTTCATCACAATTGTTGGTAACTTATCTATCTAATAGAATGCAATGCTTCCTATTTTGATCCAAGGACCTCATAAATATACCTCCATCCCAGCCTTAAAGAACTGAAATTTCTCAACATGAATAAACTAAGAAAACATTTTTTAAGACAAACAAAATGTTTTATTTTGTATCTAGAGGAATCGACACTTGGGTTAGTCTTATACTCGTTTCACATGGGGTCAATTATCACCACTATCATTGTAACCTTTAGGTGATTATGTGCTCCCCTTCCATAGACACGAGTTAATTGGGGGGATTTGAACCTATGATCTCAAAGTTTACATAATACTTCATAACACGTCCATTTCCATATGAGCTGCCCCCCTAGAGGCTTTAGAGAGTATCTTGTAATTTATACATCACATAGTGCAATTAGACTAAAGTCACCAAACGAATCAATATTTTCTACCTTTCAGATGCGAGTAATGAAAAATGTATTAAGTGACTTGAGCACCTTCCTACATTGTCTTACCTCCTCAATAACCTTGAGAAAGTTGTTTCCAAATAGATTAAAATAAAACCCCAAGTATAACTCTATGTCCAACCATCCAAACCAGGGCTTTTCCCTTTTAGAAAAGAAGACATCACTCATAGTAATTCATCCTGTGTAACTTCCTCATAAATAATCTAGTTGTCTTCCTTTGACATGAATATAAGAAAGTAAGAAGCAATTCTTATCATTTAAATTATATCTTCTCTAACAAGCTCCCTATAAATCGCTTATAAATGTTTAATTCCTAAAGTAGTTATTCCATTAAAGTCCCTTGCAATTTCCTGTCCCTGTCCTTCATACCCCATATAGAGTTTATACTTTTGTGATGGCTTGCAAATTCATGAAAGAATTTTGTATTCCCATCACCCATCTCAAGCCATGTTTCTTGGCCTTTTAACCTCCATTCAACTTCCCCATCAAGAAATGTCTCTTTTTTCTTAATTTTTATATCCTTTAATTTGGTTTGTTATTCCTCACTAAAAGCGCCAACTATATTATAAAAAATAGTGTTTTTATATCAACTTCAACTTTCAATAGTGTCTTTTAGTTGACCACACTATAACCTTTTTCTTAACTAGTTTTAAGGAAGTCGCAAATTGTTTGTTGGCAAAAAGATTGACATTACAATCATACAACTTCCATATACTTTTCACTATATTCTAGGATTCAACTTCAACTACCATTTTAGGTTAGTTTAAATGGATTTGATGACTTATAATTTCTTGGTTTTAACTATACGAGAACTGGACAATGATCATAACTACATTTAATTTCCCACCCAAGATCCATATTTGCCCATACACTAGAATAATGAATCAGACAAAAGTAAATGATCAAGGCAATTTCAAATAGTACCTTGACCTCTTCTATCATTTTTCTACGTTTCCCTAAGGGATATTGGTTTCACATCCACTAAACCAACAACTTCAAACTGATTATGAATTTTTTGACAACCTATTAACCCTTGTAAACTCCCCCCAAACCTATTTCACGTTTAGTGTAAAATTAATATCTCCACCAATAATCACCTTCCCTTCTTTCAACATTCAAAGAGCAAAAAATGTAGATTAGAAATCTTGTTTTTCCACAAATAGACCATGCACATTCATCATCATAATATATTGACCAACATATTTAATCATGTATTCTATGCATGAACCTAAACATAGCAAAAAATGTGGTTAGAGATATTGTGTAATTGTAGCATATAACAAGTCCATTAGAGAGTCCCAACCTAGTTTTGTGCTTCTTACATACAAACACATTGATGTGATTATTGTCTAATGATGCATTGGTGTATGTAATATCACAAAAATTTGATATATTCTTCAGTGGGCCTATATAAGAAACACACTAGGGAATCTTCCATGGGTGCGAACCAACACACTTTTAAAACTTTTTAAGACAAAAACAAATATTGCATGGAGAAATGTATTAATTTGTTTGATGCTTTGTAGATAGTAATGTACTGGTGTGCTTATAAGTTTGTAGCACAACATATAGAGTTTGTTTAAAATTAAAATAAACCATTTCTTTCCTAAGGACTGATTATAATGAATTTTGGGGCACCTACTTATAAATGCCTTGATACCATATTTATATGTTTCACCATTGTGGTCTACATAATTTAGGCATATTGATTAAAAATATCTACTCACCGACTTCTGCTAGAAATCTTCACTATAAATGGATAAGGATTTTTGTTTGTTTGGAGGTTCTACAAAAACCTCTAGTAAAAGATGTTTTCCTTGTACTGCCAACTCCTCCTCGGTTCAATCCTACTTCTAACATGTTTTTCCCCTAATGGGGCAACTAGCAATAATAAGCTACCAACAATCTTGTTTTCACTTAAGTGCACGAGGGTGGGACAATATGTTTCCAAACATTTAACATGGAAAAGTCACATTTCTAAGGACTAACATAAAACTTGGGAGAATGATGGTTCTACAATATCTGAGGACATTCCAAGGCAAAATGGAAGAAAATTCCATTGATTGTGAAGGGGAGGAGGAGGTTCTCATGTCCAATATTCAACTCAAGAGATGAGTTAGTGAAGATTTGGAGAGGATCAAAGGCATATAATGAAGAAGTAAACAAAGGTCAAGGAGAGATTAATGACGATGATAATAATAGCAATACATTGCAATTGTGACCCATATTACCAATGAATCCTACAAGTGTAAAATTATAGCACATTGAATGCCAAAAGAGTGAACCTTTATTGAGTGAGTACTCTGATAATGGCAAGAGAAGAAAATGACTTTACACCTCAATATTGGTGAATGTGTAGATGACAGAGAAGTTAGTGATGGCTATGTTGAGGTTTATCCTTGTCATTTGGGAGAGGAAAGAAAATATACACCAATTTCACAACAGAACAAGACTTACAAAATTCCAAGTATTCCCTTGATTATGCACAAACTCTAAATTTCAAGAAAGGTTTTTTTTTTCTTTTTTCTTTTTTTTTTGTCATAACCAAAGTTGGTAGATAATGGAGAGAAAGAAGGTAGGCGATAGAAACAAAGGAACATGTAGAGTACTTAGGAAAAAAGAGGGGGAACTATATATATATGCAAAAGTGAAGGGAGAAACTTAAATTAATTCTCGGTGGATGATAGAAGTGAAATCTATGATGTAGAGGGGTTTTATAGGGAAATCGGTCGAAGAGAACTCCAATAAGTGGTGGAGAGTGAGAATTTCATGAGGTATTGGGATGAAAATCAATTATTCATATCCTAGTCTATAGTTGGTTGGTATTCATATTTAGAACTAAGGCAATTGCAAAAGTGTTCATGGAGAAATTTGGTATTGGGGTCCATCCTTGTTACATGCGAAACAATGGGAACTAATCTTTGACACACAAAAGGAGACAAACTTCAAGCAACTTATGTGGGTAAAGATGCTTAGGCTCCCCATGGAGTTGTGAAACAAGAGTATGTTAATATCCCTAGTTAATAGTATAGGGAAATTCATAACTTTTGAATTGTGTTTTCTATCCAAGGTGGATAGAAGAGTAGGGAAAGTTTTAGTGGATATGGATAAGAGAGAAGGATTGCTAAGATAGATAAATAGTATAGGGGAATTTGGAAATTTTTTCAAACTTTGGATTTTGGGAAATTAACTTTTTGATGTTCAAAATCATGAGATTAGCCATGCTTGGAAAAATTGCATTAAGAAGGAGAACAATAGGGTTTGGAATGTGAAGAACGTGCTTTTCAAGGAAACCATAAAGAATAGACATTTCTAGAAAATCTAGTCCAGGTAGCTCAAGATCATAGCAAAGAATAAAAAAACATCTATAACGAGCTAGAATAAGAGGTACTAGAATGATTTCAAGCAACCAGAAAGGTGGATGCTATAAATTTCAATGTGGAAATTCCATTAAAAAAATCACCTAACATTAATGGTTTATTGGGCAAGGGGTCTAATGTGATGGCCAAACCGAAATTTGATTTCTAAATTATACCAGAATTCACCGGCTATAATTTAAACAAGAATTTTATCAATTTAATACACACGACATACCTAACTTCCACGTTTGAAGTTGATCCTGAGCTATCGTCACTGCAAATTTTCTCCCCTTACCAAAATGACCAAATCCTTTGTATTTATGTATTTTGAAATAATGTACTAGTTATATTATGATGGTGGTGCATCTAGTACTCCACAAGTATATACACTAGATTCTGGTATGTTGGTATTTACTTCCCACTTCAATAATTAATTCATTACCTTAGATTTGGACATTTTTCATAATTAGTTAGTATGCATACTAGTAAAGTGCATGCGATACATGGCTATGTAGTTATCATATGCATGTCTCGTATGCATGCTAATATTTCCATGTTTTTGATAACTCGAAGTGGGTCATTACATCTAACCACACTAAGAACCCCTATAATATTAAGGAACTTAGTGAATTTGAGGGGTACTCTAAGACTTTAAACAAAAAAATATGAAGAATAATGAAGTACAACAAACTTTATCCCATAAAGAGATAAAACCCTAGATGGAGTGATTCCAATATTGAATTGGAAGGAAAAAAATAGTTGAGGTATAATCAAGGCTGAGGAAGGACTATAATCATATAAGATCAAGATATTGAGGGAGCGTTAGCCTTAGATTCTAGTTTATTCTCAATAGTGCGTCATAAAATAATTATTTCCTTAGAAAATGGAGCCAAAAATGAAGTGAAGGAACACAGGGAAATGATGATTAAGGGGTCCTTTGGAATAGGGATGGCATTGGGAAAAGTGAAACCATGATTATTTTATTTATGAGTAGGGTAGGGAGTAAGCATAAAAACCTAGTTCTAAAGATAACATTATCTAAATATACGTAGATGCCATTTTAATATAGGAAACAATGTGTGAGGAGGGAGGGGGGAGTTGTATCTTTGATCTTCGTGACTAAAGATATTCTCTTTAGGTTTATAGATTCAAAGGGATGATATGGAGGTCGAAGGAGTATGCAGGGATAATGTAAGATTAGACCCACTAACAAACTATTTCTCTTTATTTGTTTGAAGATATGGGACTTTGTGATGTTGAACCCATTTAGTTAGTTCATACTTGGAGTTATTTCATAAGTGGAAATGAAGGAGTTCAAAGATGCTATGTAGTTTTTTAATAGTTGAGAACATAATGGCAAAGGCTAAATGACAAAATTTTGGGTAGGGAAAGGTGGATTCTTGAAGGTTTGAACCATCTTCCCATCATACTTCAAATAGAGAAAGGTGATAAAAAATCTTCGAGTCCCTTTAAATTCAACCACAAATGGTTGGAAGTGGTATCTTTAAGGAAACAATAGTGCAACATTGAAAGAAGTTTAAACTAGATACCTAAGAGACAACGATGTGCTAGTTTCCACTAAGCTTGAAGAATGTGAAGAAAATAGCAATGGAATGGGAAAAAGGGAACGAAAACAAAGATCAAAGAGAGTTTAATGAGACATGAGAAGAGATTATAATGGTGTTACAAAATTATGCTAGTGTTGAATTTACAAAAGAAGAAATGATGAAGCTAAAAGCTTTAATAAGGTACGATAGGAATTTTGGGAACAATAGAAGGTGGAATGGAGGCTAAAAAGCGAAGCCATCTAGTTGGTAGAAGGTGATGAAAAAAAATCCTCCATAATTATGCTAATAATTAGTAGAATAAAAAAAATTATGGAGATTAAGACATTAAGGACAATCCATTGTTAGAACTTTCCTAGATGAGGCAAAAGAAGGAATAAGATACTATAAATATATGTTCAAGAGCTTCCAAGGAAAAATATATTAGAGATCCTAAAAGTTGCATCCTTGCTTCCAAGGTTGATAGGTAACAACATAATGAGTAATTATAGGAAGAATTAAATAAGAAAGAGCTCAAAGGCATTTTACATTCTCTTGAAAATGCAAACAACCCTATGCCAAATGGTTAGACAACTTAATTTTATTTAGGGCTATATGATTTCTTAGAGGGATAACTGTTGAGGGTTGTAGAGAACCTAGACTACTTGGAGAGGTATCAAGAGACTTAAATGCAACCTTTATAGCTCTATTTCCAAGGAAGAACGACCAAGGGTCCTTTAAAGATTTCATACCAATATCATTTGTAACTTTGTGTACATGGTTATTGCGGAAATCTTAGAAAATAAACTAAAAAGAATCTTCTTGCAATTTTTATTCTTTCCATGTTCCCATGTAGTTTTCAGATACCCTAGACAAGGGATTTAAAAAATGGAGAAACCCATTCAAAGCAATGGGCACCAACTCATCATCTTCAACCTTCACCCCTATTGTGTTCAACTAATCTCCCCACATTTCAATCTTCATCATGTAACTAGCCATGGAATCTATGTCAATCACGTGGATAGCTTAAAACTTATTTCTTAAATGCTTCTTACAATAAATGTTCACACTCTAGTGCATCGTTGTCAAAGCATCATACATCTCATTAGGTGTATTCTTATATGCAATGTGAGGGATCAAATGCTTATCTATCCAATGAAGAATTATTGTCTTTTCCATGACATTTTTCTTCTTGTAATTAGTCGATTAAGTAAAATTAGTAGGAACAATATCCTTGTTCTCAACAAACACTCACTACTCAAACTCCTCCAACATCAAATGTAGTCTATACTTATAATGTGCAAAGTTAGAATCACCTTCTAACCTACCACATTGTGTAAGACTGAGAGTAGTCATCCTTGCAAATATCGAAGCACACCTAAAAAACTAAAAACTAAAAAATAAAAATCAATTGATAGATCAAGTAGATCAATCACCTACTCCAAGTGAATCACAACATAATTCCTTGAAGCAATTAAGGCATTAACCCAACACACCCTTATGGGGCACAAGTGATCATCTCAAGCATGTATCAATTCAACCAATGAAGATATGGTTTCAAACCCACCAAGATAGCTAATTTCCTCTTCCACGGGAAATCAATTTCATCATCAAAATATTTGATGCAATGTATAAACTTTACCAAATATCAAATTTTCCAATGTTGGTACAATAAGCCTTTCCACTATATCCCAAGAAATGACTTCTCTAGAGATTCCAAAACCATATCTAGTGCATCGATAATTACTACAAACCCTAACTAGTGACAACAAAGCATGACAAAGCATCCCACCAAACTAGACAAGCCTATCCAAGGAGCTCAACATTAAACTAGAAACATGCCAACTATCCAGCCCCAAGCACTTACATCACTCAAGCTTTACACACTCTTCATTTGCATCTCAAAAGCCAAGCATCCCACAAGCACTGTCCTTCTTACAAGAGTACATATTCTTTCAAATTCATGATGGATTAAAGCTTACCTCTTAGGTGCATCTTAAAATAAATGTCCACACTCTGGTACAACGTTTTCAAAGTATCATACATCTCATAAGGTGTCTTCTTCTATGCAATGTGAGGGATTAAATACTCCTTCATCCAATAAAGAATTATGTCTTTGCCTTGACATTTTTCTTCACGTAATTATCCAACAAAGTAGGATTAGTAGGAACAATAACTTTGTTCCCAACCAACACCCACTACTCAGCCTCCTCCAACGTCATCTATAGTCTATACTTTTAATGTGTAAAGTTGGAAGCACCTTCTAACCTACCACATTATATATGGCTAAGAGTAGTCATCCTTGTAAATCTTGAAGCACACCTCAAATCAAAAATCAACTAATAGATTGCGTAAATCAATCACCTATTGCAGGTGTGTCACAACACAATTACTTGAAGAAACTAGGGAATCAGCCCAACAAACCCTTATCGGGTACAAGTGCTCATCCCAATCACGTATTAACTTCAACCAATGAAGTTGTGATTTTGCACTAACTAAGATAGCCAATTCCATCTTCTATGGGAAATCAATTTCATCATAAAAAGCTTTTATGTAATGTATAATTTTTACCTAATATCAATTTCACCAAAGTAGGTACAATAAGCCTTTCCACTTTATCTTGAACAATGACTTCTCCAAAGCTTCCCAAACCATATCTAGGGCATCCATAATTATTGCAAACCCCAAGTAGTAATGACAAGGCATAACAAAGCATCCCATCAAACTAGATAAGTTACTCCAAGGAACTTAATAATAAGCTAGTATCATTCCAAGCATCCAACCCCAAGAACTTACATTGCATAAACTTCACACACTTTTACCTTATATCTCACAAGCCAAGGAACTATGGCACATGCATCTCATAAGCACTATCCATCTTACAAGAAAATACACATTTTTCCAAATTCCTTCACATAGTCAATATCACACAAACTATCACATATTTAAGAATAAATACAAGTTATAACAAAGAAACTCTCCTCCCTTAATATATTATCAAGTAAGGGGAGTCAATAATAATACATGGATCCACAAGTAAATCTTAGGAGTGTGACAATAAGCATGAATGCCACATGCATAATATGGTTTCTATAACCTCTAAGGTGGTGCCCCCACCAAATTTATGTGTCCACATGCTGAGGGCTCTAACTCTAAGCATGACGGTGCATGTTCCAACAATGGTTCGTTGACTCAAGGTTCCTATTTAATACATCTATAATGTAGCTCTAAAGTTCCTAGGGATCAATGCCTAACCTTCAAGTGCACAACACCCTCCTCCGAGATGGTCACTCCACATGTTTTAAAAGCCCATCGTCCTCGAAAAATGTACCCATGCAAAAGATGCCAAATATGCAACATTTTCCAACCACTACACCAAGAATTTTGCCTCCGTAAAATTGATCCCAAAACAAACATACACCCAATCTATGCTTTCCAAATGTAAGTAAGCCAAAATACAACAAAGAAGCTATGGGACCACAATCCTTTCACATCACATGAAGTTCTCCCTTGCCCAGGTCAACACACTTTTTGAAGAAACCAAACATGAACACTCCTTGGCCATGGTCCATTATTAGTTGATGTGATCAAGGTTAAGGGGGAAATAGCTTTAGTCTTTCCATTGCAACGACATTTTTAGCATGCGAGTTTTGATGCACCACTTGGAGCTAATAATCTCTAGAATCATTACTAACCCAAGGAATAGTTACAAATTAAGGGGATTAAGATGCTTGGATAACATGGGGTTGGACTAGATCAATCTTAGCCGTTAAAGAGAAATTCATAATCTTATGGTTCCATGTTTTCCATTTAAAAACATGTGCTAAAAAATTTCATTTATCTTAATTGTTTCTTAAAAATATTGTTGGCTATATCAATTATTATAGACTCCTCAAATTCTTTTGACAGGTAAACCTTCAAATATACTCTCCTTTAAGGGTGGGGTCAATGAACTACTCATGCCTGTGGTAGATGAAATTCACTATAGGTTTCAAGGAGCAACCAAAATTGTGTTGTATACTAGGAAAGTGTATTGTCTACAGAAAGTAATAATGCTTGGTGCCCTGCTCATTTGGTAATTCCTTAAATGAGCATGAGAAAATCAATGGAGTCTTTTTATGGGCCAAAGGGGCATAGGAGATTATTATTTCACGTGCATAATATTCAAGAAATAAAAACAAAAATACCTTTGTTCAAGGCTTTGATGCATTGGTAATGACAACTATGAGGGTTCCACCTCATTCATGTAGACCTAAATCATGGTCTTGGGAGGAATGTTGCCCACAAACTATACCAACATTGTGCACTATTAATATTCATCATAGATAATTTCATGTTTATAGAAAAAATATTAAGATGTATTTTGCAAGAATCAATATCACTACCTGTTATACTTGGGGCATAACTTCCTTGGTCTCTTTGGGTGAGCCATTTTTTGCTTGGTTGCTAGATGCAATATTAACAAGAAAATGGGATTAAGTTTAATTAATATGATATTAGGTTTTGAGGTAGTCTCTATGGGCTCACAACGACTCTATGATAGGAATCCATACCACAAAGGACTAGCGCATTTTGATATCTCAAAAAAGAGACCTAGTAAATGCATAAAAAGAACAATGCTAGTAGATGGACACATGCACCATACAACTCCACCCCTCAAGCCCCACTTTCATTTCAAGGATTCATTGAGAGATTTATCTTATTGAAGTATTAATATAACCACTTTTATGTTGCCCCACACTTTCATATTTGTAAATGCCCACTCCCTCTTAATTATTTTTCACCTATTTCAATGATTAACATATCATCTTGTCTCAATGGCTAAACCATAGTCGAGGAAAAATGAATTTGGCTTTTGTTTCTCTTGTCAAAGGACAATGCTAGTAGATGGACATGTGCACCATATAACTCAAACCCTCAAGCCCCGCTTTCATTTCAAGGATTCATTGAGAGATTTATCTCATCGAAGTATTAATATAACCACTTTTTTGTTGCCCCACACTTTCATATTTGTAAACCTCCACTCCCTCTTAATTATTTTTCACCTAGTTCAGTGATTAACATATCATCTTGTTTGAATGGCTAAACCATAGTTGAGGAAAAGGGTATTGGGCTTTTGTTTCTCTTGCCAAAGGACAATGCTAATGGATGGACATGTGCGCCATACAAATCAACCCCTCAAGCCCCACTTTCATTTCAAGGATTCATTGAGAGATTTATCTCATCGAAGTGTTAATATAACTACTTTTATGTTGCCCCACACTTTCATATTTGTAAACCTCCACTCTCTCCTAATTAATTTTCACCTAGTTCAATGATTAGCATATCATCTTGTCTCAATGGCTAAACCATATTTGAGGAAAAAGGAATTAGGCTTTTGTTTCTCTTGTCAATTGACTTCTTCTTGTTTTTTCACGGAAAATCATGGTAGGTCCACCCAAAGGGACCACACCTACCGAGTAAACTAATCCAAGCCTAACCCTGAGGGCATCAAGGAGAATTGAACCCGTGACCTCCCAATGGCAAGGTGCTTTAGCAACGATACCTTGACCAATTGAGCTAACCCTTAGGGATATCAAATGACTACTAAAACCAAGAGGACAACCTTTTCATATGAAAGAACTTGATGTTGGAGAGACTTGAAATGACTCTCATGTCTAACAAAAAAAAACGATATCTTATTTAACTAGAGTGAAATCATATGTTAATTACAAAAGAAGCTCACTTTCCTGAATTCGAAAAATAATCTTAATCTCAATTGACTTTCACATAAAACAAAAACACCTTATTGGTAGATTGCATGTATCCAATCAACCATAAAAATAATCATGAACCATAAAAGATACTCTTATTGGTTACTTGAGATGAACATTCACAATGAACGTTGAAAATCAAAGTACTCAACACCATAAATAACATTTATTTCGATGATATCTTTATGTTTTGTCGATTGTTATCTTCATCATAAAGATATTGTCTCTTTGATTAACTAAGAGGTTACATCTTATCTTGTTTACATTGCAATACAAATGGTCAAATCTCACTATCAACACCTTCGCATGACATTCCACAAACACATTGCAATTTTCTTTTAAGGAGCAATATTGAAAAAGAAGAAGATAACAACAAAATGTAACTGTAAGATCAATTAAGCAGTGCCATAAACTTACAACTTGGTACAATTCATATTAGAGTGTTATTGAGCAATTAAAATAAATATTATAGTGTTTAGTAATTCATACTTATTGGTAAAAGGAAAGAAGAAAGATAAACTTAAAGTGATAATAAATATACAATATATATTAAATACTTTACATATACATCTACCATGAAGAAAAAATATAGAGTAATGTATGTTCAATCCTCATGCCCAACATATGGTTATATTTTATATAGATTTAATATATACAATACGTAAGCATAATTAAGTTCTTATTAATTTTCACACATGATAATGTTTTGTTGATTGTTAGCTTCATCATAGAAATATTCTCTTTTATTAACTAAGAGGTTACATCTTAACTTGTTTACATTGCAATACAAATGGTCAAATCTCACTATCAACACCTTCACATGACATTCCGCAAACACATTGCAAATTTTTTTAAGGAGCAATATTGAAAAATAAGAAGATAACAATAGAATGTAACTATAAGATCAATTAAACATTGCCATAAACTTACAACTTGGTACAATTCATATTAGAGTGTTATTGAGCAATTAAAATAAATATTATAGTGTTTAATAATTCATAGTGATTGGTAAAAAAAAAGAAAAAAGATAACCTTAAAGTGATAATAAATATACAATATATATTAAATACTTTACATATACATCTACCACGAGGAAAAAATATAGAGTAATGTATGTTCAATCCTCATTCCTAACATATGGTTATATTTTATATAGATTTAATATATACATTACTTAATTATAATCATAATCACATTCTTATTAATTTTTATACATGATAATGTTTTTATTATTTTCCATAACAATCACAAATCTCTCATAAAATATTAAATAATAAACAAATTACTATTCATATAATCTCATAAATATTAAATAATAAACCAAACACTATTCATATAACCTCATAATCACAAACCTCTCATAAAATATTGGATGATAAACCAACACTATTCATATAAACTCATAATCACATAATCACAAACCTCTCATAAAATATTGGATGATAAACCAAACACTATTCATATAAACTCATAATCACAGACCTCTCATTAAATATTACATAATAAACCAAATACTATCCATATAAACTCAGATTATAAACAAAACACTATTCATATAAAATCAAAGTCATAATAAATAACAAATAAAATATCACTTTTATGCAATGAATATATAAAAAAATATAATGATTATATAAAAAATATATTGAAGTTGTGGTAATTATATAATAAATATAAGCCTAGTTTAATTTATAAATGAAATAAAATAGCGATGAAATAGTTTTTTTGGAATTCACTAAAATCTGATTTCAAGATTTTTTTTTATTGTTTAAAATACAATTTTGAATGTATAAATGGATTCAACGCCTTTTAAAATTAATCAGAAAAAAATAGTCGTGAAAAAGTCCATTTCGTCTATAAATTAGATTAAGCCGATAAATATGTTGATGTTGACATTTTGGTAAGTTATGATTATTATGTGTATGATAATTTTTTTGTTTTGTTTTGTAAATATAGGTTGACGTCATTGTCAGTTTTATGATTATTATGTATGTGATATTCATAAATATATGTTGACGTCATGGTCACTTAATCATTATGATTATTATGTATGTGATATTTATAACAATTTTTTTTAATATAAATATATCTTGACGTCATGGTCTATGCAGGATTACTATGTATATGATATTCATAATATTGTGTTCATGTAAATATACGTTTAATGTCAAGATGGTTCATGATTATTATGTATGTGATATTTATCATAATGAAATTCTAAATGTGTTGCATTTTAATAAATGTATCTAAGGAATTGGCGTGAAAATTAATTGAAATAAGGGTTTTGAACCTTTCAAAAAAATAAAATAAAATAAAAATATTATTTAAATGTATTGATAGAATACATATGCTTGATTTTAGATTTTTGTGATCCATACTAATTTTGATAAAGTTTTTAGGATTAATCACATCATGAGTTGTTGGTCCATGTTTCGAACCATCGAATGTGGTTCATTTTCATGACAAAAGTGAAAAATCAGTTAGTCATCTAATGTAGTTTATCCTCATGACAAAGATGAAAAATTAGTTAGTCAGAATGTTTAAATAACAAAGATGCATCTGGTTGAGAATTAGCCGTTAAAAAATAACTGTTAATTAAGTTTATTAACTCAGTGTCGCATTTTAAAAAATACATTTTATTAATAATAATGCAAATATATCTTGACGTCATTAACTCTTTTAATAAATATTCTTTTGAGAGAAGAGAAACAAGCTCCACCACTATATTTCATAAATTGTCTTGAAAATTCATTAAATATATTTTTTAATATTTCAAAAAATATTAAATAAAATATTATTTAAATGTATTAATAATAATAAGAATATATAAAATATTATTTAGATGTATTAATATAATACAATGCATGTTGATCTCATTGATTCATAGGATTGCATCTTAATAAATGTTTTCTACTCTTAATAATGATATTTCATAATGTTACATTTTAATAAATATTTTTCTTCGATAATAATGAAAATGTATATTAATATAATTAATTTTTAAATTATATTTTAATAAATATTTTTCGTTTAAACAAAATAAAAGACCAAGTTTGATCCAATTTAATCATATCATGAATTAATAATTGAATTAATGTGGAAATTCATTTAAGTAGAAAATTAAAACCAAAATTAATCTCAATCTCCAAATTCATTTAAGTAGAAAACTAAAACCATAATGCCTAAACAATGATATTTTTTTTAAATAAATCACCATAATGCCTAAACTATGATATTTTTTTAAAATAAATCACCAATTCATTTGGGTAGAATAGTAAAACGAAAAAGAGAACAACGAAACCAATTTTAAATAAATGAATAACCAAATTGAAAGAAATTGAAGTATAAACACAATGTGTGAACACCGCAACAAATTTTAAATAAATCCACAAATTGTGTAGGAGGTGAAGGAGAATTAATGCAAGTGATGTAGGGATTTTATTTTTCATATTTTAAGTGATGTTTTGAAAAAGGGGTTTTAGCCACCCTAAACGCGGAAAATTCTATATATATTTCTACATACACAACAACAATGAATGAGGAGAAGGAGAGACTCATAGATTTGGAGGGAAGCAGAAGAGTAGAGGAGGAGAAGGCAAAGGCCATCTACGAGGAGCAGGCAAAGGCCATCGAAGACAACCTCGACATGCCAATGAAGCGAGAATTTTGCGAAGAGAATGGGATTATCAATAGTCATACTCTCAAAAATTCCAAGGATCCTGCTCCAAAAGTTTCCTCTCTCCATGATGAGAATGGCCAAACAGAACAATACCAACATGTAAATGTGAGTGCGAGTGGCACACCCATGAAGTATGTGCCAATACAGAAGCTTTACAGCACTACGACGACTTCTGACAACTCCAATGTCAATGGCAATGGGAGAAGTACTGATGCCAAGGTGGGTTTCAGTGTTAAAAAGGGCAAACCCAAGAAGCTGGAAGTGGAAGGCGATGATCCCAATCTCAATCGCAATCCCAATCCCAACAGTAAGAAGCGCTCTTCCTCTTCCCTTGATGATAGAAAGCCATTGTTGGTTTATACCAGAAGAAGAAGAAAAAGAAACGATGACAATGCCCACATGGACATGGACAATGGCATTGATAATAATGCTGTTTCCTATCATGAGAGACTGTTAAACCGTGCTAGATTGAGAGAAACCGGGTTGGGGGTCCAGGAGGGTCTCCTACTGAAGAATAACACCATTTTTGCGGCAGACACGAATGCGGAAGTGCTGGGTAGAATTGATGTTCAGGGGGGTGAGGATGGAGTAGAGGGGGATTTGAAGGGGAGTGTCCATCATGATAATTCAATGGATGTAGATAAGGGAGTGCTGCCGAGCAGCCCAGGGAGTGATTTCCCGAATACTGCAATTCGATCCGAGAGAGGTGAGGAGAATGAGAATGCAGAATTGAAGGAAAGCCATCCGGACAAGAGTGCGAATAGGTCGATTTTACCTGTGGGCGGCGATGAGGATAGCGAGCTGAGGAAGAAGAAGTTGCAGAAAAAGAGAAAATTTGAAGGAATTGATTTGGATATTGACGATAGCAAGGTAGGTGCTGGTACGCAATTGAGAGAAAGCAAGGCACGAACGCAACGGGCTGCCCAGATTGCCTTAAATTTGAATTCGGGAACTGTGAAGCAAGCAGAGCGATTGCCTGCTCCCATTGTGAAATCGGATGCCCCGGTGAATAATGACCAAGATGCTGCTCCAAGCAAGAAAAAATGGAGAGAGTAAGTGTCTTGTTTTTCTTGCTTTTAATTAGAAATGAAGTCTTTTAATTATTAATAGACAAAATATTTGAGATCCTCTGTCTGCAGCTGTCCTTATAAGTTCAAAGATATTACTGTACTTCATCATTACCAAGTAAGCCAAAATTTTGCAGCCTACAATACTAACTATGATTTGCTATCCCTAACAAAAACCAAAAATATTCTTGGGTGGCTTATCTGGTATACCTTCTACTCAGTCAGAAGTGAGAGGAGCAGCAATTCTTGATCGTTGGATTGACCGTTGCCCTTACTTCACTCGCTCACCCATTTCTACCGAAAATACTTGGGCCTCGAGTTGTCCAGAATTACTTTGAGAGTGTTGCAAACCACTGCTAACTGGTTTTCTATTTCTGTGAGACAATCTGTCATTGCAGGCTTGCTCATCTTTGATTCTTCTATCTCCTTCTCAGTTTAGTGGATCTTGTTCTTGAGAGTGTCCGCCAAGCCTCTCAATTCATCAGTCACCCTTTACAAAGCTCACCAAGATATCCATTATGATTCACTGCATGTTGAGAGAGGCCTTATAGATGTTCCTCCTGGCATGGTTTCAACTTAGTCTGCTGGGCTAAAGGAGAGTGCTGCTCTTGAATTTTTGGACCTTGCTTCTTGTGCCTGAACTCTGATCCCTTCTTCCACCCTCCCACCTTTTGCCTTACTGGGTCAGACATCTCTATATGTTTACGTCAACCTGTTGTTTCTTCCTCCCGCAGACATTCTTAGGTTTCTCTTTCTGTCCCCCCTTAACCCTCATAGATATGAAATCCATTGATAGCATAACTCACCCTCTTTTGTCCCTGCCTTGACTGTAGACAGGTTTCATCCTAGCAGAGGTCTCCGATTCATGCAATTTGAAATTGAAATTGAAATTTGTATTAATGTCCACCAAAGGCCAAAAAAGACCTAAGGAACTAGTGACAACCAACAATTGTAGCCAAACAAAAGATAGGAGGGCAAAAGAAAAGCCCCCTTAAAATGAAATGAACAATGAGTACAAGAGCAACATGAAATGAGATAAACATAGATGCACAAGAGTGTTGTCCCGAGAAGGAAAACCTTAGAAAGTGAAGAAGGGGCAGTAAAAGAAGCGTTGGCTGAACTAAGGTGCCACTACCCCTAGAGGAGGTAGACAGTCCTTCTCATCATCCAACATAATGGTATGGACATCAACATCACGTGTCTGTCGAATAATTTCCTCTAAAAGATGCCTGGACTAATAGGGCTGTGGTGAAGAACCCTGGCTGACAACAAACTGCTCTTGATTACTGGTTGAAGTGGAGGTGGAAGAAGAAGTAGAACCACTTCTCACATACAGGGTTGAAGAACTCCTACTATATGGGGAGAAACTGGTAATGCTTCTCTGAGTAGGCGTTCTGCAGTGGTGATGCTTCTGAGCAGCTTTGTTTCTCATAGGTGCCCTCAACGTGGCACAGTCTGGAGCCTTGGTGGTGCAGGCCAGGGAGCAATGCTGGATGGTTCTTGCATTGTCCAACCAAGTGTCATGAAGAATTTCAATCCCCCATTGTCTTGGATCTGATGAAAAGAGGAGGTGCTGTGGGTAGCTGCTCTAGAATTGCTCTGAAATAGGCACAATCTGAGAGAAAATGTATCTCTAATTTGCAAGGCAAGGCATTGCTGATTGAAGTGTTTGAATAATGTTGATAAAATTATGCCCAAGTCCCTGTAGATGCAATAAAACCTCCCTCTTATCTCATTTAGACAGGAGATTTAAACATAAAGTGCTCCTTAGTCTCTACCTCAGGCAAAGAGCAAAGTCTGCAAATCCTTTCTACCAGGGGAAGATGGTTATCTGTCTCTCAACCCTCAACTGAAGCGAGCACATCTGAAGCTGCCGAGAGGAAAGGGAAGCCCAACAGATGGAACTGGAGATAGTATGGCCAAACAAAGGAGAGAACTGTGCCTTCTGTTGTTCAGTTCTTTTCCCATATTTCTGACAGATAAGTGATTAAAGATGTATAAAGGAGAGAACTACACCTGTTTATATTCACTTGTTCCATATTCCCAATTCATTCCTGCTTGAGCAAGACATTTATTCTCTCTCATGATTACCCTGTTAATCGTGACTGTGATACTGCATTAGTGCCACCATAGTACCATACCCAAGCCTTCTTGCTGCTGTCTGTTATAAATTATGATCTGGTTTCAGTTGATGGGACTCCCATCTCATGATTTGCTAAAACTGACGTTGCATTCATTGTCCAGTCCTTTTCTATAAGATCCATCAAAATTGACAGGCTATCCACTTTGTCCTCCATGCCAGCTTTACCTCTACTGCCCACATCTCCCATTGGGCATCAATGCCCAAGATAGTAGGTGGCATTTTCCAACCAGTGTCTGGATATGAATTTGCATGAAGTCCTCGTGACCAATTCATGTTGTGGGTAGCCTGCATCTAGGCATGCAACCGGATCAGTAGTCACTTGGAAAGTCCAGTTTAAAGTTTAAACACTGTGATTCATAACTTGGAATGTAAACACATTGTCTCATCTATATCAAACTGCAATCGAGATAGCTATTCTTTGTGTTTACATGGACTATGTCATTTGATTCCAATGAACTGTAGGATCCTCTGGTATTTGCCTTCCGCAAGTTTTAGACAACAGAGCTGTTGGGCACAAAGAATACTTGTCTCGCGCGATTTAAATTCTGGAAATTCTGGTCTGTTTCTGATGTCTTTGCTGCTCTGACTACTGCTTAGGGCCCATTTATGACAATTGAAAAAGATATGAATTTGTTATTTTAGTAGTATTGAATGTGTTTTGTCAAAAAGAGACAAACTGACTGATTACTTCTTGTTACAGAAGAGCCATCTGTGTTTATGTCAGGGGCTGATCTTCAATATTGTATTTCTGTTGATAAATAGGGATGTAAAATATACCGGGGGTGGGTGGGCGGGTCCATATGGCATGGGTATGGTACACAAAATAGCATAAGGGGATCATTGAGCAAATTGACTTGATCTAATGCTTATTGAATCACTCCTGAGATTTTATTCAAGATGCTAATATATCAAGATCAACATTTTCCTTTTTTAATGCTGTGCATGTTTACAGAGTTAACCTTGGCAAAGCTGATCCAGAGGCATTACTTAACCACAAGTGCAAGGTAACAAATTTCTTATTTTTATATCTCTATGGTAAACTTGTTACATATTTGATTTGTTTGTTATGTTTTGGCCACTGGATTTGAAGTTTTAGTTCCTTCTGTTTATCCTAAAATCTGTTGAACTTTTATCATTTGAGAAGGGTACATCTTTCTAGTAAATATGACCTATTTACTGACACTTTTAAAGTGACAGGTTTATTGGCCTTTGGACGATGTTTGGTACCTGGGAACAATTGATGGGTACATTGCAGAAAATAATCAACATCATGTATGCAGATTCCTGAATAGCATGATTAACTGTAAATTTGTTTGTCATGTTTATGCTTCAGTATATGTGGGTATCTTATCAGTCAGACATCAGTGTTCGAAACTTGATTGTGATGGTTTAGAGATGCTGTTCTGCAGATGCTTATACTAGGGGTTTTGTAATTGTTGCCTCTATGTGAAGAATGTTGCTTTTTACAGTTAAAGAATCAGTCGCTAATGTTATGCATGCTTTTGTTTTTCCCAGGAAATGGTGTTGTGTATTGAAATGCTAGTCACAGAGTCTTATTCATCATTTTTGTGGCATTGGATATTTGACAAATTGGGATAAAATTGCTATGTACAGGTTAAATATTGTGATCAAGAAGAGGAATATCTCTGTCTCAGGGAAGAAAGACTGAAGCTTTTTATTTCACGAGGGGAAATGCAAGAATTGAAGTTGAAGGACAGTGAAGAAGAAATGATCAGTGAAATGAAAAAAACAGATTATGATGAGATGGCGGCCTTAGCTGCAACATTGTATGATTATCAAGGAGAACCTGGACATGGGGATCTGATATGGGCAAAAATTACTGGTGAGTACATTTTGATGTGATGGTTATATTGAATGCAGCACACTCAACGATAACCTATTAGCATTATAACGTCATCACATCAGTGTTTTGTTAGTAGGGATGAAGAGGTGCAAACCTTGGTTTTAAAATTCCCAGAAACTTTGCTTTCTAGATAGATGCCTGAATTTTGAGATGTTGACCAAATGTAATTCAATTTTAAGCTAACAATGCGCACTTCTTGCAAACTCTTTGTTGAAATATTTTGTACTGTCACAGCCAGAAGCTTCCATTCTTGCATTCAACAATATTAGTTTGTTGCATACGAGCAAACATGGTGAAAAAATCTTTTTCTTCCATGCCCTAGAAGCTTTTGCAAAAATACATGACAAATATGTGCCAGTCTAAATGTCCTGTGGTTCTTGTTGAACACCAGAGTAATTAAATATAAGTTGGGCCTTCTAAATGCAATGATGCGATAGGGATGCTTTACTCATCATTCTATGTGGAATAATTGCAAAACGGCCTTTCTTTTACTTAGCTTTTTTTAAATTGTATGAGCCCCCTCTTTCTTTAATGTTGACTTAGCTTGTGAATGCATTTAATGATCCTAAGATGTCATGATGTTTAGGAAATATAAGAGGGGTTATATTACCTTGATTACTAGGATTGTAGTATAATGCCTGCACTATGCAATATTTTTGTGCATTGATTCTATTTTCTTGTTTATGGTGATTATTGATATGCATGATTTCTGATTAAGGGAAACCGTACTGATTTGGGGAAACCATATAGTTCTGTAATTCTTTAATTTTTTGTTCAAGAAAACCAAAATGTTCTGCAAGTCTTCCATTGTTCCTTTTGTCTCTTTGATGCACTTATTTAATGATTCTATGCCATGGTTCAATAGTTTAATCATGGTGTTGACTTTTAGATTGAGAAATTGTTAGGCTACTGTCCATCTCCTTTGATGTCTCGTTCAACCTTTCTTCCATTTTGACTAAATTTAAGTGTTGCCTGTTTATCATTATGCCTCAAGAATGCTAAAGCCCCAAATGTATATTTCCACTTTCTATATTAAATATTTGAAATAGCTCAATTGTTTGGAATCTTGTTGTCAATTGATAGAAGTCTTTGGTTCAAATGTTTTGTATCTGGCTCTTTTAATTTGTTTTATTAACCTTAGGTCTTTTCAAATGATTTAAATAAGTCGTCTAATGCAATGCGGGATGAGGGTAGTGTTGGGATCCCTATTTTGTGAATGCACTCCCCTCATTGATAGACTTTATTTGTAAAAAGTTAGGGTGTTTGACTTCCTTTTGAAGAGTTTTAAACCACACCTTTTGAAGTGTTTTAAACTATACCTTGCTGAACATGATCCATTTTACTTCCCCCCATGATGAAGATAGTGGAGGAGTAGCAGTCCTCATTTCTCCCTAGCTATCTACTATTGTTATGGATAGGGGAATGTATCCCACATAGAGATCAGTTTGCGTTAAGTTGAATCTAGGTGGTCACATGTTGGGCTTAGCAAACATTCATGCTCCCAGTGATGCAAAAGAAAGGGATAATTCATGGAGATAAGGAAGGCATGCTTCATGTTAGATTCCCTCAAAGAGAGAATGAAACTTGGTTTGTCTTCAATTCTAGGCTTGGGTTGGATGATGGCAACAAATTTAGAAGGATTGAATCAATTGAGCATTGTTTTACTTGGTCAACTTTGCATAGGGATAATGAGATGGTCCCGAAAAGACTTGACAAGGCATGGTTTTTCAATGGAACACCTTTTTTTTTTATATTGTGGGTGAGATATTCAAGTACTATAGTAGGCCACACAATAAGACGACCAACCTATTTATTCTCCATTTTGTGGGTAGCTTCTAGTATACCCATGGTTTTCTATATTATGTAGGTTTGAACATGACAAATTGACGCTGCTTTAACCACATCATAAGGGTATGGCATCTTATTCCAAGGCGAGGAGAAGATGGCTGGATTGAATTGTGGGAAGATGTCATCTCTCTAACAAACTCATTTCTAAGGGTTTATGGAAGTTGACTCACCTCAATATGATGGAAGGGCATAATTTACAAGACTGTCAAAGATGAGATTGAAGAGGATAGCCATTAACTTCAAACCAAACCCTTTAATGAAGAAATTCAAGCCAACAAAACCAATCTTTGACAACATATAATAGTAGATCACTCGTGAAGTGCTATGGCAACTTAGTTGTGAGTTAGACCACATTGATTCTAGATTAATGAATGAGCAATTGAAGATTTATTCAAAGCTTTGGCTTCAAATGAAGTTGTGGAGAATTATTTAATGGTCAAGACCCCTAGTGGGAGACCTACACAATAGGAGGATATCGAAAAATAGTTTGATTCCCACTACAAAATGATTTTTAGTCACTCTTTTTTTCCAAGGCAACTTAGTTGTGAGCTAGACCACATTGATTCTAGGTTAATGAATGGGCAATGGAATATTTCTTTAGAGATTTGGCTTCAAATGAAGCTATGGATAATTATTTTATGGTCAAGACCCCTATTGGGAGACCTACACAATAGGAGGATATTGAAAAATAGTTTGTTTCCCACTACAAAATGATCTCTAGTCACTCATGTTTACTAAAAAGTGTAGGGTGGCCATGAAAACCATTTTGGATGTGCCCCCTTACAAACTCTTAGAAGCCTAGACAAGGATTTGCAAGCAATCATTAGTTTTGGATGAGTTGGCAATTGCCTTGTTAGATATGGCAAAGGACAAGTTGTTTGGATTAGATGACTTTTCATGTGGATCATACAAGTTGACTTTGAATTTTGTTTCTTGCACTTGCTTCGAGTGTGCAAGGCAAAAGATATAAGATTATCATTGGGGACTAGTATCAAGAAAAGAATTCGCTTCACCCTCAAGCCAAGGGATCTTGAGCTTGTCACCAGTTGTGAATACAAAAAAAATGGTCAAAGCCTCGACCATGATACTAAAGCATATATTATTTAATATTATTTGTCCATAACAAATTGGCTTCATTAGGGATGACTTCTCCCAGTTAACATCATTGAAGTCTATGAAGGCATGGAGTGTGCCAAGTGCTTAAGGCTCAATTCTATTAAAATTGAAATTAAGAAAGTCCATGACATGGTTAAATGGTTCCTCATGTTGTTCACGTGTAAAGATTTGGGCTTTGAGCCCTACTTTTTGGGTGTAGTTTAAACTGCATTTGTGGATGCATTAAGATGCCTCCCCATTAATAAATGGAAATTAGAAGAAGTAGGTTTCTTTTAGTGAATTTATCAAGGACGCCCCTTTCCATCTGCCCTTTATGTGATGGTTGGTGAAGCTTTAGGATATTTGATTGTCCACAAAGTGGGTCAAAGCCTCATTAAGGGGATTCCTTTCCCTAAGGCAAACGTTGGGCAACGTGGTGATAGGCACTTTGTACATGATTCCTTCATTACTATCCTTGAGGAGAAATAACTGTTGGATAATACCATGTAGTGCCTTTAGAATTTTTTACATTGTTATTTCAAATATAATTGGCCAAAATCTAGTGCTACAGGTAGTCCTCATGATAAACCTAATTGGCTACTTGACCAAGGATGGTTTTAACTTCCACCAAAAGTAAATTTTAGGTTCTTGTGCATCCCCTTTCCCTTTAAGGTCTTGTCTAAGCAATTGTGGGAAATGGTTATTTAGAGGGTGGAAAAAACTTGAAAAATGGTCAACTAGGTCCTTAACTTTTGCTAGATCTACACCAAGACTTTGGTTGCAACTCATGTTTATGTCTCCTCTTGTTGTTTTTTGTCGATTAATGACTGCTAGAGATTGGAAAATCCCCGTTGGAGCATTTTGTTGGGAAAATATTGAAAGTGTAAGGGCTTTCATAGAGTTATATGGGTTCTCTGTTTCACTCCTAAGAATTCAGGTAGAATGGGGATCATCATAACTCATACTTGATCTTGCGCCTTGTGTGTCAATGAGTTACCGAGCCTCAAAAGAAAGCGAAAAGTGGGAGATGCTCTTGTGTCAATGTATTGGTTGGAAGCTTCATTGGGGAAGGAGTCATGGTTGGGCCTCATCTTACACACTTTTGTTGACATGCTTATCATGGTGAACTAAAGAGGCTTTTATTGCTTAAAGCATTTGGAAGGCATGGAGGACTATCAAGCACTCCTTCAGTTGGAAGGAGCAATTCTTGAGTTGGAAGGGCCAAGGTTTTAGATTTGGCATGTCTTTTAGTGAGTACTCTTTGGTAACCTATTTTTTCTTGAGAAATACAATCTCTCACTTGTGTATTAGGATTTCGAAGTGAGGATGTTGTTAGTGGTTGGTACCTTGCCAGGGCCCTGTGGATTTCCTCTGTCTCGCCCCATTTTTGTAATGGAGGATGGTAGTGACTACTAGTTAAAATGCCCACCGATAACCCCAAGGAATTCAATGAGATTTGATCTCAAAGCCTCTGTGAACTTTCACACAAGAGCATGTACTAATTGAGATAAACCTTGAGGATCTATTTTGATGGCCACCTATTGTCTTGCATGGAGGCAAGACACTAGCTGATTCACCATGTTTTTAAGCCTTGAGACTTTCTAGAAGAGGAATTAGAACTATTCATGAGATCTTCACCAATGGGACTAGAGATTGGTCTCTTAGTTCGAGTTGAAAGGAATGTTTCATAATTACAAACTTGTTAGTTTTTTTGGATGATATGAAAGAAGTTTCTCTAGTCTCTCTCTTGTTGAAGTTGGTGTTTCAATTTCCCATTAATTGGTGGCAGTACTAGAATTGGAAGAAGGCCAAGTTCTTCAAAAAAAAAGCTGATTATAGTGTATAGGTATTTGTCTCACAAACTTGTTATGGATGCCCATCTTAATAAACTTTGGAGGCTCAATTCTAAGTAGTCCTACTTGGTTATTTAGGCTTCACTGTTTGTGGAAACCTTTGTTGAAGTTGGAAAAGGCCTTCTTTACTTGGCCCCTTATCTTGGGTGGGCTTGTTATAGGCCATAAATTGGTTCATTTTGGAACCCTTCAATCCTTGTGCTCTTTCTACATGTAATGTGGAACTTGGTAGTATTAAGCATCTATCTAGGTTGTTGCTCTGTGAAATTGGTATGGAAGTTGAGCTCAAAATTCATGGAAATTTGCCCTATTAGGTAAACAATTACCATGGGCTATTAAGTTTCTTGTTGCTTGTTAACTAGTTATAATTGAAGTTTTACTTTTAATTTGGAGAAAATGGATTACACTTTTGTTTTATTAGGTCAAACCGTCAAAGCGAATAATAATTTTATCAAGCCATCAATTCATTGATTTGTGCCAATTTTTCATTGCAGATTGTAGTGTATGTCCAAAATGTGGAACTAGATGTGACAAACCTATGTCAACTCCTGAAGAATTTGGTAGGGGTGCCATGTACCATGAGTAATGCACTCTTTGCCAAGTCTCCAGTCCCTTTTGCTCGATCCAAATAGTCTCGATGGAATGAGGTTAGGTAAAGGCACATTGTTTGATGAGCCACGAGGGAGAGGAGAGTGTCACCACGAGGGAGCGGAGAGTATCACATTGTCACCACAATTGGCCACGTGACTCTCTTTTATGCCCTTCCAATGTTATATTCCTAAATCTTGTAGTGAAAATTTCAAAGAATGAACAACAATTTGAAAATGAGGTTACAGTGTTGTACCTGGTGTGGAGCAAATGAATGATGGCTAGGGGCACTCAAAGATTGCTAATAACAATCCTTCTTCCAGCATGGGATCGTGGCAGCTTAAGTGAATTTTCGCAATATTGCCTTTTGTTCCTTTTTTTTCCTTAGTGGCAAATTTTTTGGGACATTATGCTTTTATGTTGTATGGCTAGGCCGCCTTTTGGAGACATTTTGTGGAATTGTTGCATGGGAAAGCGACAGTGTAATTGTAAGTTTTAATTGATGATTTAGAGTGATTTTGACAACATTAATGGATTTTAAAGCTTGCTTTATTCTAGCATGTGGTGGCCACCCAGATGCCCATCTTAGTGGCAATTTTTTTTAGGGACATTTAGTTTTTATCTTGTATGGCCAAGTGGTATTTTGGGATGTTATCCCTCATATTGTATGAGATGTAAACTTGTGATTCTCATTGTGTGATGGGATTTTAGGATGACATATAGTGCTATTGATGGACTTGGGGTATACATCTTCTCTTCTAACTTGGAGATGATGCTACTTTTTTGTTTGGATGGTGGGGAACTATCATGGTTTCTCTATTGGTTTTCTCGTCGTGGTGGCATATCGTTGATGGATGGACTAGCATTTTAGTGGATAGTTAGTGGTGATGCTTGCTTCTTCATATGATTCATATTGATTTCATGGTGTTGTGCTTGATATGTTGCTGATCATGTGTTATTCCTAGCATATATGTATGAGGGTTCTAGCTCCCCCAAGGGGTTGGATAATGATGTTGTGAAGTTGAGATAGGATCACGTTAGTGATGGTATTGACGTCTTCATTTAGGTTGGTGTCATGGTAATCTATAGTACTTGACATTTGCCCCTTTCTTTTACATTGTTTCATACTCTATGTCGGGTTATTTGATATGTTTTAACATGGTTTGGGGCCTATTATTGGAGCAACTTAGCTTATATGGCTTGGTTTGACACTTAGGTTTATGATCCTATGTGGAGTTCCCCCTTTCATTGGCACATATGTGGAGGCATATATGGACTTATAGTATTCTTATTGCTTGGATGATGAGGTTGTCTCTTCCTATGATCACTTGGATAACTTGGCATATGGATTGATGGTGATACATGGCTTGTTTTGATTCTGTTCTGCATATATCTAGCCCATTGCACATTATTCCATGATGAATTGATCCCTCTCTTTATGGAGCTAACCCTTGGCACACTTGGGAAGTTTGAGTTGTTTGTTGCAACCTTATTGTTGAGTGCTCCACCTTATGAGGCCACCTTGCACACTTTCTTCCGCATCATGGTTGAGACATTCCACATGGAGAGTTTTCCTTGTTTGTGCCTTGAATGAAGGGAAAAGTCCACCTTTTAGAGCCTTTATTGTCGTCATGTTCATTATTATGGAGGAGGTTTTGCACCTTGGGTAGTCACTTGTCCACTTTTGGAGGATTTGGCTTGGTCATTGGGCTTATAGGTTACATTATTCATGCATGAGGTGAAGCACTTCACTTGTTGAAGCCACATTGCACTCTTTTTCATGTTTCATTGATGGATGCTTTTGTTGGAGGTCTATCACTTGCTATATTTAGGGTTTTGACTTGATTCAAACTATCATTGAGGAGGATATCTACATTTTGGAGCTTCTATTACACACTTATTAATTGTTTATTAATGGGATATCTCACTCATGATGCTACATTATTCCATGGTTTGAGGAGGACGTCTCACAATTGAGAGCTACATGTCCACCTTTTGAGGAGCTACACATGTTCTTAGATATTGATTGCACATTATCCGAGGTTTTAGTTGGTGATGCATTTTTCCTTGGAGGATATCATAGAGATTGTTGGAACTCCTATCAAAATCAATTAAACACTTTGAGAAGGTTGTTACATTCTTATGCTATTTTTGGAGATTGTTGCATAACCAACTCCATTATTTTATTATTATTGACTTGTCTCATGGACTTGGTTACATGAGAACACAATTGTATTGCTTTCCTTGGATATTTCATTAACTCTTCTTTGAAAAGAAAAGGGATCTCAACAAATCAGTGCCACTTTTAGTAGTGAAGTTGTTGGAGGGGTTATTTTGTTGTATTTCTTGGAGGGATTATTAGATCTATGAAAACAAATCATATTTGTAAAAGGATATGGAGCTAAGAGCCTATAAAAGGCGAGTTCTCTCCATCATTTATCATTGTTGGATTTGTGATGATTTCTCTCCCCATGTGTTTATTTTGAATATCAAATGGAAAGCTTTTGGAGATTATTGGCTTATTTCTTTTATATATGAAGCTAATATTTGTCATCTCTAATTGTTGTTCATGTTTGTTAGGAAGCACATGTTAAAAACATGCTTGAGAGGCCATGGGGAAGGGTATATCTACCATGTTGGAAGGGATTTATGTGAGGAATTTTCCCTCTTATTTTTCCCTTTGTTGTTCTATTAATGAATGTATTAGGTTGCTTCTAACAAATTGTTATTGCTAGTCTAATGCTTCATTTTAAGGCACACCATCATGGCATAGCTCGAGTGTGGCACCTTTAGGGCCCCTATGTATTTTTTCATTATTTAACAATACATTAAGGCTTATCGTGGCATAGCTCCATTTTTCTTAATCATTTGCAAATGGCTCTTTTAGTGGAGCCCCTTGATTCTACTTGCCTTGTATTGGATGGGCACTAGTCCCTTTTCTTCCATCACTCTATTGTTTTTACTATGATACAAAAATTATGTTTTGCTAAGCTGTCTCTTCACATCACCTTGAGCCTTCTTGTCATAGCCTTAGCAATCCTACTTAGTGATACCCCCTTGTGTTGGAGAAGAGCTGACCTAAAGTGTGAGAGAGGGAGTTATTGAGTTGACAGTGTGTAGTTCCTTTAAGTTGCCCTTGGGTTTTCACTTTGTGCTTGGGACTTTTACACACCAAAGTGAGAGTTTGGGAGGTAATCAGATACATTTAATAGAATTGTTGTATGGGCGAGTCGGTCATGTACTTCTAAGTTTTAATAGATGATCTAGGGTGATTTTGAGTCTTGACAACTTCTATGGATTTTAAAGTTGAGATGATCTAGGGTGATTTTGAGTCTTGACAACTTCTATGGATTTTAAAGTTTGATTTTTTCTGTCTTGTGGGTGCCACCCATATGCACATTTTTTTAAAAGTTCTCTATATGTACATCTTTTGAAAGTACTAATAATGAAAGGAAACATTATTCTCAGAATATATGTTGAAGAGAAGCCATGATGTGAACAGACGAAAGAAATAGAACAAATGTGCACAATAATGCATGAAAGGATAGGAAAATGAAGGGACATTGAAGGTTGAATAATCAACGATAGATGGGGAGAAAAGTTAGAAGCTAGTGAAATCAGTGCTTTGTTACCAATTGGTATTGTTGCTACAAAATCTTGCACCTTGGCATAAAGCCTTCACTAAGCAACATATTTGCAGCATAGGGCAGGGGTGTCACCACTGTCACCTTCATAACTAATCCCTCTTCAATTTAGTGGTGACAACTAGTCACCACAAGGGAGGCTTCTTGATAGGATTTGAGGATTAAATACCCCTAGGACACCTAAAAGTAAATACCCCTTGAGATTCCTACAAAGCAAATCCACCCTGACAAAACTGGGTCAATGGAGGTTGAGTGTAAAGCAAGAAAAAGGGTTCATAGGGCCTACGGTTCAATCTTAAGGCTATTAAAGTTGAAGGAGACTTAAATAAGTCCTTGGAACACACCTTGAGCTCACTCAACACTTGGCTATTGTAGCCAGGGCACAAAGTTGCAGTTTTGAACAACAAACTAGGGCTTATAATAGCAACAAACCTAACCATTCAATTCACACAAACTATATGGCTTGAAAGATTAGACAATATACGACTTAGGGAAAAAGATTCAACAACTTGTGATGGTTCGGATTGCTAATAAAAGCTCATAAACATTTGACGTCAACCCTAAATAAATGCAGAAATAAGCATGTAAAACCAATAATTTCACCATTAAATGCACACATAAAATCACTTATACATTATAGTGATAAGACATTCATCAATGAACAATATTTCAACAAAGTATCTCATAAAAGTTGAAAATTATCCCCGATGCAATAACGATATTGTGAAGTGATGAATTTTTTTCTTTTTGTTGACTAATCCATGGGGGATTTGAAATGGTGACCTATCACAAGGAGTGCCTTATCAATACACCCATTTATTGTCAATCCAAAGTCCCATGGGAAATAAAGTGATGAAATTAATATAAAAATAGGGTTTAAAATTAAAATCTACTATTTAGGGCTTTTTAAACCAATTGTTACACACAAAAGCCTATCCACTAGGAGGGACAATTGCCTTCTATAACTAGGGCAATGGAGTCTAGGATACATGCCAAACCTAGGGCAATCTAAAAGGGGAAAACCTAAATCCAACATAACCCAGATTAACCAACTTGCTTGAGGGTGTAATTAAGGTTCTCAATTGTCCATATTAGCAAGGGAAGAGAATTAATTGACTCTCTCGCTCAAACCTTTAGAAATTGAGGACAAAATCAACATAGACATGCAAAAGTTTGCCAAATTAACCTACTTGACAGAAATTAGCAACAATTCCCATGAATTTATCCAAACAATGCAAATAAACCAACTTACAAAGCATGCAAAATCCAAGATCCACCATTTAATCCAAGAGAAAAGCTCAACTAATTCAAAGAGAGAAGCCTTATGCCTAGTAGCTCTACTAGGCCTCCATTGTGCAAAACTTCTCCGAGCACAGTTATAAGGGAGAAATGTGATGTGTTTTGTTATCCAATGTGAGGAACTTGATCTCCTATTTATACAAGAGCTAGGTAGGATGATTCCTTTACAAAAGGTGGCTAAGAGGCCCTAAAACAGAAGTAATCCACATAATATGTGATAAGGTCACATGCTGACCCAAAAGTGTAACCATATCAACTCAAGAACATATCATAAAGAGCTAAATTGTGTTAGTTTTTGTAGCATTGGAGGTGTTCTAGTCTTAAAACTTTGTGGAGACGCTAAAACACAGGAGTTATCCATAACCAATAAATCGTTTCAAGAAATTCCACCTAGAAGTGTCTCAATTAGATTATTAGCCTATTTTTAAGTATTTCCCAAGTCTAAACTTAGGAAAAGGGGTTAATTAATCAGGATTAATTGAGAAATGTTTGAATCATCCAGAAACTCACACAAATCGATCTAGAGATGATCTCATCCATCGATTATGTTTTAATCTTGGTTGTTAGAGTCCCAACTAGAGATTATAAGAGGAGGTCGATGGATAGATGGAGAACACACACTTGAGATTGATTTCCTTGGGTAGTTTGATTTTCCATAGATCAGTAGTTGTTGCCGGAAGAGTTTGAGCTAGAAGAAGGGAAGCAAAGATGGAGAGGGAAAGAGATAGTGAGTCCGGGGGAGTTTTCTAGTCCCGGAGAGTCAGAAAGGGGAGGCCGAGATTTTCTCCAGGAAGCAGCACAAAGATTATGCAATTGCTTCAGAAGAGCTATTCGATCCAGTTGAAGAGGTAGACGTTTTTAGTTCCAGAGGCTAAGAAAATTTTCCAGAGGGTCGGAGAAGCATTTTCCTAGTCAGCAGTAGGCAAGATGACTAGATTGGCAGTTGATTAAAGCAACACGTGTGGCAGGCAGTGCCAATGTGATGCAAAGCTTGCGCAGGTCAAGTTGGATGACTAGCTTTTCAGAGGTCAGACGGTGTCGAGATTGCTCGGAGAGGGTGAAATCCCTCAGATAATTTTTGCCAGTATTCCTCTTGGATAAATTTGCCAGTTTGGCGATATTTATTGTATTCAGAATTTCTCATTGTTGCTTAACAATAAAAACCCTTAATTGCTGCACCGGTTTTCCCAAGTTGGGTTTTTTTGGGGACTTTGGTCCAAAAAGAATTGTGTCAAACTTATTGTATGTGCCAGTGTTTTCTTAATTTCTAGTTTATCTTTCACAAAATTTAATTTGGTGAAAATTGCAGTTGTGAATTATTCGTTGTTTGTATGGGAAATGAACTGTTAATTAATTTACAGTTAGAAGAATAATTTACAGTTGCTGCAATAGTTGAAAATTGCACAAATTGGTTGGCACTTGTGAATTGTGAGTTGGAAAAGAGTGATGTCATGCTCCATATGTGCGTCTCTCTCATCCAAAAGTTTCAAATTTGCCTCAAAAGGTGGAAATTCATCAAATACCAATTTCATGGTCAAAGGGATGTGTTCCATCATCATCAAGCCACTTCTCAATACGAAGTGGCTTCCTATCCTCCATGATGTCAAGCATGTGGGTGCATATGTTGTACATGTGTTCTCCAATAAGGCAACATGAAAGCTCCAAAAGAGTTCTCGTCAATTTGGAAAGTCAACAAGCCCCTCCAAAGGGTTCCTACTGAGTGATCATCATCAAAACATCATCCACAAGCCAACACCTATCAAGAATGGTGCGAATCTAGCTTGGGGGTGTCCTGTAGGGACCCAAAGAACATCATTAATGGAGGCAACATCCTAGCTCAAATCGTTAGCATCTAAGGCTTTGGAGGAGGAGGATGACCTGCCTCACGCTACTGAATCATATGATGCCCTGCTGTCTTGCTCAAAAGGTAAATTGACCTAGTTGGAGATGTCTCAAGTGGAGGCACAAGTTGGTTGGATGACCTATCTGAAGGGCTAATGAAGCAATATTTGATCCCTCAAGAGATGGCCAGTGAAACTTGGAGCAATCACGTAACATAAGTCATAGAATCAAGTTATATCGACATCAAAGATACATCACACTATAAGAGCATCAATGTCGACCCAAATTAATGAAACAAGGCATAAAAGTACTTCACACTAACCTCATCATCAAATATCTTTTAATGGAAGACTTGTAAACAAGCTACCCCACTTAAGTATGGGAGGATTATCAACGAGCCCTTTCAAGTGCTTCCATCCTCAAGGGGAGGAAGAATTCGTAGGTCAACCAATCAATCAGAAGGTGCTAGTGAAATAAGATGAAATTGGATGGAGTAATACTTCAACGAAGATGCTCCTTTGTGGTGTAACGCCCATGTAATCAATGTCCTTGAGTAATATTGATGTTAAGAGGGAGCACTGTAGGGGGGCTTAAGTTGCCTCTTTTGTTCGCCTATTTTTATTGCCCCTCGAGTATGCCTTTTTATATAATGTTTTTTTTTTAATGCATAGACAACTTGAATTACAAGCTTCAATGAGATGCATTAAAAAACCCCCTTAGGATGTTGCATTTCATTGCTCATCACGGTTGGGAAATCAAAAGTTCATTTTATTTAGATAGGTTATGATATGCTAGGAATTGGGTGATGGCTAATGAGGGGGGTAGAGCTTAGGCTAGGCTTTTTTCCACACACTTAAGTTTTTTCCCAACCATATTTTGCCTTGTAACATTTTTTTTGGTTTCGCTTTATTTGGTTCTTAATATTTTTCTTTCATTTCGCTACATCAATCTCTTGGGGCCAAGTTCCAGGCCCATACTCAAAGACATGTCGCATAGGGTCTATGAATGTGAGAAGTAAGTAATCAACCTGAAGAAAGGAGATGACCAAGGGAAACAAATGGAAAGTGGAAGATATGGACAAGACATGGACATGCATCATCAATCAAGGTCTCCAAATTGTGCTCCTCAATAACAGTGAAAAGTGAAAGGCCTCAAGGGAGGTCACACAGGACTAGGGTGGAGGATAACCACCAAGGTGAAGTAGGGGAATACCTAAGTTATTGGATCTGACACCTTGGGGTCAAAGATCTGCGGATCCACAATTAAGATCCAATCCGGACCCGGATCCACCTTGATCCGTCCAGGAAACGACGACGTGTTGGATCCCTGCAGGTTGGAAACAGATCCCTTAGGTTGGAAATGGATCCCGTGTTTTGGAAATGGATCCCATTTAAAGTACACTTGGATTTGAATGTTAATTGCACTGCGGTTATTGTTTTTAGTTTTTTTTCTTAATTCGATTTTGTGGTCCCTCTTTGTCTTCTTCCACGAGTTTGTCAGCCAACAACAGATATCAAGAGACAACGATGAGATATTAAGATAGCAAGAGACAACGACAACGGAACTGAGATGCATTCGCTAGGCAACGACTCACTCATGTTTGGAACTTTGGAATTGTCAACTTTTGTTAGTGTTTAGAAGTAGTTATAACTTATAATACAGCTGCCAGAGTGTAATACATATTTCAATTTTCGCTGTTTGGGAGACTGCGTTTGTTGAAACTCTGTGTTCTAACTTCTGAGAAACCATTCTGGATTTGTTTGCTTAGTCACTAACATAATAATAAAAACCAGATTGCACGAGGTGGCATTTGTTGAATTCACTGAACACAAGCATGCACTTGTGACTCTGTGTTTTGAATGACAGTCTCAGTCCTTTTGCCTCTTCTCTCTAAACTATGTAACAAAAATGAATTATTTCATGTCATATCATGTCCAGTACTCTAATAAAAGGGGATATCTAATGAACAAAGGGGCAACGATACCAAAGACCATAAAAATTGATCTGTAATCATTCTCTATTTTTAAAGAGTTTTTAATGGTAGTTTCAGATAACTTGTTTCAGTCTTCAGTTTTATAATATATCTAATGGTTTCATTTTTAAATGTTGTGATTTATAAATGGATTTGATTTTTGAACTCTAAAAGTGTTTTTTTATAATTTAAAAAATATTATTATATTTTTGTACTTAACGTATCTTTGCCATAGCCGGATCCTGGATTTTAAAAAATCTAGCGAATCTGGATCCGGATCCGTATCTGTATCTGAATCCTGGTAACTTAGGGGAATATGAATACAGTTTAGAGTAGTCCATTATCTGAATCAGCCCTTGATCGATACCAAAATGCCTGAAATCATTAAAATAAGGACCCATGATACAAAAATGGTTAGCATACCTCATATTTGGAGACCCTCCTTCATCCAGGGAACTGGCTAGACTATGATAACTGCTGACTGGAGAGTAGCTGAGAGGCAAAAGAAGATGGATGCATGTGGATCAATGTGGAGCTGCTGGCTGTTGGCTGGATCAAATAATGGAAAAGTTTTCCCTGGGGGTTACCCACAGCCTACAGGTAGGTGGGTAACAGGTATCACTGACAAGAGTCTGAGAAGAACTATTCACTATTGCGTGAAGAATGATTTCATACATGGTGATTATGATGTCTTAAGAATAAATCCTTCAAATATATACACATTGTATAGGAAGCTTCATTACCCCTTAACAGTCAAATGAACAATTTATAAATTATGATAACTAATTATGTTGGTTACATATCAAGCCTGCCTCATCCAAGTGTCTTTTTTCTTATTTTACAACAGGAAACTGTATATTTTGAAGTGAGAAGGCTTATGCCGGTGCATCATTTAGAAATTTTTTGAAGGCTTATCACTTTTTTTTTTTAATTCATTAATTTCTGTTTTATTTTTTCCCTTTTTTCCTGGACCAGGCTACTGCTGATTAATAACCTTTAAAATCCTCGACTAGTAGCTAGGGTGATTTGCCTCGGGGAAATTAAAATTTCAAGGGTGAAGGACCTCACATCCTTGTTATTTTTAATGATACCTTCAGGTTCGCTTTTGTTCTTCTCAGTAACAAATGGAGTGACGTTAAAAATGCTATCTGGTTTTCATATTTCTTCCTCTTTCATAAGTGTAATTTTAGGAAACCATTCACATTAAATTTTAACATAAACTCAGATCACGTTTTTGGTGGTAGCTTCCAACAACATATCTGAATTACTTTCTTTAAAAAGGTTCTCATTCTAGTCTTGTATATTGTAATACCCCAATTTTGGCTCCATAGTAAATAAAGTAGCCATGGATAAAAGGTAAAAGGTATGTAGAGCTTTGGGAGTTCGTTTGTAAAAGCTCCATTAATTGAATTTATTTAATAAAGAGATTTTATGATGCATAATTGTAATAAAGGGCAAAAGTGTGTAAGCTGTTAATAAAATAAATAGTAAAACAATTACCTAGAAAGGAAAAGAGCGAGGGACGGAGGCATCTGTGACAATTGGCAATTCAACCTCCTTATAAATAGATCATTGAAAAGGGAGAAGAGTTCACTTCCATTTCATTGTTTATCCATTTGGTGTTTCAAAGCTCCCATGCTTAGCATGCTTGGAGAGAAGTTTTGGTACTTTCAAACATGGTTTTGCAGGTTGTTGATAATACCACTTTTGTGGAGGATAAATGGTGAGGATTAGAAGCAAGTGGATCTGTTGGCTCTGTTGGCACTAGTCTTGTTAAGTTCTGTACCCACAAACAAAATTAGCAGATATAATCAGATTTTTCAGTGTTGTTCCAGTAATGTACTTGCTTGGAATAGCCTGTGAGTTAAGTATATCGAATTCAGTTTGAGGTTGCCTGATTCTCAAGCAAAGTCAAGCTTATCCTTTACATTATTCAGAACAGCTTTTGACCTAGTTACATGTCACTGCCCAAAATCAGTCAGTTTTAGTTATTATTGTGTTCTTAAGCTAGAAAGCAAGGTTTAAGAAACAGAAAGCAGACTTCAAGATTAATCTGAGTATAGTGAGTTGTTTCACTTCAGTGTGTCCACTAAACAGTATTTTTCCTTTGGTTCTACAATCATATGAACACTTGCCATAACAGATTCTCTCCAAGCCCTGGCTACTGCATTTTGATGGGGAATCCACATACATTTGATCAGTCAGTATGTTGATGGAGTTTTCTTGAGTTGGGTGCGGCTATTTGGTACAGATTTAATGTTTTTCACAGGGATCAAAATCATACGAGTCTGCTCTTTAAGGTGACACTTTACATGCAAGACCCAGCATGAATTTATGAGAGAAGAGTGCTGATTTCTAGGAAGTTTTTTGAGGTTGCTTTGTGTTAATTTAGCAGCAGGAAGACACTTCTTTTAGAGGGCATTTGGGGGCTGCTTTGATGCCAAAATCAATAGCAAGAGGGTATTTCATTCTGTTCTAAAAATATCCCTGTTCTGTGCTGCTTTTGGACTAGATATTGACAATGTTATGGAGGTATATTCTCAGCATGAGGACGTTTTTCTGCAGTTCATATTTATTATATGTTGGGCACTTTCCTTAGTGTTTCTGTGGTGTATTTCTAGTAATGGAGGTGCTGGTTTGGGCAAGCTTTTGTGCTTTTCAGGGATTATGTTGTGGCATTATCTTATTCCAAATTTAGCATGAGAAAGCACTTCTATTAAGCATATTTTTAGCTTGTACACTGCTTGTTTTGGGAGCACTGTTTGAATGAGAAGGGGTGCCTTTATATTCCAATTTTGGTATATTTTATCTGTCATCAATTAAATGCAATCATCAGGTGGTAACCCCACACGAGGTTAATTTGGTGCCTTTTCGGGACAAAACACATATGTTTGGTTGGCTGGCCGTTGCTTCACCTGCAAGCAAACTGTGGATAGAATGCTGCTACCATTGATGGATTGGGGTACTGGTTCTCAGAATATTTGCTTTTGAATGTAAGGTGTCCGTTATGCAAAAATCAAGACTTGTTTGATGCCAAACACGGCCAGGAAGGAGGGTGCCTCATGTAAGCTAATTTTATCATTCTTTTGAAAGAATTCAACCATCTACTTTAGGCGTCGATTATTTCTGGATTGCTTGTGGTCATGCTTTTTCTTCCTTTTCGCCTTTCAGAGAATAGTTTATTTGGACTCTGGAGCATACTATATTTGGGGAAAAGGAAGGCAAGTTTGGCAGAATCTTTTAGATATGATTCCTCAACTATAAGAGTGGAGGAAGGCTTGAGGACAAATCATCATGGGGCATTGTTCATCTTCGTCAATTTCTCCTCTTGTCCTCTAGTCTTAATGAGTCTGAAAAAAAGTCTAGGCTGTCTTTGTGAATCAGTAAGGTCATTCTTAAGTGGTCTTTCGACCTCCCTTGTGAAAATTTTCAAGGGACAACTTAAAGTGATTGCAAGTCCCAATCTTTGTTGTAAAGGCAACTAGCGGAGAGGAATTGTAGTTTTGAATCTTGATTCTATTGTGGTCAACGACTCAACAGGGAGTACTGGGCACTAAGGGCATGAATGTCTGCTTGTGGATTGATTGAGATGTGATTGTTCTGCGATGCTTTGGTTTGACCGAGCAGGGTTTGTGATTTAGCTTAGCATTCTCTTGATTTAGTTGTGGCTGGAAAGGGTTTTGAGATTTATTCCTGTATATTTGCTCAGAGATTTTCTAGGACATACTTATACTTCCACTCATAGGATCTTTTTTTCCAAGAAACTTCCACTCATAGGATTTGGGTTCTTAAGAGATGCTTTTGTTACACGCTGGTCCTCAACTTGGGTGTTGCTTTTCTAGATGAGAGCCTATGGTTGGGTGGTAAAATCTTCCCCAGGCAATCATTGCTGTAGATTTCTCTATAGATAAGTAATGCACATTTGTGAATCCTGTTATTTAGTTTTATGAATACATTTATGGAGCTATGGATGTTTAAGTCATTGATTGTATTTAGATCCATGTATATTAGTTTTAGGTTTGAGAAACATTTTAAATAATACACTGTCATAAAGGGTTTGTGAGCAGATCTTCAGATAGTGAAAGATTTCCAATGCTGAAATGATATTAAGTGGAGAACCCTTATTAAAGGAAGATAAAAAGGTCAGATTTGGCACCCTGTGTCGAAGGAAGGGCAACATGTGCATTGTATTCGTATTGGCCTTTGGCCTTTGTTCATGCTTTAGTGCTTCTTGGAGGTTGTATAATCCATTTTTGCAACATTTTTTTTATATAGCTGATATTGTATCCAATTAAACCATAAACGTTGTTACTGAAAAAAGGTGGGCTTGACATCCAGAGTCAGTGTATTGGTGGTTTTTAATCTCAATATTATTAAATTTAAGTAGTCTGTAATTAATCAAATGAAGATTTTTAGATGTAACACTTGAAATAATTATGAAATTAGATAACCATACATATGAAGATACATCAAAGAGGATTAGTTTAATAATTTTTTCTATAAACTCAGTAATCGCTTCACACTTCTGGAAGTAATATTTAAGCTGGACTATTGTGGTGCATATCTAGGGATATCAAATTCACCCCACAATCACCTTGTATTTTCTTGAGCTTCTGATTTGTGTAGAAGCTGATCTTGACTATATTTCAGGGTGTTCCCTGTTTTCTGCATGCTTGATGTGGATAGCTGGTACATGAAAGGCATGTTTTTCCACTTCAATTTACCTTAGAGATGTTTGGTGCACCTGTTTATCTTGTGAATAAGACGTGCAGATTACAAGTTTGGGAAGATTTCTCAGAGACATTCAGTACAGATCACAAAATAAAAAAGTGGATATTCTTGGACAAAAACATTAAGAACAGACATTGGGTATTTCTAAGAAGTAAAACAAAACCACTGAAATACTTCTGGTTGTTTTTCCTTCAACAAATTTTAAACTTAACTTTTTTTGCTTTTAAAAGGCATACTTTCTGTAATTTTTCATATGTAAATTGTTCTTGGCATCTTTTCCATCTTTCCTTTTGTCCTATCTCCTGTATTTCTCGTATTTGGTAATAATAACTATACCTGACCGTTTAAAAATAATAACTATACCTGACGGAGAAAATACTGAAAAGAGTTTCTAAAAACAGCCAAGCAAGCTAGATGGTTTGTATTTATGAATTATTTGACAGATTGTATGAGAAATAGCTTATTCTGTATCTGGCGAAAGTGACATGTCCAGTTTCAGACTCATGTGTAATGTGATTGTGTCTATTGTTTGCATTCCACTATTTTGTACATGGCACATCGCAATTTTAATGTTTTCTGTATTCATACCTGTACTTATTGTTATCCTTATCCACCATTGTACACATGCATCTTTAATTTTTTAATGTTGTATTGACATTTACCTGTGTCTCTATGGTGACTATTTTATCTTCTTATTTTCTATTCATATGCCTTATATTCTGGAAGACAACAAAACTCCAAATTTTATGAATCTCAGAATGCCCAGGTGCTGCATGTGAGAAATGCTTTTAGAATAACATGCTACAAATATATGCCTTTTCAGTAAGGTGAGAATCTAATTTAATTCTTTAGTATAGAGTACATCATATACACTTTTAAAGAATACTTACCTGAAAAAAGAAGATTGGCTAGTATTACTCAGTAAGTTTTTGTTAGTTTTCTTAAAACCAAGCTATCTAATTTGTGAAGTTTACCAAGTAAAGAACTGAAATCTGAACTTTAAATATCAACCCAGAAATATACTGAGTTTTTTAACTAGCATGCAGCAGAAACAAAAGGAATAGATGAAGACAAACACACCATAAAAACTTGGCACAATAAATTTTACCCAGGAAACCCCAACTGGGGAAAACCTGCAATCTTGATGTTTTTATTATTCAGCTCAGCAAATCTTCAGAAGGCGATTACAAATACGAGGGAAGAACTTCCCTTTTCCTCTGCTAACCCTCTGTGCACTGGTATGTGCACTTCACACCAAACTCGGCCTCTCTTCTGCGCCTTGTATGAATTCATACAGCCTGTACAACCTCTTCTGTGCAGTGATTTTGGCCCCTAGAAGTCTGCGAATGGCTGGAAGTGATCTGAGGCTGAATTGGCCTCTTTTTCTCCTTCTAGTTTGCTGGTATGAAACCCTAGTGCTGAACAGAATACTCTTCTTCTTAGCTGAGCTGAACACCAAGATCTAGTGCATAATGACCAAGTTCTGCGCCCTTTTCCCTCCTATAAGTCGACCTGGGCCTATCACTGCCACGAATGGCTGGGATTAAATCTCATTGGTTGGCTGAGATTGATCTAATTTTTGACTATAGGAAAATTCAAAATTTCCTATGTCAAAAACAATAGAAAAATTCAACTTTTCCTAAGTCAAAAACTATAGAAAAAGTGAAATCTGTGCCTTGGCCCCATTTGTGGGTCCCTCTGCCAAATGTAGTGCATCTGCTAAACCTAGCTGAACCCTTCCTCTTTTAACTCCATTTAACATTCCCTCTTAGAGAGGAAGGTGCTTTGAACTACACTTAGTCTGTCCGTGAAATAGACAAAGCTCCATACAGAGGCAGGCTTTGGTCAATATGTCTGCTGTATGCTCTGATGTAGGAATGTACTAAAGTCTAATCTTGCCTCTCTGAACACAGTGTTTGATACGATGATACATGATCTCGATTTGTTTGTAGAGGTTATGGAACACTGGATTGTCAGAGAGCTTAATGCAACTCTGAACTTCATAGTGTATGACTGTAGGCTCCAACCTCTAACTAAAAAGCCCAACAAGCGGCTTCCTCAACTAGATTGCCTCACGAGCTGCTAGGATGGCAGACATGTATTCAGGTTCTGTTGAGCTCAGTGCCATTGATCTTTGCTTCCAGCTGAACTAGGAAACATGTGCTCACCCAACACTGAAGGCACAACCTGAAGTACTAGTGTCTATCTTCCTCGAGTTTGTCACTAGAGGTGTGGCCATGGGTCTGCGATCCTACATGCAAAACCTCTTGAGAATCTCCAGAGCATACTTGCCCTATCCCAAGAAAATCTGTTCATCTCCCTGCCAAACCTCCAACCCAAGGAAATAATACATAAGCCTTATATCCTTCATGTCAAACTCTGCTGCAAGATCCTTCCTGCAGTCACTGATGAGCTTCTTGTCCCCTGTCAATATGAGGTCATCTACGTACAACACAAGAATGAGAGGCTGTCCCCCAACTATGATGTAGTAAACATTAAGGTCAACTTCACTCTTTTTGAAGCTCAATCCCAAAAGATAGCTATCAATGCAAGAGTACCATGCTCATGGGGCTTGCTTGAGCCCATATAGGGTCCTCTTGATCTTGCAAACATGTGTCTCCTTGCTCTGTGCCTCGAACCCTTAGGCTGCTCTATATAAATCTCTCCCTCATCGTTAAGGAAGGAAGTCTTTATGTCCATCTGGTGGATCTTCTACCCCATCTGCGTTGCAAGTGCTATAATGGTCCTTATAGATGAATAATGAGCCACAGGTGCAAAAGTTTCGTCATAGTCGATGCCCTCCACCTGAGAGAACCCTTTGTTTACAAATCTAGCCTTGAACTTCTCCATGCTCCTGTTAGATTCATGCTTAATATTATAGAGTCATAGACCCACCTAGATCTAATCATTGATCTGCACTCCGATCTTGGTACAATCTCCCAAACATCATTCTGCGCAATGGAAGAGTACTCCACCATAGCATCATGCCAAACCTGCTGAGAGGTTTCCTCCTTGCCGCTAGAAGGCTCTGTGTCTATGGCCTCAGTCATCAATGCCTTAAAACCCAAGTATCTCTGAGACTATTTGCTCTGCCTGAATGTGGATTTGGGTGCCCCAACCCTGTCCTGAGCCTCTTGAATCAACTGATCAACCCACTTCGACTTCCTTCTGCCTATGCTAAGTGTCATTGCTGGAGTGGGCCTTACTCGCTCTCCTCTCTCCTCCAATTCTTGCACAACCTCCCATCTGACTGCTGTATGACCTGCCCAACAATTGGCTATGATGTGGCATGAGGGGCTGCCTGAGCCTCCTGCTTAGGAGCTTGCAACTCCTCCACCTGTGCTGTAGCCTACTTATGCTCTAAGGACTTCATAAGAGCCCTTTCCTCCTCAAACTTGACATCACGCCTCATAACTGTCTTCCTCTGTGCTAGTATGTACACTCTATATACACCTTGATGTCTCACAATAGCCCATGAAATTTCCTTTTTCTGTTGTAGGTTGCAACTTGTTTCGACTCTCTGAAGGCATGTGGTAGTAAACCAAACTGTCGAAAATTCGGAAGTGTGAGACATCTAGTTTCTTTCAAGTGAATGCCTCCTCTGGTGTAAATCATCCAAGCACCTTGTGTGGACTCTTGTTCTGTAGATAAATTGCAATGTGGCATGCCTCTGCCCAAAGGAATAATGGCAGTCCTTGGTCATGCAACATGGCCCAGGGCATTCCAACAACGCTATTGTTTTTACTCTTTGCCACCCCATTTTGCTGAGGGTTATAGGGTGTACTGAGATCTATCCTGATGTCCTCCGTGGCACACAAATCCTTGAAGGCATTGGAGATGTACTCTTCTTCGTAATCTAATCTGAATGCTTTGACCTTATTTCTTGTCTGGTTCGCCACCAATTCGTTGAACTCTTGGAACTTCGAGAACACTTTGTATTTCTTCTTATGAAGAAGATCCACATCTTCCTCGAATGGTCATCAATGAAGGTGACGTGATACTTGTATCCCATGAAGGATGGAGAAGAGAATGGACCACATCCGTTCGAATGAACCAAGTCTAAGATGCCCTTGGCTCAATTTTCACTGCTGGGAAAGGACGTCTTGGCATACTTGCCAAGTGTGCAACCCTTGCACATGTCATGCTATTCTGTGTTGCACTGTGGCGACCGTGTGGCTATCTCCCTAAGGATTTTCAGCACTCCATGGTGCAAATGTCCCATGCGCCTGTGCCATAGCTCCCCAAGGTCTTGACCCTACTCACGACTCTCCTTGTTGCTACTTAAGGCCGTAGTTGTCTCAAACTACAACCTGTAAAGGTTCTTCGCCCTCACACCAATCTGCTTAATGGCTCCAAAATTTAAGGGCTTGAGGTAGGCCTTTCCTCTATTGAAAATGACCTCATAACCCTTGTCCTCTACGGTTGAAACAAAAACAAGGTTCTTGTTAAGGCCTGGAACATAAACTACATCTTTGAGATGAAGAGGGTTACCAGAATCCCTCTCAAATTTGACAGTATCCACACCCTTGGTCAAGTACCTACCATCATCTCCTAGCTCAATGTGGAACTGCATGTCCTTCTTTGTCAATTGGCCGAAGTATTCCTTGTTCCCAGTCATATGGTAGGATGCTCCATTGCCAATGTACCATATGTTGCTAGGTACTGAGCTTTCCATGCAGGTTATGAGCAAGAACTCCTTCTCAAACTTGGAATAAACTCGTCCACCTTTGCCGAAGTTGCCACTTGGTCCTTGGAACCCTTCTTCCTCTGTGGACATTTGTTGATGTAGTGTCCAAACTGATGGCACTGGAAGCATTTCATTTTATTTTACTGAGATTTCTTCTTCTCTTTCATGCCTTTGGAGCTGGACTCGACCCCTCTTGCGCCCTTCTTGCCTTTGCCCTTGCGCCCTTTGCCAACTAGGGAAAAGTTCTCTTCCTTATGTTTAACATGAGCTCTAGATTTAGCCTGCCTCTGTATCTCCTCCTGAATGCAGTCACCCCACAACCGCTCCCAATTTGGAAGCTTCTCTCTGCCACTCATTGCGTCTTGGAAGTTGTCCCATGATTTGTGAAGCCCTAACAATGCAAGGCTCACCAAATCTGCTTCAGGTACTGTCTCGCCCACATCTGCTAACTCGTCTTTCACCTAGATGAACCAGGTGAAATAAGAGCTTATGAGCTTAGACTTGCCCATTTAGATGTTTCTTAGTTTGTCCTTGAGCATGAGTTTTCTGGCCTCACTTGAGCCCTGGTAGAGGTTCAAAATGGCTGTCCACATTTCTTTGGCAATCTTCTTGCCGGAAAGATGTGGTACAATATGGTCTTTGACTCCCTCAAGAATGATCCTTCTTGCTCTGGCATCATTCTTGTTGTGCTGAGCCAATTGCTGGGGGTCAGTTGGTGTGGCTAGTGGGTTCTCCACAAACTCCTTCACACCCTGCTCCTCAAGCACCACTGTAATCCTCTCCTCCATAAGCATAAATTTGCTGCTCCCTCCAAACTGTGCTCTGGTCTCAAACCCCGGTAAGACATTCTGCTGGTCAAATTCTTTAGGAACCCTTGTGTGCTGGTCTAACTAGTAAAAATTGAGCTCTGGGTTAAAACCCTAGGTCGCACTGCTAGAACCCTAGCGCAACCCTTCAGCTGTATTGCGCATTCCTTTGACGCCTTAACCTGTTACTGAGGTCGATAACACGGGTGCTGGTCTTCATTTAAAGATGTGGCTCTGATACCATTTTAGTTTTCTTAAAACCCAACTATCTAATTTGTGAATTTTACCAAGTAAAGAACTGAAATCTGAACTTTAAATATTAACCCACAAATATACTGAGTTTTCTAACTAGCATGCACTGGAACAAGAGGAATCGATGAAGACAAACACACCATAAAAACTGAGCACAATAAATGTTACCCAAGAAACCCCAACTAGGGAAAACCTGCAATCTTGGAGTTTTTATTATTTTGCTCAGGAAATCTTCAGAAAGAGATTACAAATATGAGGGAAGAACTTCCCTTTTACTCTGCTAACTCTTTGCGCACTGGTATGTGCACTTCACACCAACCCAGTCTCTCTTCTGTGCCCTGTACGAATTTGTACGGCCTGTATGGCCTCTTCTATGTACTAATTTCGGCCACTGGAAGAAGTCTGCGAATGGTTGGAAGTGATCTGAGGCTGAATCGGCCTCTTTTCCTCCCTCTAGTTTGCTGATCTGAAACCATAGCGCTGAACATAATACTCTTCTTCTTAGCTGAGCTGAACACCAAGATCTTCTAGTGCATAAAGACTAAGTTCTGTGCCCTTTTTTCTCTTAGAAGTCGATCTCGGCCCACCACTGCCACGAATGTGTGAGATTAAATCTCCTTGGATGACTAAGATCAATCTAATTTTTGACTTATAGGAAAATCCAAATTTTCCTAAGTCGAAAACAGTAGAAAAAGTGAAAGCTGTGCCTTGGCCCCACTTGTGGGTCCCTCTGCCAAATTTAGTGCCTCTGCTAAATCTGGCTGAACCCTTCCTCTTCTAACTCCATTTAACAGTTTTTACGTGAAATGAGTTAGGTAGTCCCTATGCCTTTCAGTGCCATCACTGGAATACTTGATTCCTTTCTTTTTAGATATGGGAGGTCAGAGATATATTTGAAGACATACAGGAATCAAGAGCTTATCACTGCTTCATTAAATATATGGAGATACTACTTAAAAGTTTCTTCTTGGTAATTTATAATATGAAGGTACAGCTGTAATTATCTACATGACTACCATGTTACTAGTTGCGTTCAGTGATAAACTTTCATAATATGTATGAGTTGTCCTGACGATTCAATATCCTTCAATGAGAATGATGGTAACTGTTCTTATGAATTTCAGGACATTCCATGTGGCCTGCATTTGTCATGGATGAAGCACATGCAAATGCTTGTGATGGATTGGAAACAGCACCAAGGGAGGGTGCAATTCCAGTGCAATTTTTTGGAAGCCATGATTATGCAAGGTTTGCTTTGATAAAGATAATTTGTCAATCTTAATAGTTGTTTTCTAAAGTTTTGAAGTTGCTGTTGAAATGATCTGCTCTAATCTCAGATGTAATTGTATCTTTGATGTTTAGTTTCTTATCCCAGCTTGTGCTTTTATTTAATTTTAGACACATTCTTTGTGTAAAATTGTGTTTATGTTATCTTTTTATTATTTCCGAGCCTATCGTATTTTGTCAGAAAGAAAAATGATGATTCTCTTATCGATTTGTCGCCTCTGGGCAATTTACCTTTATGTTCAAATAAATTGTAGGCTTATCTGCTTTGGGGCTGTCATTTAACTACCAGGGATTATATGCATTTGATTAAATTTAAAAAGATGAAGCTAAAATATTTTTGTGTGAAATAAGTTTTCTTATTATTGCATGTCTTGATTATTACTTGTGTACTCTACCAGGATTAGTTCTAAGCAGATTATGCCTTTTTCCAAAGGCTTTCAATCCAATTTCCAACTGAAGTGCAAACGAATCCCCTTTCTACGAGGATTGTCTGAAGCATGGAGGTATGTGTTTATACTTGAGCAAAATTTAGATATTCATACAAAGAAATGCTAAACTATCCTCATGTGTATAAGTAATATATATACTTTTAGCTGAATAGAATATAACTTTAATATTTGCGTTGTATATTACGTAGTTAATTTAACAGTCTTGGGGTGTTAATTTTGCATATAACCTTTTATTATTTTGGCCTGCTCAATTTGCGTCTTAGCTTTTATGGAGCTCTTCTTGTCTGGTACTTAAAGTTTCAACTCCATGAACCATTGAAGATGCACCCATTCTTCTCCAAAGATTGTAGTTCAGCTTTCTGATTTGCATCTGTGTTTTTGTCATTGTAACTGGATGTATTATCTTAGTCTCTTTGACCACTTTTGTGATCTTTTGTTGGACATTAATAAAATCATATTATCTTTTCTTATCTACATTAGGTTGGAAAGTTAGTTGGCATGCAGTTATTCCTCAGCATATTAGATATTGACATTATTGTCAGAACTTTGACTTTCAATTTGAGCATTCCAAACGTAAAATTCAATATTGTATGTTTTCTTGAACTTTTCTTGATTTCTCTCGCTGAGCATTTCTTGTCTCTGATGGAATGTAATGCAAGTCTTATCTTATCTTATGTTCGTACATCGACTTTCTCTGATGTCTGATAAGTATTTTTTTGGTTGTAAATACTACTGACATTGCCATTATTCTTTGATGAGTTCGAGCACACTATTTATAGAGAATTATGTTGCAATTTGAGACAGATTGTTTTTCAAGACTGATTGCAATTAGTTGACTTATTTACGTAGTCAATATATTTAATGAAATTCATATGATAGCTGCTTTAAATTGACATATTGTGCATTGGCACACTTTGTGAATTCCATCAGGTATCTCAAGGAGCAAAGGCTTCCAGAAGAGATGGAAAAATTGCAAGCAGAAGTTGTGAAGTCTGGGCGTGTGATTGAGAATGAAGAAGAGTCTGAGCAAAGTGATGGTGATGAAGACTGCATGGGTGATGAAAGGAGTGAAAAGATCAAGAAAAGTGTCAAGTGTCTTTTCTCCTGCCCTACCAATATTGGTGGTCTTCATGTTCTAAGTTTAGGTGAAATTCATATTTCTAATTTTTGAAAATTGAGGTCCTTTGTGTAATGCTTCCTACATGTTGGTTTCTCAAATTAAAAGTTCTTCATCATGGCCATTAATCAACCAGAGGCTTTTACAATCTCATTCACCAGGCTTTTGTACACTGTATATCTATTCAATTTATATGAAACAATTGCTACTTGGGTAAAATCACTAGTATGCCAAATATGTCATTTCGACAAGTGCCTATTTACCATCATTAACACCAAAACAATGTAAGGTCTTAGTTCTACAGTCCATCCCCTTTCTGTGGAACCTTAATACATTTCTACAATTACTAAAGTCATTTTGGTCTTTAGAGTTTTCTGCAGGGTTCTGTTTACCACTTTGTTATGGTTCTTGTTCACAAGAATGTCCTGGTGAAGGCATTTAATCAATCATTACCTCCAATGAAACATTCCAGATGAACATATCCATAAATATGTGTTACTTCAGGAGAAATTCTTATCTTCCCAACCAAATAAAATATGGAAACTCCCTTTAAAAAGAGCATTTAATCAATCTCCTACAGTGAAACATTCCAGATGAACATATCCATAAATAAGTTACTTCAGGAGATTTTTTTTTGTCTTCCCACCAAATAAAATGCTGAAATGACCTTTAAAGAGAGCATTATTCTTTTACTTCCACTGTGCACTGCCTCTAATAATATATCAAGAGTAGAATAAAAAAAGGACATTATCATTAAACCTTTGTTTGAGAAATAAAACTATTGGCTTTTGTTTCAAATTTGGCGGGCAAAACACAATCATATCGTTTGCAAGATTCTCCTTTGCTTTTATAGACACAAAAGATGTTAAAGATGCACAAGTTTGGGGGACATTGGGACACCATGAAACCTTTTATTTTACAATGTGGATGCCTATTACTTAATTTCTATTTAGCTCATCATTTTTGTTATGTCCAAAGAAAAAACATGAGAAACTTAACCTCTAAATGACTGTTGGCCTTCAATCCTGATATGTACCCGAGAACTATTATATGTAGTTGTTTGTGTTTAACACAGCCTTGTGTTGGTGGAAATATTTATTGCATGGAAGTTGTAATTGTCACAATTATAGCTATACTGTTTCTTGTAATTCTAGAAGTCTCATATAAATGGGAAATGCACATCTGAAATTCTAGTAATCAACTGCAGTTTCCTTTTTGGTACTTTTCCTGGAATTGTATGCCCCTCTTACTGGAATTTAATAAGAACAAATTATTGAAGCAACTATATGTAGAAAATGGATTTGGGGAAATTTGCAAACTCTATATGAGTTGGTATAAGTTAATCTTTTCCTAATAGCTTAATAAGCTCTGCTCTTTTTTTTCTCTAAATCTTCTAGCTTCAAGGCAATATAAGCTCTAAATCATTTGAAATCCTTGTATATGTGCCACAGGAAAGATTGTAAAAGATTCAGAACATTTTCATGATGAGCATCATATATGGACTGAGGGATACACTGTGACAAGGAAATTTACTTCAGTAAAAGGTATATCAAAGTTCATATGAAAGATTTTCTATACTTCACGTAGTATCGATGTCACTCAAAAACCAAACACCCTTCTGCTGACTATTGTTCAACTCAGTGTTAAATGACATATTTACGGCTCCTGTTGCAGTTCCAGGTACTGAAGCTGAATACAGGATGGAAGTCTTGAGAAATCCATCAGAAAGTAGGTTGCCACTATTTCGAATCACATTGGAGGATGGGGAACAGGTGAATTGTAAACAATGCTTTTGCCTCTATTAGCATGTTACTAGTCCTGTTGCTTTCATCTGAAAATAGTTGTAATAAAATGAGTCTAACAGCCTAAATTTCTTGTGAATTTTATATCATTCTGTTAAGCAGATCATTTCCTAGTGGGGCTTGTGTGCTATCTTTTATGTTACATTTTCTTTTACTTCTATGATGTGCTTATATTGGTCTAACCTCAACTATGCAAGTGATGCAATATACTTTTTTTCAATCCACTGTTCTTGAGGAACAATGTGGAACACATTAATCATGTAAACTTACACTTAAAGAGAAGACTACAAGCCATCTATGCAATCTAGGCGGATACTGGTGCTCATGAATGATGAATACCTACTCTCAATTCCATCTTTTGAATTTTAGTCTCAATATAGGTTTACAGATGGATGAAGACATTGGTTGGAAATGGTGAACCGTGTACAGGTTTGAATGTTTTTTTTTTATCTTGCAGTACTTACTACTTACCACCATTAGGCCCATTGGCTGACAAAAGTGATTAGAAAGCTCATTCACCAGGAAAGGGCTTACTCAAATGTTTATGTATTCCAGCACGGAAGCTCCCTCATTTCAGTGAATTTTGAATCGTTTATACTTTTGCATTAAGAGGGGAATTCGAGCAACATGATATTGTCTTAGTTCTTTCTGTAAGTGAGCCTGTTGCAAGAAGCAGCTGAGGAGACAAGTGTGGTTGCTGGAATAAGGTTGCCTAATTGGACTTTTGAGGCATAATGATGTATTTTATTTTGTATATGCCTGTGTTGGGTCCTCTGTATTCAAATTTTTTTAATGTAAAAAAATCTTAAAAACTCATTTAAAATTAGAGGATTAAACAGCCAAGGTCCAGTGCCCTTGGCTTAGTTCACAGAGCCAATTTTTCCAGCAAAAAGGAAAACTGAACAAGCTTATGCTGCCATTCCTGGGATTTAAAATCCATGAGCTTTGGCGATCACACGTGCAGAATGACTAGCACGTATTTGGAGAATGACTTAGTCGGTCTTTAGGAGACTCGTATTTGGAGAATGACTAGCTAATCATTCTCTTTTCGATGATCATATTCAAGTCAAAGGGTGCTAGAGAGAAGTCAAAGAGAAGCGACATGGGTGGTTAGCTAGACATTAAGTCATTCCAGGTTTGGCCTTATGATTTGTTACCGCCCAAACCGTTACTTTTAGTGATAAAAGTCCTGAAGCACAAGTAAGATCCTATGGGTAAGAAAGAAAGGCTACTCGGGTTCAAGTCCTCAGAGACGTGGCCTGTCATATTAACGCTGGAGGGATAGCCGTCCCGTTGGAGTTTGGGATCCCGGATCCAATACCGGTGGTCTTCAGACGTCTCGGTCCTAGTCTGAACTATGAGTTCCCAAGTGTCCTTGCCCATGTCATATTGTAAGAAACCCTTCTTGGGAATTATTTGTCAAGAAAGAAATTTATTTTATTGTATTTTAGGTCTTCTAGGCCTCCTTCACCAAGTCGGCCTCAAACAGGGTAATTCAACCTCAGAAGAAGCCTATATATTGAAGCAACTCAACCTCATTTGAAACACTCCCTCAACAAGTTTGATTTGCAGTAAAGTGCAGTAGTTGGATGTAGTAAAGGGTACAAATTCCAAGGAAGAAGAAGGAAGGGGCTAGCGAAGGAGAAGAAGGTCATTATCTTGCTAAGGAAGTCGATTTCTCTCTCTATTATCTCACACGTGCGAAATTATGCTGGAAGACTGAAATTCTACAGTTGCTGGGGAGGCCGAAAATTTGGAGTAGTTGCGTCGAAAAGTTTGCTGCTGGATCAAAGTTTTGGATTGTAGTTGCTCTTTGAAGAGCTGACATTTACGAGGAGGAAGGTAGGTTGGTCTAGGGTCTTGGTTGATGAAACAAAGATAAAAGAAGAACATAAGAAAATAATAAGAACATAAGGATATCACAAGTAATTATCAACATAAGAAAATCTTTCTGCCTTTCTGATTTTCTAACATCTACAAACATCAATTCACTCACACCTAGAGCATCAGACCCAGAGCATCAAAGGGTTTAGTACCATACGGTTCCTGAACAGCCCACCCCCCACAACCTAATGAGTTCCTCCCTACCCCCAATAGAGCATCCAAAGACTTATCCATAGCTTCTTTCCTTTGGCCTCAGATCACATCCCCGGGATCATATAGCTAGACCCCTCATTCAATCTAGAGGACTTTGATAGTGAGCCAACGCCACTTTTGCCCCCTCGCTGTCAACTATTAAACTTGGGCACTCTTGACATCATTTGCCTCCAACCTTGGACTTATTCACTTAACCTTTTACATGATACAATTATATACATGTTTATTGTTGAAAATGTAGCGAAGGAAGGTCTTCTAGCTTGTGCCTTAGCTAGTAAGGACTTCAAATTGTCTTTTTCTAGCATGAAGTGAATTCATGAGATAGACTTCAGTGTGATGAGTCGATTATTAGTTCGCTGGAATGGTCATCAATAGATTCTATGTGTAGTGTTGGAGCTTTACAGTGGTAGAGACGAGTCCAGTTAGGACAAGTTACGATTGCAAAGACAAGTTCAGTTAGGATGAGTTAAGACTCCAGAGACATGGGAAGAGAGGATAAGTTAAGTCCTCGATCAACTCGATTTACAACTAGAGGAAATCAAGGAGCAACTCTAGCTGGCTAACTGAGAGCTAGTCCAAGTGTAACTGAGACTTGCTCCAGTTAACTAGCAAAAGGAACTTGTTGCACTTGTGTGAACAAAAATTCAAACTTGGCCTCCTTGCATGAATTGAAGATCTATTAAGGCAAGAGAAGGATGAAGGCACATATTGATGATTCTTTATTGTTGGCAGAGCGCATTGGTTGAGGAGCAAAGATCAGAATTCGAAGAGCAAAAGCCAAGCCTAGTTTTAGCAGGATACAATTGTGTGTGCAGGACAAGATTAAGAGGGAGGGTCAAGAGTGTCTTCTCAAGGCCAAGAGTAGTGGTCTAGGAGTATGCTGAGATCAATTGTGGAGCTGAGATTAATTTCTCAGAGGCTATTTGCTGGCTGTAGTAGCAACATACTGAATTTGTAAAAGATCTATTTGCTCAAAGAACAATCAATAAAAAGCCCACAACAAAGAAAACAGGTTTTCCCATTTGGGTTTCCTAGTTAAAACATTGGTGTCAAATTATGTGTGTGCATGTGTTTTTATATCAAGTATTTTTCACTACATGTTGAATGTGAAGAAACTTTGTATCTTGGTGAAAGTTAAACTTGGTTTCAATTTTCAATTGATTTGAATTTTCATTAAATTCATCTAAGTAGTTGCAAAGTTTCATGAAAATTAACATGGTATTAGAGCCCTGCTCTGTATAAAAACTAACTCCAGGATTTGTTCAGTCAGCGAAGAGTGCAATTCAGTTAGTAGGCCCTACATTAGAGTTTGAAGAGCAGTGTTTTGGATAACAATATGTTGTTTCAAGGACCAAGGGAAGTAACTGTTTAGAGGGAGACTCTAACTTCTGCTCATGAAGGGAGCGATTTCAGTGGTGTTGGAAGATATTTGGGTGCTAGAGTCTGCGAAGAAACCACAAATTGCGCACACAGATGCCCAATAGTTGATTTAACATAACAAGAATGACACCAAGGCCAAAGACCATATTATCCCTCATCTCCATGGGAAGATGAAAACAAACAATATGTGTAAAGGCATCTTGGCTTTGTATCAGGGATCTAGTGATGCCAGGAAACCTGCCTTAAAGGACAAGCTAAGAAATATTCAGATGAGCAAGGGAGAGCCCATCATTACTTACCTTTCCAAGTTCACCCAGTTTCGGGATGAGCTAGCTAGAGTGGGCAAGACTGTAGCAGACAATGACCTTGCGAGTCTTGCGCTACTGGGACTTTATAAGTCTTGGGAGAATTTTGAGGATGTAGTTAGTGGTAGAGAGAATCTTCCCATCTAGGAAAGGCCGTGGGGAGATTGCGTCCAATAAGAAATCCGGAGGGGGACGAGAGCTAGAGTTTCAGTGAAAACTAAGGACGAGGAGAAATTTGACTTGGAAGGCAAAGGAAGCAAGGCCAAGGGCAAGAAGAGCCAAGGCGATGCCAAGTCCGGTTAGAAGGGCGAGAAAAAGAAGAAAGATCTGAGCAAGATAAAATGCTTCTCTTGCCACCAATTTAGACACTAGGCCACTAAGTGTCCTAATCAGAAGAAGGGTTTTGATAAGGAGGTTCTAATAAGGATCATGTGGTAGCGTAAGCAGAGATGGAAAGGGGGAGATCCGGTTCTTGTAAGAGCTCACCCCGATGAACCCTACTTCCGAACGCTGAGTCGATCCCATCAACTTGTCAATTCTTGGTGTAATAATGACTTGGAAACCCATATTCTGTACACTCGGCTCTTCCCTGCTAGAATAAGGCTCTTGCCGACTGCTCGAATGCACCGAGGCTGAGAGATAGAATAATAACATATCAATGGCCCAGAGGAAAGAGAATAAGTCCCCCTATGACTGGAGAGGAGAAGGGCCCCCATATCACCCGGGAACGAGGCTTACCCCCTACGGAATAGGAGTTCCCCGGGTCACGTCCCAATATGAGAAAATATCACGTACACATCAATATATTCTTCTTGTATTTATTTGAACTGATTTCTTCTTTGATGTTTTGGAAGGGGTGTTGGTGGCTATACTATATACGACGCCCCAGTTATCGATCAACATTGATCCTAACCATCTGTTACCCTTGCTTTTGCTGGAATGGGTTTCCCGCCAGCATGAACCATGGAGCTTTGATGCTCCTTCTTGGTGGCATTGGGATCCAGGTGGATCTACTAGTAGCAGGTTGAGTCAAAGATGGACATGGGATCCAGGTATTCGAGGATACAGTCATGTTTCGATAGCTTGGGGGCGTAACGTGGACCAATGGTTTGTATGGGATCCGAGCATTGGGTCTCAGTTCCGTTGGACCACCAAATTGGTTGGATTGCTTGAGGGCAAGCAATCTTGGGGTGGGAGGATTGTCATGTCCCCATTTTTATTCTTCTTCATTGTACAGCCAGGGTGGATTTCAAGGGCAGGGGATGACTATGTCAGTGGAGTAGGTTTATGTCATCAAGGGTTTTGATGGAGCTTTGAGGAGTTTTTATGGGATTTGATGGCATTCTCTCGACATATTCCATCATCCACATAGTTTGCCTTTCGTTCTGTCGCATTCTGTTAACTTTCAAAAATCACCGTTATTATTGGGTATAACTTAATTAATTATTTTCGAGGTGGCATCCCAGGGAAATTAATTGGTGGAACACCTTAGTGTAATAGATCGTTGGAACCAGAACGAGAAGATCTATAAGATGGGATGGTTAGATATGAGTTTCAGTGACCTGAGGAGATCCTGCAGTTTCAGTGACCTGAAAGCCAATATAATTATTTTAATTGAAATAAAAGAGGGAAAAGTGCTCCATGATTAAAATAATAATAAAATAGAAGGTTCTAGAGGAGTCCATCAAATCTATAAAAGAGGAGGAGACTATTGGAGGACATCTTGGATTTGATATTGTTTCTTGTACGAGAGGTTGAGAACCTGGTTCTCTACTCTAGCAGTATCCCTAGGACGGAAACCCTCGGGTGATTCAATGAGAGTGGGCGAGCACCCATCTCTTCCCTTGGTGAATCCATTCAGGATTCATAGGTTGCAGTTTATTGGTTTTCGGTTTGTTTTGGAGGCTGATTGCGGCATTATTGTAGATCTGTTTGAGGCTAGTTTATCTCAGCTATATGGGTTATATGTGCATGTAAAACCTTGTTTATCTAATATAATAAAGCTGAGGTTGTTCCTGTTCATTGTGTTATGGTATTGCAATGCCTTGTCTGCTTAATTTTACATGGCAATCTTCTGTTAAATGTATGATATTTTTATGTGAAGTGCGTGTTTCAAATTTTATTCATTTGGGACATTACATTGATGGTGAGGCCTTGGGTGAGTCCTAGTGTCTAGAGTCATTGTATATTACCTTACTAGATCACTCGTAAAATTTCGTGGAATTTGATTAGGTCTAGGGGTCAATTTTTTAATTTTTTAAATTTTCCGGAAAGCGGAAATTTGAATAAAATCTAAATGTAAAATGTAATAAGTGATGTCTAGAGAAATTGTATGGGGTATGTGTGCTTAAAATTAGACCTCTCACCCTCATATTTCTACTATGCCACACTTTGAGGGGTAAAAAATAAGTTCTAGACCCTCAAAACCCACTTTTCCTAAGTTTTGTGGAAAATGTGGCAATAAATTAGCTCAACAATTAAATAAATATAGAAAAATAATTATCTACACATGTCCAAATGATGTGGAAATGAGGTGGAAATTCATCTAAAGGTCAAAGTTGAGTTACTAAGTGATGTGGACTCCACATAGGCCACAAATCAAGTAAATCAATTTTTTTTGCGGAGAAGACACTGAGTTCCAGTGACAAGATCCACGATTTGAGGAAGTTAACTCAAGCTTCAAGGAGATATCATGAGTTGACTTGAGATTGGATTAGAGTTTACTTGAGTGAGGGGGTGAGTGGTCTCCTACCACTCCACTTCACTCTTCCACACGTCCTCTCATCTAATTCGAGCTCCCTCATCAAGGATTGCATGGGCCTCTAAGGAAGAAATCAAGTTGTCACTTGGGAAATTCAAATTTGCATGAAAGAGCATTGAGATTGTCACCTATTTGTGTTGGGATTGTCACCATTTGCCTTGGGATTGGCTCCCAAGCTTCTATATAATAGAGCTGTGGCCTCTCACACATGTATCTTTGTTACTAGCTATTGTGCCTGCGGAAACGTCGCTGCCTTGTACGCTTTTAGAAATATCAATAATGACTTTGGTGTTTCATTCATGAGGTGTTCCTCCTTTTGGAGTGTGATGAATTGTTGATCATTGGAATAATTCTTTTACTCATGCTTTGATCTAATTTGTTTCCATATGCTCTTGTAGATTTGTTAATATAAAGCTATCTTGCATTGACATTTGATTTAGAAGTATGCTCTATATATAAAATGCTCTAGTTGGTTTCAAATAAATCTCTAGAGTTTCTTATCATTGTTTACTGCTAAATCTATATGGAACTATTTCTTGATTGAAGTTTTGTTGAGGGAACATCTTGTTGGGATCAAAGAATCAAGCGTGAGGGGAAGTCTTTGGAAAGACCAATCCACTCTTGATACATTCTCAAAGGAGTTCTCATTTGTTCTTTGAGTTTTCATAGTCTTACAAAGTGTTTTGCAGAGGTTTTAGGACATAACTTGCATAGAAGTCAAGTACTTTTAAATTTAAATAATTTTTATTAAACGTTGTGCTCCAATTGGTTTCATTTGCTATCTAAGAGCTTAAAATGGTTAATCAAAGAGGAGAGTTTACTCACACTTTTTAGCTTAGTCCTTTGTAAATTGTAATTGTACTTATACACTTCATCTTGATTTTTGAGGGACATCTTCTACAAACTCATAACAAGTGTTTGTAGGACCCATCGACGCATGATTGGATCATTTCCCAAGGAGGCCGTGAGCATTTGGAGTCCCTCATTTTTTGTAAGGCCGAGTTCATTTGAGAGCTGCACATAAAGCTAGGCCGTGGGCCACTTAAGGCTGATTTTCCCCTTGTAATTTTCAGATTTTGAGGAGGTCTCTTTAACTACTTTGGTTGCCACATTTTCACATTATACAAGAAGGGGAATCTAGCTCCTATAGTTTTGATTGTGTAAAAGTTTCTCCTTCATCTTTTGGGCAGCCTTTTAAGGCCTTCTCCTCATTGTAATACCTCTAATAAAATAATCTTCTTGGGCTTGAGGGAGCTTGGTATTCATTCCATGGTATCCCACCTCCTCATTTAGAAGGAGGACTCTTGTGGATGGATTGTTTTGCATTCTTAACTTTCACAATTTAGCTTCTCTTGCATGCACTTTCCATTTGCTAATACTCATTCACACATGGTAAATTTTGGGAATTAATACAACCTCAAAACTCCAGTTCTTTTATTAAATTAAGTTTGCTACATTTTTACTTGAGCTTTGCATCCTTCATTTCATTGTTGCTTTGAGCTACAAGTTGACGCTTTACTTTGAGCCTATGTTGTAGGAAATGCTGGTCCCAAGGATGTTTTTGGGCTGAAACGAAACTGAAACGTGGAAACGTGTTTGGTATGGCTTGGAAACGCGTTTCAGGCCGTACTGGCACATTTCACATGGGGGAAATGTGGCCCAGTACGACCTGAAACGCGTTTCCAGGTCGTACGGCTGCGTTTCCACCTTTAAGTTGTGATTTTTCCACTTTTTTTGTTTGTTTGTTTTTATTATTTTATTAGGCAAGTAAAATATCTTTTGGATTCTTTTAGATGGCTCTCGCAAGTTATAAAAAGACTCTTGCCTCATTCCCTCATTACATGAATTGAGCAAGTTGTTTTACTTGAAGACGAATGATTTTAGCAAGGAGAAAAGAGTAAGAGAGCAATGGTTTCAGCTAGGGCGTTTTTAACATTGAGCAAAGGAGATTTTAGCAGCAAGAGAAAGAGATTTCACAAGCAGATTTGGAGTGCAGAGTTTTCGGCTATGACATTCTTGGTTTTTGGCTTAGCTACAACCATATTTCTCGTCTTTTCTAGCATTTTGGGGTAGCTTCAGCTACAAAAAATTAATTTGGGTAAGAAGCATTCATTTTCTTAGTTTTTTCCCACTATTTCTTCTATTTTTCGAGGGTTTATGCTTCCAAATATATGAAAAACATTTTTTCTTTACAGATTTGTTTATTATTTTTTTTTTTGCAGCAATGGCTTCCAACCAAGGTGCAAGTTCAAGCCCCAGGTCCAACCCAAGGGCTGAATATTATCCTCTTTGGAGGCATGTTCAAAAGCTTAAAAAATGTGGAGGTGGTGGCTCATGGGAATGGCGATGTAATCTTTGTAGTGATTCATACAAGGGCTCCTACCCAAGAGTGAAGGCACATATTTTGCATGGAGGAGGACAGGGGATTGCAGGTTGCACAAAAACAACAAACCCGTCGGCGAGGAGGGCATATTTAAGAGAGCAAGATGAGGCAGATGGAATTAAAAGAAGGCATGAAGAGCTTAGTCGAGCTACTCCTCAAGCTCCACCAAACATTGAGCCAAGGATTGTAGTTGAAGGCATGAAGAGCTTAGTTGAGCTACCCCTTAGCTTTAACTAGGAGAGAGCTTAAACTGAGAGAGTTGGGAATAGGTGACAACCCCATCTCTTAGTTTTGCCACCAAGCCACACCTTGTGGGGTTAAGGGCCTTTTCTCACTAACTTAGGTGTGTGTTGATGGAGGCAACAGGTCCCACAGATGGAGCTTAGGTTGGGGAATTATTCTCTTACTAACGACTTTTATGTGGTGGAGTTAGCCGACACCAATCTTGTATTGGGAGTCTAGTGGCTTATTTCTATTGGAAGGCACTGGAAATATTATCAAACCATGGAAATGTAGTTTCTCAAAACTAATGGGCAGAGAGTCTTATTGAGGGGAATGACCAATGGTTTGTTGAGGGTTGTCACAACCAAAAATATGGAGGCCCTATTTCAACATGGAGACATAGCATGGCCTGCAGAATGCATGGTGACAATGCAAAATTTGCCAGATGGCAATAAGATTTGCTCAACCTACATCCAAGCATTATTGAGCAAGATTCATAAGGTGTTTGGAGAGATCCCACCAAGAGAGCCTTCTGATAGGGGATTTGAGCACACTATAGAGTTAGAGGAATGTCTAAAGCTAGTTATAACAACTCTTCCTTATAGGCACCCCAAGAGATTTAAGGAAGAGATTGAGAAGACTATTAAGGAGCTATTGGATATCGGGCACACAAGGCCTAGCTTGAGCCCGTTCGCCTCTTCAGTTGTGCTGGTCAAAAAGAAAGATGTGTCCATGAGGATGTGTATCAACTACATGGCCTTGAACAAGAAGGCAATCAAGAACAAGTACCCAATACCCAAGATCGATGAGCTATTAGATGAACTAAACGGGGTAGTTTATTTCTCAAAGATTGGTTTATGATTAGGTTATCAATAAATCATGGCACGTGAGCAAGATGTACATAAGTTTTCTTTCATATGTCGTTATGGACATTATGAATTCTTGGTCATGTTGTTTGGTTTAACCAACGCACTGACAACCTTCTAGTCATGCATGAACCATATTTTCAGAAGCAGTTGCGAAAGTTTCTATTAGTATTTTTCGATGATCTCCTCATATATAGCAGGACTTGGGAGGAGCACCTTAGACACTTGGAAGAAGTGTTGAGCATATTGGAGGAATAATCCCTTTTTGCTAAGGAGTCCAAATGTGAATTTGGAATGACGAAGATTCTGTATCTAGGGCATATTATTAGTGCACAAAAAGTACAGGTGCACCAGGAAAAGATTTAGGCTATACTTGATTTGCCAACAGCTAAGACTGTCACGAAGCTACATGGATTTATGGGCATATGCAACTACTATAGGTGATTTGTCAGAGGATATTCATAGTTGGTGGCAGACCTAAGAAATTTAACCAAAATGGGAGCTTTCAGATGGTCAAAAGAGGCACAACAAACTTTTGAGGGTAGCAAGGAGGTGATGAGGACTTGCCCAGTCCTAGCACTTCCTGACTTCTCTTGCTTGTTTGTACTGGAGTGCGATGCATGATGGGAAGGCATAGGGGCCATGTTAATGCAGGTTAAGCACTCAATAACTTTTGAGCGCTGAGAGCTAAGGGAGATGGAAATACTCTATTCTATCTATGATAAGGAAACGCTTACCATCATGCACACATCGACAAAATTTAGGCAGTATTTGGTGGGTGGGAAGTTTGTGATCAAAATTGACCACAACATCTCGAGGTACTTCTTAGAGCAGAAAGGTCTAAATAAAAGACAACAAAAATAGGATAGTAAGATACGAGCCTATGATTTTGACATTGAGTATGTCAAGAGGAAAACGAATGTGGTAGCGGATGCCATCTTGAGGAAACCAACATGTTCTTACATGGAGATCACTATTGATTAGAAGGCACTTTTGCTAGTAGAATACTCCAATAATAAATTTGCACATGAGTTGATGGATGTGATAATCTAGGATGACAGGTACAAGGTAGTAGATGCCATCATTCTTTTACAAAGGTAGGATTTATTTAGTCCCCGAGTCAAGGCTCAAAGAAAAAATCATGAAGGTTGCCCACGATTCACCTCTAGTCGGTCATCAGGGATATTTGAAAACATATCGACAAGCATGTGACAAAGGGCCTCAAAGACGATGTATGGAGGAATATGATGAAGTATACTACTTGCCAACAGAACAAGGAAGAACATGCTCATGTCATAAGATTGTTACAACAACTTCTCATACTAGATAAAAAATGGGAGAGTATTTCCATGGATTTCATTACATAGCTTCCAAGGGTACAAGCCAGAGAGTTGACAAATTGTCCAAATTTGCGCACTCCAGAGAGGCAAGTAGTAAAATTATTTTCAGGGAGATTTTTAGGCTACATGGAGTACTTGACATAATGTCAGCGAAAAGGATAACCAATTTCTCAGCCTTCTGACAAGCATTGTTTAGATTGGTAGGGATAGAGTTGACCTCTAGCACTAGTTATCTTCCATAGACAGATGGCCAGACAAAAATCGTAAACAAATGGGTGGAAGGTTATTTGAGGTATTATCTGGTTGGGTAGCAAAAGACATGGATCTAGTGGCTGTGCTTGTGGGAATACTACTGCAGTACTACTTATCATATGTCCATCATTATGATACCATTACAGGCACCATACGAGTATAATGCCTCTCCATTTATCGAGATAGCTTTCAGGGACAACAGGGTGCCAAAGGCCAGGGATTGGTTGGAGGAGAGCTAGGACATTCTCAAAGTCCTTAAAGAAAATTTGCAGAGTGCACATAATCAACAGAATATGTATGTGGGCTGCAATAGGATCGAGCTCAATTTTCAGGATGGTGATTTAGATTCCCTGCGCTTGCAGCCATACAGGAAGTTCTCTCTAAAGAGGAGTGGGGTAGAAAAGTTAAAGCCTCAATTTTATGGGCCTTATAGAGTCATACGAAAGATTGGAGAGGTGGCTTATGAGCTAGAACCATTTGAGAAGAGAAGGATCCACAATGTGTTTCACGTGTTGTGCCTCAAGAAGGTGAGAGAAAATATAGGTGATACAAAAGGTTATCCTCGACCCAGAGGCTGCATTATAGTCAAGATACAATAGTAGCAAATCAACTAAAGACAAAAGGAAGATGGAATGTCATCATTGCAAGAAAATGGGTCACATATCCTGTAATTGTGGATTTTGAGCTAATGATGATTTCAAGGAAACTTTAAAGACCAATCACATGTTGCAAATGTAGACATTGTTGAAGATTCATTGAATGTTGGCAATAGTGATTATCTTACTGAAGAAAGGGCATTTTATTCATTTTAAAAAGCCCACACTTGGAAAACAGAAAGGGATCTAATATAGATAAAGCTCGGTATGGATGTTTGTTTAGATAGTTTGGGAGTTTGTGAATCCTATGAATTATGCCCTTATGAGGGTCATGAGAGAACCTGATGGAGCACTATGGATGAATGGTTGTCCAATAATTTGAGAGATTTGCAATTTGGGAGTTTGGGAGGCAGAATCTAGGAACTTGAGAATTAATGTTGAGAGCTACACTTTTATGAGTGTTACGAGGAACTATACCTCATCCAAGAACTGTTTTCAAAGAAGCTTCTGAAGAATGTCTTGTTCTTATGTTTTAGTTGCTAGTCAATGTGTTTTTCTTTCAATACTGTAAGTCAATTTTCACTTTATGACTGGAGGTTATAGTTTATGCTTTTGTTTAGCGTTTGTGTAGTGTGGTCTACCCACATTAATAAGTGGAAATGACTCGCTCAGTGAGAGATCATATATGAGGAGGTAAACTCCATTGTTATAGATGCACTGATTATTCATTGATAATATCATATTTTGTTATTGTAAGCATCTTCCTTTTAGCTTATTTATGTGACTAAACCCTATGTAGTCTTCCATCATTTAGTGATCCAGCTCATTTGTAATAGAAAACGAATCACGAAGAACATTTTCAAAATAATAAATCATAAAGAGAAGTTCTGAGATAGATGTCATTTGAGGAACAATTGCCAATGGCAATTGCATGGAGAGTAGTTGGGTGCATCTACAGTCTAGGTAGATGTGTCATGTCTATAATGCTATTCAACAAAATTGAAAAAAATTGAAGTCCGTAAAAGCAATATTTTTATAAATAGTTGACCATAATAATAATAAGTATTATAATAAACAAAAAAAGACAATTATAATAATGAAAAAGTATATATAATAACTTGTGCTTGTTATCTCTCATAGATTGTCGTTGCCCTTGATGATTTCAATTGTTGAAAAATGTTAGTGCTAACTATGTATTTTTCTTCACTCATGTTATACACTATTATTTAAAACCAGAAAAATCTATTTCTCCAAATATAACACAAAATTGGAGTGATTGTTTTGATAAAATGTAAGCGATGCTTCAGAACTCCCACTGACATATTTATAATTTGCATTAAAATCATTTCAATTTTCGATGTAATCGGTTTCAATCCACACATATTCCATATTAATTCTAAGAGAACTCTCATTGGATTGATAGCCTTAAGGTGACTACATATGTTGAAACAGGTCTGGGTTGAGCTTGTAGGCCTTTTATGTATCCATAATGCAACAAAAAACAGGGTTATTGCATTTTGTTATCTGTTTTCAAGGGAATTTGTGTCCTCCCTCCTTTTTGTCGCATACAATGCACAACATAGTGGATCCAACTTAGGTGGTTTGTGGGTAGCTACTGTCAACTGGTATGGAAAATTGTTTACTGTGGAACTGTAGCAGGTCTGTATAGACAAAAAATTGTAAGCCTGTGTGCTATTGGTTCCAGCCATGTGTAGGTGGTAATCTTGGGATGGTCATTGCCTTGGGGAATTTGGATCTTTGTTGTTAATTTCTTTCAATTTTCTGGTTGCAGAAATACATGGTACTCTGAGCAGGCATGTTAAGAAGAATAAATGCCAATGTGATATTTCTTATGTTGTTTTGGAGAAATCCCCATACTTTTGAAAGCATTATTTTCATTAAACTATCAAAGCTTTTGACCTTGTTGTCTAACCCTTTACATTACACTCTGCACAGGTTGATGGATCCACTCCGGCACAATGTTGGAAGAAAATATATGCAAGATTAGACAAGGCAAAGCAAAAACTTGGCAATGGTTTGAAAGCCAGTGCAGAGAAAAAGCGTCATTACAAGTCTGGTTCATATATGTTTGGATTCTCATATCAACGCATAGCTAATGTTATACAGGCAAGTTTAGTAAACCATGAATTACTTATCAGTTTGGTTCAGATTTATTGCTACCTTACACACTTTATAACCAAGATGTGATGCTGTTTTGGAATTCTATGCACCACAGAAAAAGAATAGGCTTATGAAGTTCTGTGTAAGATATTATAAAAAAGCTCTTGAACAAACTGTGCCTTACTCATAGATTAAACATCTTGGTTATGTACACGATTCATATGCAAGCCTTTGCAGCGTATATTACAGAAAAGTTTGCAACTGAAGTCCCAATTTATGATTTGATATTTGGTTGTCTTATAATATTTGTTTTGTTGGAGTCATTTTTAAAGAATGTGGGCTTGCTGTCTGATTCCCCAACATGATTGGACAATTTTGTGTTGTTGCAACTAGTAAGCTTGTAATCCTTCTAAGTTTCATGTGTATAGTATACGTCACATGTCCCTAGTTAAAACTTAAAGATACAGTACTGCTTTTTTTTCCTGGGTAGCAGTTAATGCAGATGAAGAGAGGCCACTGACTGTAAATATAATTTATATCCATGATTCAATGTGCTTTTGGGCCAATTTTGCTCTTCTTATTTTGCTATTGGTGCATGCTTTTTCATATTTCTCTGATTTACGGAGACATGCTGGTACTTATATTTTTGCATTCCGTAGTAGTTCATGGTATTTAAATATGATCTACTAATATTTGAACTTCAGATCTTCATTTAAAAATGTAAGAATCTTTTAAAAAGCTACTACTTTTTAAGCATTTTAAACCAAAGATAAATTTGTTATGTATATTAATGACAGGTGGGATCTAATTTATCTTGTCAATATTTGACACTTAAAAATTTGTACATATAAAAGATCATATTAATGTTCTCACGTATTCCTTTTGTTTCAAGAAAATAATTTATTTATTATATAATAATTTACAAAATGATTGGCATTGTATAATGTTGTAGTAGTAATGTTACCAGAAATTAATACATCTGGCATTTTGCTTCTTTTTTGACTGGTAAGTGGTTGGTATAACCTATTGTGGCTTGGAGTAAAGCTGGAAATATATGCAGCCTTGTATACAATATCCTAGTTCTTGAACCAGGGATAACCAGTTTATTGAAATAAACAAAAGTTTATAATTTGAAACTAGGATCACACTTGCTGAAATTGGACCCTTGTGCAAAAATTTGAAGCTCTATTGAAGTTGCGCTTTTCTCCGTTGGATGTTGAGATATCACTTGCATATTCTGTAGCTTCTCTCCCGCAGAGCTGAGGCCTTTTATCCATTCTTCCTTTGTTCGATACTTGTTTTGCCACAATCATTCCATTCAGGTCTTGTAACTGCTCCGAAAATTGGAGAGAGCACCTCATGATGTCCACCTGGCACCAATCCTTTACTTGTTTTGGGATATATTCTCTCCACTCCCTTTAGACTACTGGAAACTATTTTATGCATTTGGAAGGATGAAAGTATTTTTCCTTGATTTGTTGGAGTGAGGGTCTTGTATCTCCATTGTATGCCAAGTTTACTTCTATTTGAAAGTTGATTTTTGTTACATCTATTTGAAAGTTGTTTTTTGTTACTTCTGCAGGCTAAACAGATAATGACAAACTAAAATGAGGGGTATAAGGTGGTTCTGCCTTGTTACCACAAAATTTAGAAGCCTAGTGCAAAGCCTGCCTCACTAGTCATGTTGGGTCTTAGGGAAACAATTAGATCAGCCAGCACTGTCACTTCGGTGGCTTCTCCTCCGCTGTTTGTGGTCTAGTATTATTCCCACAAGGGACATTTCCTTGTCAAGACTTGGAGGTTAGATGACCTAGGGATTTAAGCCAAACGGCTCTATAAAGTACTTGCAAATAAAACACCCAAGAAAGATGTTCAATAAAGAAAGGCTTGGGGTGAAAGAGAGCTGATGGAATAGAGGAAAGCACCAGTGAATCCTTGGTGGCTGAGGTAAGGTCTGTAGATGTTCAAGTAGACTTTTCCACTGGCGACTATCAACTTATTAAACATTGTTATAAGTTAGGGTTTCAAGAGTATGCAGATTTACACCATGCAAAACAATATAACATCAATATAAATAGTCTGTTAATGGTAAAATAAAAAAGAGTTGAGGCTATACAAGGGCGTAAACAAGGGATAGGTTAA